>SJYX01008068.1:7621-46258 GCA_006410675.1 Oreotragus oreotragus | reverse complement strand
TCACCAAGACCCTTCCCATTCCGTTTGCCTGGTCCTGCCCTCTGAGAGCACTCACCCCCCTACCCAACCCTGTCTCTGAGACTCATGGGAGAGGCTCACAGATTTTTCTCTCATAGATGCCAAATCCTGGATTTTAGCTTGAAATAGCTGTTCTCCTTTCCCAGTTCTAAAATCCAAATCTTTCTCTGGATTATTTTGTGCAGGGCAGGTTTCCTATAAACTCTTTGCAGCTGGCACTTAAAAAATCCAATTTAATTATTTAACCTTTTCACGCAAATTCTTACCACTGCTATGTTGAACCTGATTTATGCCACTTTGTTCGCGTTCTCTGTATGATGTTTTCTTATTCTTTTTTTTTTTTTTTGGCTCCTTTTCAGCCTTGACTGAATTTTTGTTCCTTCTTCTTAATGATTGAAAGGTGTGCGCCCTTTCCTAGTAATCTATTAATAAACATATTTGAATTTGTTTTTTTTTACCAGTGATGAGAATCTTAACACCTGTCCATTACACTCTAAACAAAACCAGATACTAAATCACTTTCACCTCCCCCCTTTCCTTATCACCTTTTATGTTTCCTCTAAATCAGCCAGAATTTAGCTCATTATTCATTTTCTATATTATGTGTCTCTTTCTTCTGAATAATGTCTTGACAACACATTTTATCCACAACCCCACTGGTGCTGGTTTAGTCACTAAGTGATGTCCAACCAACTCTTGCAACCCCACTGACTGCAGCCTGCCAGGCTCCTCTGTCCATGGGATTCTCTAGGCAAGAATACTGGAGTGGGCTGCCATTTCCTTCTCCAGGGGATCTTCCCCACCCAGGGATCGAACCCAGGTCTCCTGCATTGCAGGCAGATTCTTTACTAACTGAGCTGCAAGGGAAGCCCAACCCCATTATAAACAGTTAATTGTATTATTCATTTCTTGGTTCACCATTTTTTTAAATCTTAAATTTTCTCACTTTTCTAATCCAGTTTTCCAGATGCATTTCATTTCAGAGGACTCTATCTCCAAGCCATTTTTGTAGGAAGTTTTGAGTGTGTTAGCCTTTCGGAATCTCTCCTTGTCTTGGCCCTCAGTGAATAATGTCTTTCTTCAACTCATATACATATTCCTGTCTTCCTTCCTTTATTATCTCCTATCTTCCATTCTCCTTCCCCTTTCTTTCTGAAATTTCTAATCGGAGGATCTTGGTATTCCTAGATGTCTTATTAACTCTTCTCTCATACTTTTAATTTAAGCTCTTTACATTATCAGCTTGATGCTGCAGCTGAGACTCATTTGCTTGACGGTCATGATGTCTTCTCTTTAGCTCACTTACCCAGGTAGGGGGTTGGTTTGTTTGTAGATAAATCATGTATTTGTTTTCTAAGAACTCTATAATTCTTTTGGATGTCACACCCTCTGGAATATCTTAAGGATACCAGTTATAGTTGCTTTAAAGTCTCCTATTGTTTACATTAACAGTTTTTCTTCAGAGGTTAAGTTTGCTGATTTTTGATGCTTTTTTTGTGGTCATTTGACTCAAATATTTGGAGTTTTTAAGTTGCTTATTCACCTGATAGTAAAAGCAGTTTCTCGTTACAGGAAGTCTGGCCCCAGTCACTTTTCTTTACCATCTTATGTTCTAAGTGTGAGACAGCTCGTCCCCTACATTTGGGACTCCCCTGCCTTCATGGTGGCCGGAAGTGACCGCGGCGCTGCCCTAGTTCTCTGATCTGGTGCACACTCCACTTTTTCATACGTCAAAATGGCCACACCCGTGAGGACAGGCTACGGAAGCCACTGTGAGAGTGGACAACACAGCAGCGGCTCCTCCAGCCTCCACTTGTCTCCCTCACACAGAATCTTAGGAGCATTGTGGGGGTTTGCTGGAAAAAAATGTAATTTCTTTGGTGGTCACAGTTCTCCTGCATGGACCCACAACTTTCCATTGCTCTGTTAGGTTTGACCGTAAATCCGATCTCGTCTGTCCTATACCTTTCAGCCGTCCCCACCAATCCAGTCTATGAAAGCACCTCGGCCATCTTTTCAGTACTCCTATGCATGCGTGTTCATTTTACACGTCTTCCAAAATATCAGTGGGATATGGAGGACAGAAAAGAAGAAGGAAAGGAAAGGAGCACATTGGCCAGCCTTTTATCCTAGAACTCTTGTCTAAATCCAGATGCCTATGCTGCTGCTGCTGCTGCTAAGTCGCTTCAGTCGTGTCCAACTCTGTGCGACCCCATAAACGACGGCCCACCAGGCTCCCCCGTCCCTGGGATTCTCCAGGCAAAAACACTGGAGTGGGTTGCCATTTCCTTCTCCAGTGCAAGAAAGTGAAAAGGGAAAGTGAAGTCGCTCAGTCGTGTCCGACTAGTAGCGACCCCATGGACTGCAGCCCACCAGGCTCCTCCATCCATGGGATTTTCCAGGCAAGAGTACTGGAATGGGGTGCCATTGCCTTCTCCGCCAAAACTCTATAGATGGTCCAATTGTCCATGGCAACTGGACACTGAAAAATCACCCAAAGTGGTATCACACCATGAGAAGACTGGGGTCTATTTGAAGGACTGAATGACCTCGACTTTGCTGCTTGGTGGGTGGTGAATGAGAATGTAGACTAGAAAGATGGTTCCGTTGGGAATAGAATCGCAAACTTCCCAGCAAGAAAAAGTGAGGCGTGTCTTGACATTAATGACCCATCAGTGTTCAAATGTGACAGGGGGACCACGTGCACGCTCTTGGAGCTCTGCAGACCTGCTCTGTCAGTCTTCTGGATCTTTGCTGAAGTCTCCAAACTGCTGTTCCTGCCTCGAGGCACTCACCATCCTGTTCACACCAACTAGCCCTTTTCCTTCAAGCCCAGTCTCTCCTTCCTTGTGCCCTTGATCCTGCCTCTGGAAAATGGGTCCTTTCATTGCCCTCCTGTATTGTACAGTTTCCTTTCCTGCCCAGTGCCCAGATCTGCTCTGTTCTGAGCAGAGAACCATAGTGAACAGAAATGACAGACTTTTTCAAATAGCCTGAACTGTGTTTTTAGGTTTATTCCACTCGAATCACTCTCAAAAGCAATTCTAAACTTCAAAACAAATCACATTTATGTATTTTGGGTGTTTAAATAATGTTCAAGATGATCATCCATTTGTTTTCAACAGGTATAAAATTTTATTCCACAAAATTGTATTTTTATGTGCTTCCTGCTCACATCAGGGAATATTGGGGCTCCTGGTATGACCCACATATTTATCACTTTTCTGCACATTTTGCTGATTTTTAAAGGCAGGCAACATGACAAAGTAGAAACTAGGGCACTAGAAATCTTGGGTTCTTGACCAGCCTTAGGTGAGACACTTGCCTTCTCTGGAGTTTAGTTTCCTGGTTAATAGCAAGAGGTTATGACTCATGACCTTTGAAGACCTCTCCTGCTCCCAAATTCTATACTTTAGAGATTAAATACTGGACCTTTAACAATTTTTAAACCACACAAATTCTCGTTGCAATTTTGTTCCTTTGGGAAAATGTAATCAGCTCTATTACTGCTTTAGGACAGGATGTGCAGGAATACATTGTGATGAAAATCAAGAATTCCCAGCCTTAGTCCCTAATGGGATGGTGGACTCAAAGGGCAAGTCACTATTCTTCATTTTATTGAGAACACTGTTGACTGAATTCATTATTTAACTTGATTTAGTTCATTTAGTGTGCTGGGTAAATAACAGTACTGATCTTGGAAAGATGCATTTAGATTTGAATTCAGTTTTAAATTATGAAAAATGTCACACAGAACACCACAGCAAGCCTCTTTCTGACCATACATAAACATGGCAAAGGTCAAGCATCGCTATGTATGCGTGAAGCTTGAGGCTCATCACAGCTAAACTGGGAGGCGATGATGGTCTCAAATGTGGGGAAGGATAAACATTTATATGGCATGGTAATCCTAAGGAAGTCGCTGCAGAAGGTGACTGTAAAGCAAAGAAATTTTACTTTCAAATGTGTAGCAAGACAAAATGAACAAAACATTCCAGCTAATTCCAGCAAGTGGATGTTTGGAGACCTGTAGAGCTTTCTATCTCACACGTTCATGTATGGGAGCACGCAGGGCACACGTGGGCACACACAGGTGAGCGCACAGACAGCCCTCAGTTACTCTCATCCTTCAGCACTCTGCTCACACCCCCTCCTCATGACGTCATCACAGAATACACAGCCCTCCCTCCCCCAGCTCCCGACTCTGAGAGTCTGTGGAGTTTTCAGCCTCTGATATACAGCTTAAAACATAATTGTTCTCTATTGCTTTATTCTGTGAATTTTATTTCCTTAGCTAAACCATAGCATACCCTCTGTTCCATCCCTAGTGGCTTCTAATAGAGTTGAGTATGTGGTCATGGCTTAATTAATATTTGTTGATTAATTAACTCAAGCCACAAAGTTTGGATTGGCTATTTGTCTAAAATGAGGACAAATTTGTATTCTTGCTCAGCCCCTGCCAACATTTCCAACCGTGTGTGTGCACATGTAATTTTCAGTATGCATCTTAAAGAAATCTTTTCTTACATTGAAAAAGTTCTAAAATGCTATGATCATACTTAAAAGAATCATTAATTTCATATTGAAGTTTACCTCTCTCAAGAATAGCCTAAATTAAGAAGTAGCTTGTCTAAAGTAGGATTCAACCCATAGAGCTATGCCTTTTAAATCTTTTAATTTCTTTCTTGTCACTGACTTCTTCAAAGGAGTAGATCAGTTTCCCCCAAGAATGTCTCATTTTTAGGATTTGTCTGGTTACTTGCTTCTGGTATCAGTTAGCTTTTCCCTCTGTGTCCTATATTTCCTGTAAATTGGAAGTTACAACTATAATCTAGCTCAATATTGTTGGGAGAATACATCACAGATGATGATGTGTAGTTCCTATTTACCATATAAGGGGAGATGCTATCCAGCTGTCTTATCATTCATGTTAAACTTAATGCCTGGATTAAGGTGACCTGCCCACCTTAATCTACTGGTAATTTTAGAAGGATAGCCTGTGGCCATAACACCCAGCAAAGTTACAAAGACTCTTACCTGTGACCTTGGTCCCTTTAAAAATGGTCTCTAACCAGCTACATTAGAACACTATAATTTTCAAAGAGCAATATCTTTATGATGAGGTAGTTTTTTTTTTTTTTTAGTGTAATCATTTTTTCTTGGAGGCACCTATCACAATGAACCTGCTTAACTAATAGCCATGGTGACTACCACTTATATTTAGCCTGACATACATTCCTTCTTTTCAATAAGACTTTCTATTCAACATGTCAATAAAATAGTAGTGAAAATAAAAGTAACATTACTTCTTTGTTTCACAGACAATCTTAATGTTACATAAACCAAAAGCATCCACTGGTGTGCGTCGTCACACCTCTGGGCAGAGTAACCTGGAATTAGATGTGCCCCTGAAGGCTCGGGGGTGGTGCCTGCCAGGCCAGAAGAATTAGAATCCACAGGGAAGCCAGCGGGAAGAGGATGCATTTGGAAAACTGACTCGGGCCAGCTCTAAACAGCCCTGTGAGCAAAGCTGTGGTGGTTATGGAGTGTGTGAAGTGGGTGGTGTGTGTGGAGTGTGGTGGGGGTGGTGAGTGGTGTGTGTGATGCACATGGTGTGCAGTGGGTGTGGTGGGTGTGGTGGGGGTGGGGGGTGTGATGTGGTGACTAGGGTATGTGTGGTGAGTGTGGAGTGAGTGTGTGGGAGGTGTGTGTGTAAGGGGTGCAATAGCAGCTCTGGCTGCACCAAAGGGTTCAGATCATAGTTTCCGAGTCAAAAGCGGGCTGGGCAAGGGGAGATGCCCCTTCCTCATCTCCCTGTCCCCCCAGGGCGCCTAACAGGCCCCCTGCAGGCCTCTGGACGTCGGACCGAGGGGACAGCCTACGCAGACGCTCTCCAGAGCCCCGGGTGGTACACCAAGGTCCCCGAGTCCACCTCTTGTGCCCCCCTGGGCCCTTCCCTGCCCTGGCCTCTGTCCTTCCTGCCTGACCGCCCCTGACAGCAGGGATCAAGCCCTGGTGTGTTTAGCCAACCGCTGCCCACTCACAGCCCCACAGGCAGCTTTTGTTTGGCTGACACAGAAACAATGTTTGCTTACTTTAGTGCCTACATTTTAAAGTTAGGAGATTTTATATAAAAAGCTGGATTTTTGGTTTATCTTGAAAAACCAGAAGATCAAGCTTCCCACACCACATTTAGCGTGATGAGAAGGACGCAGGGCCCAGCCAGGGCAAGTCAGCCTCCGGTGGCAGCGAGCAGACCCTGCATGGTAGGGCCCTCGAGGTCGGTCTCTCTGCACGCCTCAGCATCTGCTGACGTCCAGGCTTTTCTCCTCTGCCCGCCGTCTCCGGTCCTCAACCGAGGGAAGTGTGAACACACGGGGCGGTTGGGGAAAACCCTCAGGATGCTTCACTCGGACCAGGGACTTGAAATCCCAACAGTGTCTGCTGTTCCACTCAACATTGACTGTTCTCATTCTGAAGATGAACATGNCTGCACGCCTCAGCATCTGCTGACGTCCAGGCTTTTCTCCTCTGCCCACCGTCTCCGGTCCTCAACCGAGGGAAGTGTGAACACACGGGGCGGTTGGGGAAAACCCTCAGGATGCTTCACTCGGACCAGGGACTTGAAATCCCAACAGTGTCTGCTGTTCCACTCAACATTGACTGTTCTCATTCTGAAGATGAACATGCTGCCAGCAGGTTATCTGTGTCCCTTGCCCCTGCTACAGAAAGCTTGGACCCCAACAGTCCTGACCTCCCTAAACTAAGTGTATTTGCTGCTTCCTCTTGCTACCTGGTTTGCATTCAAAGCTTTCTTCTTTCTGATTACTGACAGGGCTTCCCTGGCAGCTTAGGGGGTAAAGAGTCTGCCTGCGGTGGGGAGAGCCGTGTTTGATCCCTGGCTTGGGAAGATGCCTTGGAGAAGGAAATGGCAACCCATTCCAGTATTCTTGCCTGAAGAATCCCATGGACGGAGGAGCCTGTTTGGCTGCAGTCCACGGGGTTGCAAAGAGTCAGGCACGACTGAGTGAACACTCCCTTGCCTTTGGGAGGACTTGGGGATGGGGAGGGGAGGAGACAGGACAAGTCAGTTGATTTCCTGTCTTTTTCGATTCCCGTCTCATAAAGGAGACTAAACTATCCAGGGGCAAGGAGACGTTTTAAGCATCGGGAGGTGTGAGTTCGAGAGTTGAATTTGTTAGCTGCGTGATCACAGGCAAGCCACTCTGCCTCTTGAGCTAAAGAGAGTCATGCTAAATAATCTATGAGCTCCGTGCCATCTAAGGCATTGATTCTTTCGGTCAGATACACAAAGACACCTCCATGCTGTGGTCCTTCTTTTGTTCAAGTGCTTATTTCACATTTTTTAATGTATGTTGCTAGTTTGTTTGCTTGTCACAAGATCCCCCCAGTGCCCCCCAAGGATCACAGAGCGCCCCCATCTTCCTGTTGTGCGGTTCTTAAAGTCTTATTTTTATATATGACAAGGGGTTAATATATAGTATGTTTTTTAAAGTCCTACAACTCAACAACCACAAAAAGGCAACTAATCCGATCTTAAAAAGGACGAAGAACTTAAATACACATTTCTCCAGACAAGATAGACAAATGGCCAGTGAGTATATAGAAAGATGCTTACCATCACGAATCATCAGGGAAAAGGAAATCAAAAGCAGAAGACACTACCTTATACCCATTAGGTGGCTATTATTAAAGGAAAGCTATTACAAAACAAATAATAACACATGTCGATAAAAGTAGAGAGAAAATAGAGCCCCTGAGCACTGGTGGGGGAGAATGTAAAATGGTGCAACTGGGGTGGAAAAGAGCATGGTGGCGCCTCAGAAATAATTCAACATTTATTGCTTCATCGATGCAGTTTTGCAAGAGTTTAGTTTTGCAAGATGAAGCATTTTGGGATTGGATGGTAGGAAAGGTTGCACATCAGTGGGAATGTTAATTAATGTTAATTAATGTTAGTTAATTCCACTGAACTGTACAGTTAAGACTGGTTTAGAAGGTGCCCTTAGTTATGTAAATTCGCCATAATTAAAACTTTTAGACAATGACAGGAAATAGTGATTTGGCTTAATCCTTTAAAAAAAGGTATCAAGAAACAAGTAACTCTCTCTGTGAAGACAGACGAAACAGAGGCGCTCTACTCACATGACATGATGCCTTAAAAGACTTTCAAACAGAGTAAACTTTGCCTCTGGTACCAGAGCGGGCCTTAAGCCCGGGATGAGGTCGACACTGAAGCACTGGCACGAGGTAGTGAGTCAGGCTGGGACCCGGGCCCCTTTGCTGCAGGGCCGGCACCTGGACAAACGTCTCCTCCAGCAACAAAACACAAGGCAGNGAGCGGGCCTTAAGCCCGGGATGAGGTCGACACTGAAGCACTGGCACGAGGTAGTGAGTCAGGCTGGGACCCGGGCCCCTTTGCTGCAGGGCCGGCACCTGGACAAACGTCTCCTCCAGCAACAAAACACAAGGCAGTAAAACCAGCCGCGTGTGTGAGCAGCTGGGGCAAATTCTGGACAAGATACACAGACCAAAATCCCAGCTGACACTTCTGAAGAGTCGGAAGCAAAGCAGGGTACTCTGCCCCCGCACTCAGCACCGCCAAAGAGGGGGCAGAGCACTGAAGCCACCCCTCCAGGAGCAGCCCTGGACCCCCGGGGCTGCCCGGCCCACCTCCAGGAGCGAGCGAGGGCGCCGGATGATAGTTAGCGCTCCCTCCTCGGCCTCAGAAACCTCAATAAAGCCTTGCCCGAATTTCTCGTCTGGCCTCCCATCAATTTCCATTGATTAAGAGAAGGTCAAGAAGCTGTAGTGTATCAACACAACAGAGGTTATGCAATCACGAAAACTGTACTTCAAGACTGCACACCATCCCAGAGAAAGGCTGCTGACATGATGTTGAGAAAATAGCAAAATATAAAACTGAAAGGTAAATCTGAGGTGTCCAATTACGTGTGCCTTTAGACAGGGACTCCAATGGAAAAGGCAAAATGAAATTAGTTCCTGTGTCAGGGTAGGTTTTTTTTTTCTACTTTAAAATGTATCTTTAAAATTGTTATGATAAGTGTATACAAAACATAAAATAATAAGTGAGAGTAGAATAAAACAGAATATCCAAGGTTCTCCCTCTCAGAAAAAAGAAATACTCCGAAACAGATCACCATTCCTTCGAGAAGAAACACGTTTATTTTCAGTCTCAGCTACGCAGAACAAGTGGAAACGGCTAAGGAGGAGAGATACCGTTTGGACCCACGGCAAAGGTTGCTCCAGGCTGCCAGCCAGAGCGCACCATGCCCTGCCCTGCTCTGGTTACATTCCCCACATGACCCCTGGCCCTGGAGATCTCCGTGTTTACGACTTTTCCTAAAAAGCTCCAAGTGTGTGGACAGAGCCTATTTCTGAGTCCACGGCATGCCTCCCACAGTGCTGGTCACTTCTGAAGTCTCTTGCCAGGTGAATCTAATTACATACAGGGGAATGGGTGGGGGAGGGAAGAACTGGGAGTTGGGATTAGCAAATGGAGTATATATAGAATGGGTAAACAAGGTCCTACTGTACATCACAGGGAACTATATTCATATCCTACAATAAACCATAATGGAAAAGAATCTGCAAAAGAACAGAGATGTGTGTGTGTGTGCGTAACCGAGTCACTTTGCTGTGTAGCAGAAACTCACACGACATTAAAAATCAACTAGACTTCAATAAGATTTCTTTCAAAGGGTAGCCCGACTACCTGCTGTTCCTTTTTACCAATTACTCTGTCAAATAATGCCGCAGTGTGGGCTCCATGTCACAGAGACAAGCACGAGAAAGCAAGCGCACACAAGGTCACGGGAGCTGCCGGCGTCAGCAAGTCCAAGGTCCAAAGTTGCATGTCTGGCAGGTGTTGTTATACTGAGAAGTATATAAACCGGAGAAGCAGAAGAACACCTCTTAGCGTGGCTCAACTTTGATTCCGTGTCTCACTGGACTGTGGGTCGATCATGTCCCTGGAAGGGAAACGTGTACAGACAAGAGAAGCCTGCAGGGGCTGGCTGCCAGCTCTGGGCTCCGGTATCAGGTCCCAGACCCTGGGATCTTAAAGCACCCCTCTGCACCCCCAAGGGAGGGCCCTCCAGGCTTGCCATTGGCAGTAAGGCCCTCTTTTTCTATCTAGATGGGGACCTGGTGGGAAGTTTTCTATCCACTTCCTGGTGATGGGGGAATAAACACAGCGTCTGTACATTTCTGAAGATGAAGGGAAAATCCATCCTTACGAATGCCCTGTGTTCCCCAGGAGCGGCTGGAGAAACAGCCCTGCAGTTCCAAACACACAGACGATTATAAACACCCACAGGAACACCCTGTCCACCACCATGGACACATATTTCCAGTCGTCCTCTACCTGAAAGACAAAACGTCAAGCATCTGTAAAAACTGAAAACCAGGGGAGATAAGCTGCCTCCTTTGCACAGAAGATTCGCTGACAACTTTTAAAGCAAATATCCCTGCGATTCTGGTTAACCTGCATCTCCTCCGTAGTGTACACAGAGAACAACCGTCTGTCTGCAGACGGAGGGTGCGCCATCAGTCCTGGGGCAGAAGGCTGCAGAGTTAGCAGGCTCCTGCAGGGCACACAGGGCTTCTCCTGACTGCAAGTGCGTGTGTGTGTGTGTGTGTAAAAGCACGACCTGAAAGTTGAGAATTAATTTATTTTTAATTGGAGGAAAATTGCTTTGCAATATTGTGTTGGTTTCTGGCATCCAGCGACTCGAATCAGTCATAATTATATAAACGTAAGGCTCTCCCTCTTGAGCCTCCCTCCCCTCCCCTCGAGACTTATGTTCTATTTGGTGGGTTTTCTGAGGACTTCGAGCCTAGGAGGTGGCCTCTGAGATCGCTCTGAGGGACTGCCCTGAAGAGGTAAGGGAGGAGCCAGGATAATGAGATTTTGCAACAATGACCAGGTAGTCAGAACATCAGAAGATGATGTTGCAGAACATTCTGTTGCATCTAACTGCCACAGTCATCCTTCGATGTTTCAACTGCCTAATGTTTGTTGCAAAACCTCCTATATATCCTGGCTCCTCCCTACCCAATCTCTTGGGATAAACCATAATGGAAAAGAATACTTAAAAAGAATGTATATATATATATATATATATATATATNCATTCTGTTGCATCTAACTGCCACAGTCATCCTTCGATGTTTCAACTGCCTAATGTTTGTTGCAAAACCTCCTATATATCCTGGCTCCTCCCTACCCAATCTCTTGGGATAAACCATAATGGAAAAGAATACTTAAAAAGAATGTATATATATATATATATATATATATATGTTTAACTGAGTCACTTTGCTGTACAGTAGAAACTAGCACAACACTGTAAATCAGCTATCCTTCAATTGTTTTTTAAGTTTTTAAAAAGATTATTATTAAGGAAAACCAGACATCTCAAGTTAATGAATTTACTGCTTTTCTATAGGTGGGAAGAGGCAAGAGTCTGGGCTTTCGGAAATCATTCCTTGGATGGGCGCATTAACTGTCTAGGGCCAGTATCCCACTTTCTCCATCCTGAGGCCCCTCAGGGTGCACAGCTGGGGGTGACGGCAGTGACTGAAGGCTTGACTAACGGCTGCAGCATCCATTGTTAACTGATAGAGTGGGACATTTTTCACCCACTCTTGTCATGAGCACCATGGAACCTCCTGACCCTGCGGCAAGTCCAGGAACTGGGTTTGAGGCAGCAGAGGGTGGGGGATAAGCCCTGCAGGATGATGGTCCCCCATCAGGAGCCAGCAGCCCTCTAGGCCCTGGCATCACTCTAGTTCCCAACCTCCAAGGGCCCTACCGGGTGGTGCTGAAGTCCAAGCAACTGTCCCCTAGGTTTGACGAAGGTGTCCTCACAGAGGGGAGTCCCAGGCTCACCCGCTGCTGATACAAACCCCCCTCCACCTGTGTGACATGCACTCACTGTCCTCCCTGGCACCAATGGGCAGACTTCAGGTCTGCAATGTCCTTTCGTTAGGAGATATGGATGCTGGCAGCTGCCATCAGGTCAGACCTAGACCCCTGGCATGAGTTTCCAGAGGCGCCTAGCTGGTCATCGTGATGGGATGGAAAGTTGGCATACGTTTCTTGAGCTCTCTTTCTGGAGGACAGGGAGGCCTGTCCTGCTATAGTTAGGCCCTGGGCAGCAGGACCCGACTGAGTTGATGCTAAAAATATCCCTGAAGCTCATTCAACCAGCACCTGCATCCCCGTCAGGTCTAGTGAGTGTGACTGGAGCTGCAGCATTCCGTCCTGTCCCTCGGCTGGCTCTTCCTTCTCCCAGCCTTCCTTAAGCAGGGGCTCTCAGTCTGACTAAACCAAGACTGCCCTGAGTGTTTATTTTAACCAGATTGCACTTGAGTTGACATTTCTGGAGGCAAAGATTTGCTCTGAGGCACCCCTTACTCCATCCCTTCACCAGGGCCGTTCACCCATAGCTGCAGCCTCACAGAGCTGGATCTCAGGGCACCTACTCTCCGACTGTCTTGCAAGCAGAACTCACACTGGAGCTCTGACTAGGGTTCTGCACAGGGCCCCTAGGACTGCCGCGGGTGGACAGGCTCGAGGACTCATGCATTTACCTCTTTTGTTTCATTTTGGTTCTTCATGTTTTCCGCTATGAAATGAACACTATCGATGACGTCTTCGACTTCAGGCGAGAGCTCCGAATTTTCAGCCATCCACTGTAAAGGCTGATGACTTGATATTCTCTTGCTGGTGCCAGGTTCACCGGATCTGTGACAGTGGCAGCATTCTTTAAGAAGTCTGGGCTCTTTGTGGTGCTCAGACTCGACTTTGGCAGGCTTACTGGAGACTCCTTTGGGGTTTCTATCAGCTCTTGTCTCCTTCATCTTGTCCAGAGGCTTCTTCATCATCAGGATCTGGGGTAACAGCCGGAGGAAGACCACCTTCACCCACGTGGGCACGTTGTGAGTGGTTGGGGTGCGATAGTGGATGTTCAGCACAAACACCGTCACCACGATGGACAGGGTGACGAAGATCATGGTGAAGAGCAGGTATTCGCCCACCAGGGGGATCACGAGAGACGTGGACGGGATGGTTTCTGTGATCACCAGCAAAAACACAGTCAGAGAAAGGAGCACTGAAATGCAAAGCGTCACCTTTTCACCACAGTCAGAAGGGAGATAGAAGACCAACACAGTGAGGAATGAAATAAAGAGGCAGGGGATGATCAGATTAATGGTGTAAAACATCGGGAGCCTCCTGATATAGAAGGAGTAGGTGATGTCTGTGTATATCTCTTCACAACAGTTGTACTTGATGTCATGCTTGTAGCCAGAAGCGTCGACAATTTCCCACTCACTGTTCTCCCAAAACTCATTCATGTCCACTTTAGAGCCAATGATTAGAAGGTCAATTTCAGCTTTGTCGTAAGTCCAGGAACCAAATTTCAGGGAACAATTTTGATGGTCAAAAGGGAAAAAAGTGATGTCCATAGGACAGGAACTCTTAAAAATCGCTGGTGGCGTCCAGGTTATCATGCCATCGTATTTAAGAAGAGCTTTTGTCTTGCCTTCGACTTGGAAGTCGCCGACCGCGCTGCAAAGTAAATCAGACACGTTAGTGACTCCCCCGTGCTTCGGGTCCGCCTGCGCCAAAGGCAGGTTTGGAAGAAATACTGGCTGTCGGTTACGCATACTTGTTGTAGAGAACGATGTCGGGCTTCCAGATCATCTCGGCAGGAACACGGAGAGTCTCAATGCCATCATATTCCGTGGGGTCCCAACGCAGTTTATAATCATTCCAGATCTGAAGGAAATAGGAGTCAGTTTTTAAAATTGTTCACTTTCTTCTAATGTTAATTCTATATTGGCTCAACAGTTTTTTGAAAAGGTTTTTATTTGAAGAGTACATGGTTTAATCAGTCATTCCATCTTATTCTTCCTTTTGCTCTTCTTAATCTTTCACACAGATTTTGCAATAAACCTATCATCATACTATCTTTTACTATTAGAAGTGGATTGTTACTAGAGTGTGAACATAGTCCTTGGAATGTGGAAATGCACAATGCAGGAGACCCTGGTTTGATTCCTGAGTTGGAAAGATCCTCTGGGAGAAGGGATCGGCTACCCACTCCAGTATTCTTGGGCTTCCCTGGTGGCTCAGCTGGTAAAGAATCCACTTGCAATGCGGGAGACCTGGGTTCGATCCCTGAGTTGGGAAGATCTCCTGGAGAAGGGAAAGGCTACCCACTCCAGTATACTGGCCTGGAGAATTCCATGGACTATAGAGTCCATTGGGTCGCAAAGAGTCGGACATGACTGAGCGACTTTCATTTTACTTTGGTTTCTACCAAAAGCTGGGAGATTAAACTCAAGGGGAACAAGGTGGTTGAGCTGATTGGGGCAAAAATAGGTTATCCACTAGATATTAGATATGTATCTATTGATTATTGATTAGCTGGTCAAGCTGATAGACTCAGTTTCCACGTTCCATAGACTATGTTCAATCTCTAGTAGCAATCCATCTCTAATAATAAAAAGATAGTAGGATGATAGGTTTATTACAAAATCTGTACAAAAGATTAAGAGCAAAAGGAAGAATAAGATGGCATGACCGATTAGACCGAATAGTGGGAATCTAAGCCACAGCAGAATCAAAGCGTGGGTGCGCATCTGGCTCTGGAGCTCAAGATACGAACAAAAATGGGAGAGTTGAGAGCAGACACCTTCAAGGGACAGAGTCAGTGAGGACTTTATCACTAGGTTCTGCACCTGAAGCTTGCAGCCAGGCAGCTGTTACCAGACTGAACTTGCTCTGGAGACAAATAATATTTTATACTCTGTCATGAACTGGAGATAGAAAGAGGGAGTGCTAGTGGGTTTTATCCCCGGGACATTATTAAACTGACACGTCAGTGACATAGTTCCCAGAGAAGAGTAAATGACATAGACACATACGTGACGTAGCCACAGGTTGGTTTCCATGATCTGGTTCACTTCATCCTGGGAAGAGGAAACAATGCTTTTTTTAGCCTCAAATGTGAATGCTAAGAGAAGTGACTCTTAGAGCAAAAATCACAACTAAAAGGAGCTGAGCTGAGTTCGTGCTAATGGAGGAAAACAAAAAAGACTGAACAGGCAACTTATAAAAACCAATCAAAAATACAATATTTCCACACTGGTCCCCACCCTGCTGACTTCGAAAGGAAATGTAGCTTTACTACTGTCTTTCAAATCTGATTGAAGCTTCACTTTTTTCTGCGAAGGCTTTGTGACCTCTGCAGCCCACAAAGCCTTCTGATCTCATGAAAGCAAAGAAGGGAGAGAATGGAGAGTGGGAGGAGGGAGGGGACATCCAGCAGCTGGTGGAGGGCATCATTGTTTGTGTGATCTTCTTCCCCAGCTCTGCCCCAGAACCCTCTAGGCTCTCAGTTCTGAGTCTAGCCACTCCTCAAGGTGTCAGCCCAGCTCACCACGGAGCCTTCCAGCTGGATCCTGCCACCCCCCACTACACATCTCTCACTCCCGCCCAAGCCACTGCTGATTGCTTCACTCATTCATTAACAAATATTTATTGAGTACCTACTATGTGCTCTATAAGTGCTGGGGTTTCGGAAATCACCAGGATTGGAAAATACCCCTACCTATGTGTGTCTAATGGAGAAGGGAATGGCAGCCCACTCCAGTGTTCTTGCCTGAAATCCCATGGCTGGAGGGACCTGGTGGGCTACAGTCCATGCAAAGAGTCGGACACCACTGAGCGACTAACACACACACATGCGTGTATCTAAGCTCTTAGCTGAGGAGACAGAAAATCAAAAGTAGATATACGATACGATGGGAGATGCTTCCCTGGTGTCAGATGGTAAAGAATCCGCCTGCAATGCAGGAGACCCATGTTCGATCCCTGAGTTGGAAAGATCCCCTAGAGAAGGGAATGGTAACCCACTCAGTGTTCTTGTCTGGAGAATCCCCATGGACAGGGGAGCCTGGCGGGCTGCAGTCCATGGGGTCACAAACAGTCAGACACAGCTGAGCAACACACACACATAATGTAAGGCAGTGATAAGTCTTGTGGGAAAAAATAAAGAGGGATTGAGTGGTGTGTGTGTGTGCGTGCACATGCTTACACATTTCTTTTAGACAGGGTGAAGCGGGAAGGCTTCTGAGGAGATGGCTTAAGTAAGTACCTAAATGACCTGCAGAGGGTCACGGAGCTCTCTGGAAGAAATGCATTCCAGGCTGACATCCCAAATATAATGTGCTCCTAAGTAGCTGCTACTCCCAGTGGAGTAGATACTGAAGACACATCCAGAAGCTTCAGCGGCCTCCCAGTGCAACGCTAGGAGGCTGTCGACAGTCACTAGTGCAGCAGAGGGTTCCCAACACCTACCAATGTTTCTGCCCAGACACATGAGCACCTTCCAGAAAGAACAGCTCACAGCTCAGGGAGTGGTAGCCACATTGGACCCCAGCCCACTGGGGTTCACTGAGCCACTCTGCGGTTCTCTATGCCCCCCAGAAAACGCTCCCTGGGGACCTCATCAGCTTCCTCCTCCAAAGAGGATTGTGTCAAGTCACGGTAAGCCTCAGGGTTTTCAAAGGAGTTTCCTTAACGGCTTTCTGTTGGTCAGAGCAGGCAAAGAAATGGACTATGCTTGTCCATGACTTTACAGTTACCCAAGTCTAAGGACAGTGCCTTCTGCTCATAGGAGGGTCACCTTGCGACCTGCAGATTTCAGCAGGGGCCTTGTCAATAAATCCATCGGCTGTCAGTCGGGAGCAGACTAGCTCTGCAGGCCAGGAAGCTCTCAGAGGTAACAGTTATAAACATCTTCCAAAGACTCTTCCTCTTCTTCTGTGTAGAGCTCTCTGGTGCTCTAAGGCCAAGCGTGAGGCTCAAACAGCAGCAGATGGCCTAGAAGCTTCTAGAAGGGGGCTGGTAATTGCACGCCTGGGCTTTACTGCATCACAGTCACCCCCAGGCCTCACCAGGACTCAGTGGCAACCGTGCATATGGCCCACAGGGACTTCCTGCTCCGCATGAGAACAGGCAGCCTCCGGAATACTCATTAGGACTGTGATGGTAACATCGGACAAAGTAACTCAGAGGAAAAAGATGTCTAAAGACGAAGAGGGACGTTAAGTAATACAGAAGGTTTAATCCTATAGGAAGACATAATGATCCTAACTGTGCACCAAAAACAGAATTATATGAAATAGAAACTGATAGAACTGAAAGAAGAAACAGATAAACCCCCAGTTACAGTTAGAGATTCCCAGCAACCAATAGAATTACTTGACAGAAATCAGCAAAAATAGGGAAAATCTGAACAACAGGATCTAATAGATGTGTACAGACACACCACTCAAAAACAGCAGAACACACCCTTTTTCAGGCATGAATGGAATATTAACCAAATAGATCATATCCTTATCATGAGCCATCAAACAAACCTCAAAAATTTAAAAAGTTGGGATCATAGTGTGCTTCTCACCATAATGGAATCAAATTAGAAATCAATATCAAAAAGACATAAGAAATTCTCTAAATCCATGGAAATTAAATTTCTAAATAATCCATGAGTCAAAGAAAAGGTCTCAAAGGGAAGCTTTTAAAATACATAAAACTGAGTGGGAACAAACCCATAAGACATCAAAATGTGAGGGACACTGTCAGTAATGCCTAACGCGGCTCCTGGCACAGACCCGGGATGAAGGAGTGGACACAGATAAAAACAGTTCTGAGAATAAAGTTTGCAGCTAAATGCTTACATTAGAAACGAGAAAGTGGGAAGGTGGGGTTAGCAGAAGTAATTTATTAAATATAGGCTGAATAAACAACAGGTTCTACTGTATAGCACAATATCCTATGATAAACCATAGAGGAAAAGATTATTTTTTTTAATGTGTGTATATTATAAATATCTAACTGAATCACTTTGCTGTACAACAGAAACTAACACAACCTTGTAACATTAAAGGAGTGAGCAGAGGCTGCCCAGGTGGCTCAGTGGTAAAGAATCCACTTGCCAGTGCAGGAGACATGAGTTCGATCCCTGGCCAGGGAAGACCCCACAAGCTGTGGAGCAACTAAGCCCATGCGCCGCAGCTACCTAGTCTGTGCTCCAGAGCCCGTGAGCCACGCTGCCGAAGCTGGCTCGCTCTAGACGCCCTGCTCTGCGACAGAGAAACCACCCCCGTGAGGAGCCCTCGCACCGTAACTAGGGAAGCCCCTGCTAGTCGCAGCTAGGGAAAAGCTGGAGCAGCAATGAAGCCTGAGTGAATGCGTTTATTTAGCACAGCCCCAAATAAATCAGTGCATAAAATTAGTTTTTAAAAAGGAACCAATGGGCTCAATGCTAATTAAAAAAAATAAAAATGAGTGGTCCCATCTAGGTGGGAGAAAACATCTGGCTCATTTTTTTTAAACCAGTGTCTACCAGCGTATACACACTTCCAGCCTGGGCCAGAAGCCAGAGGCGCGGCCAGGATCAGCCCGGCGCCCTGGGAAGCACGGGCTGGAGAAACATGGTGGGCCGGCCCAAGACTTCAGGTCCTTATCCGAGGGCTTCCCCTTAGGCGTGCCTGGAGCCACCAGCGTTTCTCCCAGGCAAAGCTGAGAAGAAGGAGGGCTCCTCTGTCTGGGGCTGCCCCCCTGCCCCATGTGCCGTCTGTCTGTACACCACCGTCTCACAGATGCTTCGCGTGCCCCTCAGGAGCCTGCCTATTCCTAGAATTTGGTCCACGTCCAGAGCCTTGGGCCAGCCCGCCCCTGCCACGCCTTGGAGTCCAGAACCTACCCCGTACTGGGGCACCAGGCCCCACACCTCCTCTGCTAGCACCTAGGTGCCAAGATTGTTCAAAACAAAGAGCTCTCGTCCTCCCTGCCCTTGAATTTAAATGAAGACCTCCAAACACCCATCTGCTTCTCAGGACTCGATGGAACCCTGTACAAAAGAAAGTGAACTTTCTCTTTATTCCATAACACAGGAGACTTAGAGCAACTCATCTGTAGAGTAAAACAGGCATGAGTGTTGGGGTTAAACAGGCTTGCCTGAACTGCGGTGCTGCCATCTGTAATCATGTGTCACTGGGAGTGTGGCTGACCCGAGCTGCTCTCTCCCCAGCTCTAACACGCAAAGGGCAGCCACGAAGTGTAGACACTGGCACATAATAGGTGCACGATGAAGCCAACTCCTCTTGTATTCCCCTTTCACCTGCCCCTCTTCGCCTCTTGGCTTCATAAACTGGTTCTGAGAGCATTCCCAGAGATACACTACCTTAACAGAAATAAATATATTACTTTGCCAACAAAGGTCCGTCTAGTCAAAGCTATGGTTTTTCCGGTAGTCATGTATGGATGTGAGAGTTGGACCATAAATAAAGCTGAGTGCCGAAGAATTGATGCTTTTGAACTGTGGTGTTGGGGAAGACTCTTGAGAGTCCCTTAGACTGCAAGGAGATCCAACCAGTCCATCCTAAAAGAAATCATTCCTGAATATTCATTGGAAGGACTGATGCTAAAGCTGAAACTCCAATACTCTGGCCACCTGTTGTGAAGAACTGACTCATTTGAAAAGACCCTGATGCTGGGAAAGATTAAAAGCGGGAGGAGAAGGGGATGACAGAGGATGGGATAGTCGGATGGCATCACTCAATGGACATGAGTTTGAGTAGACTTCAGGAGTTGGTGGTGGACAGGGAGGCCTGGTCTGCTGCTGTCCATGGGGTCGCAAAGAGTCGGACACGACTGAGTAACTGACCTGAACTAAACAGAAATAATGACAGCATCCTCGGGGGAGTGGATCCCTTGCAGTGGGCCAGCTTTGAAGGGCAAGTACTTCGTAGATTCTTGTTTGTTCCTTTTTTTGTTAAGTTTTTGCTTTTTTTTTTTTTTTTGCTGAGCCACATGGGATCTTAGTTTCCTGACCTGAGATCAAACCTGGGCCCTTGGAGTTCAGCATGGAGCACTGCCCACCAGACTGCCAGAGAATTCCTTTAAATCCCTTTATTTACCCCCGTGCAGAGTGGGAATTGCTCGGACCCCTCAGAGTTGGAGCCCCTTGAGGCCACGTGGTACACGGTGACCCCCCTCGCACTTACCACATCGGCCAGCTGCGTGATGGCCACTTCAAAATACACAGTGATCGGGTTGGAAACGTTCTCCACGGGCCTGATGAACTGGTTATAATGAGCGAACAGCTTGTGAAAGAGCCTCTCCTCCGATGCGCAGCCTGCACAGCCTTTGGGCCAAACAGAGAGAGGAGTTAGAGAAGCAGAGAGCGTGCCTGCGGGGAGGTTCCAGGGCCTTCCCTCCCCAGGAGGTGGGCACGGGCATCAATGTCCCCCAGGACCACATCACCTGGCCCTCTTGGCCGGGCTCCTTGCCTTTGTCATGGAGATGACAAGGTTAGGGCCTGCATCTCAGGACTGGTGAGAGGGTGAACAAAGTGATGTTGGGAAGAGCGCTTCCAAGTGGGTGGTCGGCTCCATCACTGAACAGAACTCACCGGCTTGCTGATCTAGTAATTACAGTCCTGAACTTCCCTGGTGGTCCAGTGTAACGGTAAGACTTCCTGCCACTGCAGGGGACGTGGGTTCGATCCCTGGTCCGGGAAGATCCCGCATGCCTCGAGGTGACCATGCCTGTGCACCTGTGCACCACAGCTACTGAAGCCTGTGTGCCCTAGAGTCTGTGCGCCACACCAGGAGAGGCCACTGAGAAGCCCGCACAGCTAGAGCAAGCCCATGAACGGCGGTGAGGACCCAGCACAGCCGAAAATTAATTCATGAAATTAAAAAAAAAAAAAAGTCCTGCTCTTTCTTGACAAAGGACTGATCTGACTGGCCTTTGTTTCTACAACCAGAAAGGTGTGTAGCTGGGGCAACTTCATCAGACAAACTCAAATAGCTATCAAGTTTATTAAGGTCTTAAGCCTTCCTCCTTTTAAAAAATCAACTTTCAACTTCAGTTACCTTGGAGATGTGTGAGAGTGCAAAGTTTCTAAGGAAAATTTTGCTGGAAATGTTTTTTAAAGACCTCCAAAGTTCTTAAGCAATAGCTCTTTCAGTCATTCAGTTTCAGACAATAACGTAATCATATTTCTTTGTATTTTCCCAAGAATGCATTAAATGTAGGTTACTTGCCTTCATTTGACATAATTCATCTCATTAATACCCTTTTCCTATTTTTCCTCATAGAAGTCAAATTTGATACCTGAGATATTAGGCTAAATTTCCCAAAGGGATTTATGCCCTGAAAGAAAAAAATAATTTAAGGGGTTGCACAACTCACTAGGCAAAAACAAATGAAATGGTAGCTGTTATACGGCTAGATAAAAACTGTTCTTTGCCAAATGCATTTGGAAACATTGAGATTTCACCAGGAAAGAACAGTTTTTTTCTTGAATTTTTTATTTTATCTTGGGGTATAACCAATTAACTATGCTGTGATAGTTTCAGGTGAACAGCGAAGGGACTCAGCCATCCATATTCACGTATCCATTCTCCCCCAAACAGCTCTCCCATCAGGCTGCCACATAATGCTGGGCAGAGCTCCATGTGCTATATAGAAGATCCTTGTTGGTTATTGATTTTAAATATAGCTGCGTGTACATGTGCATCTCAAACTCCCTAACTCCCCCTTCCTCTAGGCAACCATAAGTTTGTTCTATAAGTCTGTTGAGACAGGAAAGAACAATTTTAGACATAAACCATCATTGCCTGCCATCTTTATTAATAATGATAAAGATATTTCTCCATAAAACAGGTAATACAAAAACCCTCCCATTCCCTGTTTTCCTCCTTTAAGATTTTACTTTTCTTATGAGACATTTCAGATGAACCCTCCGTGAGTCTTGATAAGCAAATCCTTGCAAAGCCAGCCACACGTGGAGGTGTGGCTTTGCGGAAATGGACAGAGGAGCAGCTGTCTAAGTCCTAACTTTGAAAATGAATGACCTTCCTCTAGAGACATACCGCAGGACAGGAATATAACATACTTCCCCAAACAAAGGCAATTACCTACAAAATGAAAGGCTTCATAAATTGAGGAATAGTATCAGCTATTAAACCACAGTTCTGAAAAAACATACAAATACAGAAAAAGAAATTGAATACATCCATGGCAAAGATAGACAGGAAACTGTACCATTATTACTGTTGTGTATTTTCATTGGGAAAATGAACTATGGTTTACGAAGTTTTCTTGTCCTCCCCTCCCCATTCCCCCCAGTCTCATTTTACATGTTAAGTCAACCAATTAAAAATGAATAGGTTAATCAACAGCTGTTTGAGGAGTAACTCCTGTACAAACATTCTCCATATTTATCCATAGAGTATCCCATTTCTGCTCAGTGGTGCACAAATAGAAGCGTATATACACGCAGCTAAAAAGGGAATACGAGAAAAAGCAGAAATAAAACCTACCTTTAAAGCACAGTGCAAATACACACCACCAGACACGCAGNTTGCAAAGCCAGCCACACGTGGAGGTGTGGCTTTGCGGAAATGGACAGAGGAGCAGCTGTCTAAGTCCTAACTTTGAAAATGAATGACCTTCCTCTAGAGACATACCGCAGGACAGGAATATAACATACTTCCCCAAACAAAGGCAATTACCTACAAAATGAAAGGCTTCATAAATTGAGGAATAGTATCAGCTATTAAACCACAGTTCTGAAAAAACATACAAATACAGAAAAAGAAATTGAATACATCCATGGCAAAGATAGACAGGAAACTGTACCATTATTACTGTTGTGTATTTTCATTGGGAAAATGAACTATGGTTTACGAAGTTTTCTTGTCCTCCCCTCCCCATTCCCTCCAGTCTCATTTTACATGTTAAGTCAACCAATTAAAAATGAATAGGTTAATCAACAGCTGTTTGAGGAGTAACTCCTGTACAAACATTCTCCATATTTATCCATAGAGTATCCCATTTCTGCTCAGTGGTGCACAAATAGAAGCGTATATACACGCAGCTAAAAAGGGAATACGAGAAAAAGCAGAAATAAAACCTACCTTTAAAGCACAGTGCAAATACACACCACCAGACACGCAGTGCAAAGTGAAGGACTCCCTGACCCCCATGGGGCAGCATGATTAAAACACTCTGATTTCTTGTCCCAGTCAAAGGATTATGGAAAACAAAGAGCTCTCAGCCAGCCACTCAGACTGGACTTTAAATCACCAGAGTCCACTGCAGTCCAAGTGTCTTCCGTGCAATAAAAACCTTCACAAATACCACACGGTCATTCCCAATATCAGAGGCTGAAGCCAACCAAAAGGGCAAACCCAAAGGACTCAGTCTGATAGCAGATGAGTCATCTCATCTCCTGACACTCTAGCTTGCTTCTCGCGCAGGAGCGAAGAGGAGCAGAAGCAGACAGCCCCGAGGAGGGAGGGAAAACTCTGTCCTGGTTAGTGCATCTTTGCCAAGCATCGTTTCCCAGCCACGGTCCTGAGGGCAGTGAACACACCTTTCCTGAGCTGCAGCTGTAGGTAAAGTGCCTGCCAGGTCCCAATGCATGAATTCTGATTCACTGAGTTCTCTAGCCCATCGGGGCTTAACCTTGTTACCAGAAAACGTTCTGAAATAGGAGTCCCTGTTAGGTGTGGCTCTGGGAGAACAGAATTAATTTGGTTTTGCCTGACTTCTATGCCGGGTCCTTCTGAGCTCAGAGATCATCCTACAGGGACTAGAGATCAGCCTCCTGAGAACGAGACGAATGAATACGGAACACAAGATGCCAACTGGACTGTTCTACGTTTATTTAGACATCCTTGTCACCAGTTCATTTTCTTACCATTCGCTTCTTTCCTCTGTAAGTTGTGTCAATAACTTTCTGGTGAATTATGCTTTCTGGCCAGATTTTGGTGTAGGGTAAGGGTGAGTTAGCAGCAAAATGAGAAGACAACCTACAGAATGGGGGAATTTATTGGCAAATCAAATAAGGGGTTCCTATCCAAAATGTGTAAGAAACTCATAAAACTCAAGAGCAAATGAGTAAATCCCTGTTGAGAAATGGTCAAAGGACCTGAATAGACATTTTTCCAAAGAAGACACAGATGGCCAATGGCTATATGAAAAGGGGCTCAAGCTCACTAATCGTCAGGAAATGTGAATCTAACCACAAGCAGGTGTCACCTCCTACCTACCAACATGATGTTGTAAGGAGACAAGAGATAACAAGTGTTAGTAGAGAAAAGGGGATCCCTGATCAGTGTTTGGAATGTAAATTGGTGCTGCACTCTGGAAAACAGTAGAAAGATTCCTCAAAAATTAAACCTAGGACTACCATATGATCTAGCAATCTCACCTCTGGGAATATATCCAAAGGAAATGAAAGCAATTTCTCAGAGCAATATCTGAACTCCTATGATTGTTGCAGCATTATTATTCACAAGATAGGGAGACAACCTGCTGTCCCCCGATGGATGAATGAATGAAGAAGTTGTGATGCACGTATATGTGTGCATATAACAGAATATTATTCAGCCATGCAAAAGAAGGAAATCAGTTTGCAACAACACAGATGAACCTGGAGACATTAAGCTCAGTGAAATAAGCCAGAGGCAGACAAATTCTGTATGATTTCATGTGTGTGTGGAATCTAAAAAAATTCCAGACTCACAGAAGCAGAGTGTAGAATGGCATGTTAGTAGGAAGTGGGATAGGGATGATGACGTGCTGTTGGTCGAAGGGCAGAACCTTTCAGTCACAGATGGATAAGTGCTGGTGACCTAATTTATAGCACGGTGACTACAGTTATCATATCTTTGAAATTTGCAAAGAAAATGGATCTTAAGTGCTCTTACCACCCCCGTCAACACAAATGGATCATGATGATGTGAATGATGCGTTAGCCTGTGGTGCTCATTTCACAGTATAACATATGTCAAATCGTTACTTTGAACACCTGGAGTATACACACTTTCTATTGGTCAATTACACCTCGCTAAAGCTGAGTGAAAAGCAAAGGAGTAAGGCCAAAGATGATGCCCCAGGGTCCTTCCATCCAAGCATTCCATGACATTATCATGGACATTACACTCGGCAACTGTGCAGACTTTAGACTAACGGTTTCCCTCTCAATTACACTGGCCTTGTATCTCCAGCAAGAGTGGTCGTTTATTTAGCACCAGACTTAGACCAGGTGCTGGGCTGAGTGCCTCAGATATGTCTCCTTAAGCTCTTAGTCGCCTTGAAGCACAGGGGCTTTTGTCCTTGGCCAAAATGTCATGAGGAGTTTGCAGAAAGAGTATCTGGACAACACTTTGCCGTGATGGATGAAAAGCCATCACATCCCCCGAAACGGGGCTATGCTTCTCTAGTTTTTAGGGTAAAACCCAGACCAGGGTGGCTATTCTCAAAGCACCAGCAACATTCTCTATTGTTTCTATTTCTCAGGCTTTGATGGATTTGTCCTTCATACTTCCTAACAGATACGCACTGCAGTCTCGCAGGAAAGCTGATATCTCATGTCTTCTGTTTTGTCCAGCCACCCTTCTACGTAGCCATCCCCTGTCAGCTAAAAGGGCTGCTCCAGAGGAAGGATTCTGGTGGGATTCATCCAGAATCAGCCTTTCTTTCTGCCAGGAGCATGCAGACATCTGTCTCCAATGCTAAGGTGCAGAGTGGGGGATGGGGGACTTTGTGGGTCGAGTGAGTCACAGAGGGACCTCACCAGAGGTGAAGGAGGCAGAGGAAAGAACATGGACTTTAAAGTCAGATGGGTTTGGATTCTGGCCCCAGTACTTAGCATCTCCTGAGAACTGCCATTATCAGAAAGATGTCATTATTATTTTTTTTTTTAATTTTTATTTTTACTTTAATTTTACTTTACAGTACTGTATTGGTTTTGGCATATATTGACATGAATCCGCCATGGGTGTACACAAACTCCCAAACATGGACCCCCACCTCCCACCTCCCACCCAAAAGATGTGATTAAATTTGGCAACATAAATCCTTTAATCTCTCTCTATCCAATTTTTCATGGAATTTTTACTCACTCTCTTACCGGTACACATAAGTAACACAATTAAGTGAATCTAAAGCCTGAACATATGTTAAAAATATTTTTTAAAATATTTCTTAAACTGTTAAAAATATTTTAAAATATATTTTAAATATTTTCAGGAAGAGTATATTTTAAAAGCTTGTAAAGTAAATGCATTCTCCCATTCAAAGAAAATGTTTAAACTATCCCCTCATTACCAGAAAAATGCTCGAATTTTGGCATAGAATTATGGACTTCAAACCATTTTTGAAAATTACAGAGAAAGAGGTTAAGACCAAGCATACAGGGGAAAACAAGCATACAGGGGAAATTTTCGAAGAAATTTTTTTTTAAATTCAAGTAATAAAAGCTTATAACTATCCCCTCATTATCAGAAAAATGCTCGAATTTTGGCATAGAATTATGGACTTCAAACCATTTTTGAAAATTACAGAGAAAGAGTTTAAGACCAAGCATACAGGGGAAAACAAGCATACAGGGGAAAATTTCAAAGAAATTTTTTTTAAATTCAAGTAATAAAAGCTTAAAGACAGTGTGTCTTTTTCTGATGTTACTGTACCATTTCAACTTCACATTCTGTGATTAGTTTCTGCTTTGCCTTATTGAACCAGCTGAAAGTTTCACGTTACTGATCATGGTTTATGGAGGTGGGAAGGCTCCCTGGAGGTGAGAGGTTAATTAATATGGGAAGAGCTGGGTGTTTCTCCTTCCCCTACTTTAACCTGCACCCTATCACCTCCTCCTTCCTCTCGGCCAGTTACAAAGGGAAAAAGGAAGAAGAGGTGGATCTTAACTTTCTTCAACACCATATCTGATAAAGACTATGGATTCTGTGCCCCCAACCCATGTGCGTCAAACACCATGCGTCATATAATTCCCGGAGGTTCCAGAGCTATGGAGGGCAGCCCTGGGTAGAGGCAACTGCAACTGGCTCCATCGTCTTCCCAGGATCTGTCCCCAGTCACTCCACATCTTCCATTTTTCTTTTTTGGGGTTGTTGTTGATTATTTAGTGACATGTTATTTAGCCGGCCAGGCTCCTCTGTCCATGGGATTTTCCAGGCAAGAATCCTGGAGTGGGTTGCCATTTCCTTCTCCAGGGGATCTTCCTGACCCAGGGATTGAACCCGGGTCTCCTGCATGGCAGGCAGATTCTTTACTGATTGAGCCACCAGGGAAGCACTTAGTGACATTTAGAATATATTAATCTAAATGTTTATTAATATTTATTAAATTTATTTGTAAATAAACTTATTTATAAATAAAATATTTATTAATTGTCTCCTTATAGCATGTGTGCCACCATATTGACCACCGTTGTTAATATCATTGCGGGTCTTGGTTGGAGCAAAATAGTTTAAGGGCTCAAAAAAAAATGGCAGTTTATCTGAACAGCATACATGACATCACAAGCCATGCAACATCTACACACCCTCTTTTTTCAGAATAACATATTCTAAAGAGCTACTGCGTCCGGAAATTAGGACTTCCCTGGTGGCCCAGCTGTTAAGACATCAAGCTTCCATGGCTGGGGGCAGGGGTTTAATCTGTGGTCATTGGGATTTTCCACTTGGGACAGCAAAAAGAGAGGCTAGCACCTTAGAAAGCTAATGTGTGTCGGGAAATTGATAGGCTTCAGAGACTAACTGTTGGCTTCCTATTTGGATTTTATCCATAGAAGCAAACTTCAATTTGGAGGTTTTCTTTGGTTTGGGGGGGAAGTGATACTGGTTAATATGAAACTTTGTTATTAATATATTTTAAGCTTTTCCCTCCCTAGCTGCTAAATTAAAGCGATTGCCTCATTCTGCTCTGCAAATAAAGGAGACTATTTGATACGGTTCTGTAAAATTGCTTATGTTCTTATTTGAAGTTTCAGGGATTTGGGGCATAGAAATTGCATGAATGAACATTTCACTGACCTTTTCCCCATTGTCAGGTCTCTTTAAACTCAAATGAGAATACTCTTCAGTTTTCCCTAAAGAAATGTAAAGGAAATAACCTTTTAAACATGTATTATTTATAAATCCACTGCAGCAAAACATCTTCAATAATTTAATGATCCCATATGCTTGGCTTTGCTTTTTTTTTTTTAAACTGTCATTAAACACTCACGTGTTTAATATCACTAATCAGTAGCATTTCAAATCCACCCCACTTGACATTTTCCACACAAGAAAAATAAAATAGCAAAAGGGTAATATTCAAATTATGTGGTCATTTTAGATCACAGAGAAACTTTGAATAAATAGCTCATAAAAGAGGCTCAAATGAACTGTACATCGCCCACATTTCGTTCATGTAAATTTTAAGAAATAGAGAAAGCCTTAGAACTTGGGCTGGGGTCAAGCAATAAAAGTAGGAAGCTCGCTGCAATGTTCAGACATTGAATAATAATGATGGCTCTCTCTCAGCACTTCTTATCCAGTCACAAGGCTAAGCCCTGTATCATCTCTGTTTTGTTTTAATCCACACGGCATTCCGCAGAGGTGAGACCCAGTTTTGGTAAGTGAGGATGTTGGCACTCAGACAGTCCATCATAGCAGCCACGTGGCTGAGTTAGGATTCCAATCTAGGTCTGTCTAAATCTAGAGGTAATGCTCTCACCTTAAAACGACACTCGAGTGCTTTCAGATTCATGAATGCTTCATAAACCTGATGTATTTTTAGAGGGTTGTTACTGAAATGGGCCACTGTTAGCACTAACTTTGTTATTATTTCCAGTGCACCCCTCATGTGAGCTGGGAAGGTCAAGGCTAATTTGTGCAGGGAGTTGAAATGATGGACACAGGACCAGACACGAGTGAAAGCCCAGGGGATTGCCCTGCTTAGGGCTCAGGTGAGCCCCCTACTCCAGGAGTGTGGGTACAGCCACGTCCATGTTTGGGGGTGCTGTTGCTGGCTGTGCTGTGAACATCGCTAAGTACCACACTCTTCCAGCCAGAGTGATTCCTGCCAGGACATTGGGAATTTTCTAACTTCCCCAGTCTTTTCACTGCACTAAATGGATAGCAATGATCTCTGGATCTAACACAGGAGAAAGAAATGTGCTTAAATCATAAATGCCCTCAGAGGAAGAATCAGTTCAAGGTGACCATTGTCTAAGGGCCAGCAGTTACGGTCATAGAATATATTCCACTACAGCAGACCCAGCTCTATGATTAGAAATGGAAATAACAATACCAATCGGTGCTAGTTCCCAGGGGCTGCTGTAACAAATTACCACGAACTAGGTGGCTTAATATAACCGGAAGTTTTTCTCTCATAATTCCCGAGGCCAGCAGTCCAAAGTCAAGATGTGGGCAGGAGCACACTTCCTCTGAAGGCTTGAGGGGAGGATCCATCCTCTCCTCTTCCAGTTTCTGGGGGCTCCAGGAGTTCCTTGCCTTGTGGCACCATCATGCCACCCTCTGCCTCTATCATTACATGGCCTTTTCCTGTCTGACTGTGCCGTCTCCTTTTGGTCTCTTGTAAAAAAAGTGGTCATACAATTTAGATCCTACTGGGTAATCGAGGCTAAACTCATCTCCAGAGCCTTCACTTTAATCACATCTGGTAATAACTTTCTCAAAAAAGGTCACATTTCAGATGAATGGAGGAAGGAGATGTGGTTCGTGTATACAGTGGAATACTACTCAGCCATACAAAGGACGAGCAATGCCATTTGCAGCAACACGGATGTAACTAGAGATTATCATCATAAGTACCGTGTAATATTACTTATGTGTGGAATCTAAAATATGATACAAACGAACCTATCTATGAAATGGAAACAGAAAACAGACATAGAGAAGTCTTGTGGTTCAAGGGTTACCAAGGGGAAGTAGGTTGGGAGAGGAAAGGAGTTGGAGGTTGGGATTAGCAGATGCAAGCTTCTATGCAGAGTATGGGTAAACAACAAGGTCCTACTGTATAGCACAGGGAACTATATTCAATATCCTGTGATGAACTGTAATGGAAAAGAATATATAATATATATAAATTCAGTTATATATCTATCTGAGTATATATACTCACTTTTCTGTACAGCAGAAATTTACACAACATTACAAATCAACTATACTTTAATAAAAATAAATTTTCAAGAAGTTTTCAGATTAATGATTTATAGCTAAAAACAACAACAAAAAAAAAACCCCCACCAAAGATAGACGGTCGCATTCACAGGTCCTGGGGTCAGGACATGGACACATTGTTTTAGGGGCCACCGTGTACCCTACAGCATCTCACAGCGTTGTGATGAGGATCTAATCAGAAATTGTATGTAACAGCAGCTACTGATGTACCACAGGGGCAACGCACATTCACTTTCTTCCTTCGTAGAGCAACATTTCCATGTGTTCAACAGACCTGGGGGAGCAGTGGGAAGACCCAGGAAGCAAGAGTGCTTTTCCTCACAGTGATATAGGTTTCTTATTCTTTCAAAGAATAACATCTGAAAAGTCGCCTAGATGACGGTTCCTGATATACATGCATGTTAACTGCATGCGAAGTCACTTCATCGGGTCCAGCTCTTTGCAGCCCTACGGACTGCAGCCTGCCAAGCTCCTCTGTCATGTTTCTCAAATGTCCAAATGCCTCAGAATCCAGGTGGGAAGATAGTCTTAAAAGGTCGGACTCTGGCCTCATCCTCAGATATTCTGATCCACAGGCCTGGGGTTGGGCCCAGAAGCTGCATCTTTAAAAAGTTCCCAAGCTGATCCCGATGCAGGTGGTCAACCCCACTCCCCTGAGGAAGTCCTCCAGAGAGCTGCTGGAAGGTTCCCACACAGCCAATCCGCAGAGCACATCTCTGATATTATAGATTCAGACATTTCTGGGACAGACACATCCCAGCAAATTTGTATGTCACAAAGCAAAAACCTATTCTGAAGTTGCCATACAGGCCCTGTGTTGGAGGTAAAAAAAAGCTCATTTGACTTCAGCATTGACCAAGTCCTACTACCTTCTGGGCACAGTGACAGACACTGAAATATACCTGTGGAAAAGACATATTTATTTTTTCAAGAACCCATGGCACATTTACAAAAACTGACCTCTTATTGTGGCTCAGCTGGTAAAGAATCCGCCTGCAACGTGGGAGACCTGGGTTTGATCCCTGGGTTGGGAAGATCCCCTGGAGAAGGGAACAGCTACCCACTCCAGTATTCTGGCCTGGAGAATTCCATGGACTGTATAGTCCAAGGGGTTGCAAAGAGTCAGACACGACTGAGCAACTTTAAATGTAAAATGTAATTGTAAAATGACCTCTTATTGGGAACCAAAAGCATCTCAACAAATAACAAAGAATATACACCACACAGAAGATTCTCTGTCCACGAAAAAGCGAAATAGAGCATCATCAACTCCAAGATAATCCCCTCAATGTCCCTTTGTGGCAGGTGTTAAACATTAGCTCAGCCTTTTATTTTTTTAGGTTGGGGCAGGTGAAACCAATAAGGAACAGAGCTCTTAGGACTCAGGTGCCACCAGCTGGAGCATAACTGAGATCGTCTTAACCCCAGGTCCCGATGGTGCAGTGACACCTGCCCCCAGCCATGCAGAGGGCAGCATGCCCCTCAAGCCTGTCACCCCGGCTGCTGCCGATGCTCCCTTGGGAGCTCAGCCATCCTGGGCATTTCTGCTGCTTTGCTGAGCTCGACTGTCTTCCTCAAAGCCAGAGCAGATCTGGGTCTGAGATCATGGGAGAGAGCTGGAGGGATGGGGCAGGGAGGAGGGGGCCGGGCCAGGGGTGCCCAAAGAGCCCTCTCCTCTGCCCTGGCCCCCAGCAGCAGCCTCCATCTGCAAAGCCTGGCATCTTCTATTCCGGAGTCCCCACAGCAGAACTCCTGCCTCTTTGTCATCCCAAAAAGGCAGAGGCCCCAGTGCTCATCTGTGGCTGGGAAAGCTGGGGCGGAGGGAGGCTGCCAGGAGACACGTGTCCAGAGGCAGCCGTGTGAAGACACTGGAAGGGATGAGCGGGAGGAGGGAGTATCCCCAGCAGACACCAAAGTCCTCTCGGGATGGATGGCGAGCCCCTGCCAGCTCACTCACTATGCCAGCTCACAGATGAATTCTCCAGTTCAGTCATGTCTGACTCTCTGCGACCCTATGGACCGCAGCACACCAGGCTTCCCTGTCCATCACCAACTCCTGGAGTTTGCCCAAACTCATGTCCTTGGAGTCGGTGATGCCATCCAACCGTCTCATCCTCTGTCCTCCCCTTCTCCTGCCCTCAATCTTTCCCAGCATCAGGGTCTTTTCAAATGAGTCAGCTCTTTGCATCAGGTGGCCAAAGTACTGGAGTTTCAGTTTCAGCTTCAGCATCAGTCCTTCCAATGAACATTCAGGACTCTGAATATTCAGGATTCCAATGACTATTCAGGACTCTTAAAGGAGATCAAAGCTGTGGGAAAGGAAGTGGACTGTGGCCCAAAAGAGGCCATCAAGGCAGCATGCTAGATGCCACCAGGTGGGGCTGAGAGATCTGCTGACATCCAGCACTGGCCCCCTTCGCAGGGAGTCCCTGTTGGAGTGACTTTACCTGTCCGGTCTGCTGTTTCTTGCTTAAGACGAGGTGACACAGCCAGCGGACAGAGGACCTGACCAGCTCTCAGCTGCATCCAGCGGAGACAAGAGCAGACGCTTGGTGGTGACCTCACGTGTCAGTGCTGTTACTAGCGCCTAATGAAGTCGCCTACTGTCAGAAGGCATCAGAGCACTGCTCTATCAGTTCCACTTCTTCCCTTCCCTGGTGGCTCAGACAGTAAAGAATATCCCTGCAATGAGTTTCGATTCCTGGGTTAGGAAGATCCCCTGGAGAAGGGAACGGCTACCCACTGCAGTATTCTTGCCTGGAGAATCCCAAGGACAGAGGAACCCGGTGGGCTACAGTTTATGGGGTTGCCCTAACCCTTTACACTCTTCCCTAAACATTACCTGGAGAGGGAATGATACCGGAGACTTACGAAGAATTAGCTATGTGAGTCGGTCATGCAACAGAGCTGCCAAGGATCACATCTAGAATGAGACCTTCCAAAATGTAAGCAAATTAAATGAGCAATATTAACGGTGTATTATGATCGGGTTTAAGTATTCCCAAAGCCCCCACCCCACCATGGCCTTGCAGGGTGAGCAAAGAGAAGATGCCATCCAAGCAGGTTCTAAACATCATAAGAGCGTGCTTTCTAACAGCTGGTAACATCCAGATGCCCAGAAAAGCTAAAAGCAAACACACACACACACACAGTGAAACGAATCAACCACCAGGGTGTATCCCTTATCTGGCTCTGCCTTTTTTTTTATGTCTTAGAGCAGCCGCCTTAAATCCTGAATTTTATCGTTTAATTCAAATACTCTCTTGAGGCCTATATTAAATCACAGTAAAGTTAATAACATTTCTTGAGAAAATACATAGAATAAGTCTGTTGAGACAATAATAAAGTTGCATGCAGACTGCAGGACTACTTACCACTTTGTACAGTTTAAAATTTCAGTTTCAAAGGCTGGAGACCTTACAGAGGCGCTAGAATTTTCTCTGGAAAATTCGCCAGATATCTCTCAAAGTGTATTCAAGTTTGACTAATTTTGATTACATAACACTTAGATGGATAATTTCAACAGGGAAAAAATGAGCTCCCTCAAAACTCTCATAAGGAAGAAGTTAGTGTTGATATTTGAAGAAAGAAATATTTTTTTCCATCAAGGACTACAAGATACATGGTATGATTTTAAGTTTCCAAGTATTATGGTTGAATTACATATATCTTTCTCCCTTTGTTTCTGCCAGTTTTTTTCATTTATTTTCATGCTCTGTTGCTGCTGCTGCTGCTGCTGCTGCTGCTAAGTCGCTTCAGTCATGTCCGATTCTGTGCGACCCCATAGACGGCAGCCCACCAGGCTCCGCCGTGCCTGGGATTCTCCAGACAAGAACACTGGAGTGGGTTGCCATTTCCTTCTCCAATGCATGAAAGTGAAAAGTGAAAATGAAGTCGCTCAGTCGTGTTCAACTCTCAGCGACCCCGTGGACTGCAGCCCACCAGGCTCCTCCGTCCATGGGATTTTCCGGGCAAGAGTACTGGAGTGGGGTGCCATTGCCTTCTCTGTCATGCTCTGTTACTAGATTCATATATGTTTTTATGTTAGATCTCCATGATGGATTGGCCAGTTTCTCTTTCTTAAATTTCCTTATCTCTGGTAAAATTTTGTTTTAAAATCTATTTTGTCTAATGACAATATACCCACTCCAGTTGTATTTTGGTTGTTGTTTGCAGAGTATATCTTTTCTCTCTTTTGCTTTCAATCCATTTGTATCTTTGAAGCTAAAATGCATCTCTTATAGACAGCACACTTTGGATCGTGCTCTTTTCCATCCAGGATGACACTCTTTGCCTTTTGACTGGATTATTTAATTCATTTAGGCCTCATGTTATCATTGGTATTACATCTGTCATTTGCTTTTTTGTTTCTATCATGTCCTTCATTGTCGTATTTTATATAAAGTGAATTTTTCTAATGTCACACTTAATTCCCTTTAATGATTTTTAAGCTATATTTTATTTTCTTAGTGGTTGATTTAGAGCTTATAACATACAATTTAACTTGTCCTAACCTATTCAGATTTGTACGAACATAATTCTAGTGATATAGAGACTTGACTTCCACATAGGCCCTGACTTGTTGGCTCCACCCTTCTGAAGTAGATTTCCTGTTACATTAAGCTAGGTGAANTCAGGCTGGGCCGAGGCATTCCGCACAAAAAGAGAGACGTCCCTCGTAGTAGTAAAACAATTGGTCAACGAAATTATCCCCCGATTTGGGCTACCTAAAAGTCTGGGGTCAGATAATGGCCCGGCGTTTATCGCCCAGCTGTCCCACCAATTGGCAGACGCATTAAAAATTAAGTAGAAATTGCATTGCGCTTATAGGCCTCGAAGCTCTGGTCAGGTAAAAAAGATGAATAAGAGTTTAAAAAAATATTGACCAAATATAAGATAGAGACTGGCGGAGACTGGGTCACCCTCCCTCTTACCTTTTGCCCTCCTCAGGTCGCGCTGCACCCCTACCTTCGAAGGGCTCACCCCCTACGAGATTATATACGGCCGCCCGGCCCCCCTCATTCCCCAACTGGGAGAGGAGGCCCTGGCAGAAATTACCAACAAGAACCTTCTTAAGTCATTGCAGGGTCTCCAATTGGCTCGGACGAGAGCCCAAGCAGCAGTCCGAGGACACCACCCTGAGACCTCCGACGCCAAGACCCGCCCGCCTCTCTGTGAGCCCGGAGACTTGGTCCTGATCAAAAAGCTGAACCCAGAGACGTTGACTCCTCGCTGGGAAGGACCCTACACGGTGATCCGAAGCACCCCGACGGCGGTGAAGGTGGCCGGGAAAAGCACCTGGATACACCACTCTCAGGGTAAAGAGACATCCCATAGGTGAAAGACAGCAACCGGAGCCAAGATGGAAGATAAAACGGACTGGCGACCCCCTAAAACTGAGACTGGTAGCCTCCTCTTGATCATCTTATGTTCTCTATGGCGAGTTGGCCTCCCCAGTCCCTATGCCCTGACCCCTAGTAGATGAAAATTGACTAGTACACTTGATGAGAGGGTAATCACAAACGTCTCCACCACGAGTGCTCCCACACTCCGATTTGACCTATGTGACCTCCTGGGCGCCGACTGAAATAACGAGAGGCCCCCAGCAGGATACATGCGAGGTGGGAGGGCTGGAGTGAAGTCTTATGGATGTGGAACGAAATTCCTGGAAGAGGCCTTGAGGGGGACCGAGTTTTACCTCTGCCCCCAAGAAGGGCCCTCAGAATGTGGGGGAGCGGACGAGTTCCACTGTTATGCCTGGGGTTGTGAAACTATAGCCAGTTGGAAAGATGTGGACCCCCTGATACTTTCCGGCGTGACCTGGCCGCACCACCCTGCTCTGTGGGACGCTGTAACCCCATAGAAGTAAAGGTGAAGACCTAGACTGAGGGGTATTGGAAGATAGGAAAGACTTGGGGACTCAGGTTTTATGTGTCTGGATATGACCCAGGAATGTTGTTTACATCCAGAAGAGGCAGTTAGTGACCCCACCTAAACCTATTGGGCCCCAGGTGCCCATCCCCACCAGGCGAACTCTTCAAGAAACCACAGGTTATACTAGCCCTCCCTCCAACCCTGTTCCTCCTAGCCTCCCTATCCCATCCGTTGTACCCCAGGTTTGCTCCCTCCTCCAGACTGTGAATTTTACTTTCTCATACCTGAACCATACTGACCCCGCCCTTACGCGGGACTGCTGGCTTTGCTTAAACCCCGAGCCCCCGTATTATGTAGGAATTGCCACTACCCAGCAGTTTAGAAAAGACGAGGAGACCACCAGAAATGTCACCCTTAAAGAGGATCAATTAGAGACTCCTAAATGCAAATGGAGCATGGAACCTAAACTCACTTTGGGGGATTTGCAAAGAAAGGAAACTTGTGTAATTGGGCAAGTAGCACATTTGGACCCTTGGGCGTTATACGGAGACAACTATAATGCCACTTATTTCCTCCCCTGGATTGAGTCCGCCACCACCCATGTATTAGTCGCCCCTGAAGGGACATGGTGGGCCTGCACCACTGGAATAACTCCCTGTGTTCACACCGCGGTGGTTACGGAGGGTATATGTGTGCTCGCTCGCATACTGCCTCAAGTGTATTACTACTCGGGAGAGGGAGGGTGCGAGCATTTTGGCCTTCCACGACAACGGAGGGCCCCCGTGCTGGTTCCCTTGCTCCTCAGCCTGGGGATAGCCGGATCAACAGCCGTAGGGACTTCAGCACTCATAAAGGGCGATGTAGACCTGCGAGGATTGAGTGCTTAAATTGACACTGATCTAAAACTTTGGAGTCTACCGTCACCCGGTTAGAAGACTCCCTCTCGTCCCTGGCCGAGGTTGTCCTGCAGAATAGACGAGGGCTAGACCTGTTATTCCTCAAGCAGGGCGGGCTCTATCTGGCACTAGGGAAAAGCTGCTGTTTCTACGTTAACCACTCGGGAGTAATTAGAGACAGTTTGAGTCAGCTAAAAAAGAGGTTGAAAGACCGAGAGAAAGCCCGGCAAAACCAGGAAAATTGGTTTGAGTCCCTGTTCCAGTGGTCACCGTGGCTGACCACTTGATTACTGCCATTGCTGGGCCCCTGTTACTAATAATTCTAGGTCTTACAGTCCTACCGTACATCATCTCTTCCCTTAGGAAAATGCTGTCTGACCGAACTCAGGACCTCCGCCTCCTTCTCCTACCTTCACACTATCAGGAGAGGGTACCTAATGGAGATGAGTTAGAAGATGAATCAAGGATTTGATTCTCCGGTAAGACTAGTAGGGAATGTGAAAGGAATGTGAAATGAAAAGAAACAGGCCCCTAGCCCAGGGCAAGATAAAGATTAACCAGGGCTGGAAAGCCCCAGGCCCTGGCGCCAAAAAGTAATCACAGTGTTTGTACAAGATAAGGAAGTAAGAGCAGAAAAGACAGGATCTTGAAAAACCGCAAAATGTCATGGCAAATGACTAAACGCTGTTTTCAAACTAGCCAATAATGCTCCGACAAGTANTAAAGATTAACCAGGGCTGGAAAGCCCCAGGCCCTGGCGCCAAAAAGTAATCACAGTGTTTGTACAAGATAAGGAAGTAAGAGCAGAAAAGACAGGATCTTGAAAAACCGCAAAATGTCATGGCAAATAACTAAACGCTGTTTTCAAACTAGCCAATAATGCTCCGACAAGTAGCTTAGATCCCCACCGCCCCAACCTGTAGGCTTAAAAATGCTTGTGCGGGTTCGGGGCCTCCAATTCAATGCTACTCTGGTGGGGGCCCGAATCCGGATTCGTGAATAAAGCAACTGCTAACTGAGTGGCTTCCCTGGTGGTCATTTACGCGGCGGTCCCTAACATTTGGGGGCTCGTCCGGGATCTCACCGCTGCGGGACCCCAGTGAACCACTCGTCTGGAGGACCTGCGCGGCACCGGTAAGTCAGGCCGATCTTCTGTAATCTGGAGTGCGCGTCTGCAGACTCAGGTTGTGCAGGGACGGCGGGACGCCGCCTTCGAGTCCTGCACAAAGCTGACCAGAGTGACGACTCTGGAAGGCCTGGTTTCTGGTTTCTGGTTTCTGGTTTATCTCCGGTCTGTTTTGTGTGTCTGTTGGAGTTGCATGTTCGTGTGTTAATGTCTGTGTTGTTTAAGTTCAAATCTACCTCTCCCTCCCGGCCAGGATGGGACAAGGTAATTCGAGCAGCCCCTTGAGCCCGCTAGAGTGTTTAGTTGACTATCTCGCCGATTTTAGGCAAAGGGCGGAGGGCTATGGCGCTTCCGTAAATGTATTTGATCTGAGAAAATTTTGCGAATTGGACTGGCCCACCTTCGATGTGGGGTGGGCCAAGTGAGGGGACTCTCGATCTGGCTATAGCCAAGCACGTACAGCGAGTTTATTACGGCAGCCCTGGCCACCCCAACCAGCTCCCTTATATCAATGTGTGGGCCGAAATTATTTGGGATAATCCATCCTACCTAAAGAAATGCGGCCGCCAGGAACCCGTGAGGGTGGGAGGCCGAGGA
>SJYX01008067.1:34279-45459 GCA_006410675.1 Oreotragus oreotragus | reverse complement strand
AGGTCAGGTGGTCTGGTATTCCCATCTCTTTCAGAATTTTCCACAGTTTATTGTGATCCACACAGTCAAAGGCTTTGGCATAGTCAATAAAGCAGAAATAGATGTTTTTCTGGAACTCTCTTGCTTTTTCCATGACCCAGCAGATGTTGGCAATTTGATGTCTGATTCCTCTGCCTTTTCTAAAACCAGCTTGAACATCTGGAAGTTCACAGTTCACGTATTGCTGAAGCCTGGCTTGGAGAATTTTGAGCATTACTTTACTGGCGTCCGAGATGAGTGCAATTGTGCGGTAGTTTGAGCATTCTTTGGCATTGCCTTTCTTAGGGATTGGAGTGAAAACTGACTTTTTCCAGTCCTGTGGCCACTGCTGAGTCTTCCAAATTTGCTAGCATATTGAGTGTAGCACTTTCACAGCATCATCTTCCGGGATTTGAAATAGCTCACCTGGAATTCCATCACCTCCACACTAGCTTTGTTTGTAGTGATGCTTTCTAAGGCCCACTTGACTTCACATTCCAGGATGTCTGGCTCTAGGTGAGTGATCACACCATTGGGATTATCTGGGTCATGAAGATCTTTTTTGTACAGTTCTTCTGTGTATTCTTGCCCCCTCTTCTTAATAGCTTCTGCTTCTGTTAGGTCCATACCATTTGTCCTTTATCGAGCCCTCCTTGCATGAAATGTTCCCTTGGTATCTCTAATTTTCTTGAAGAGATCTCTAGTCTTTCCTATTCTGTTGTTTTCCTCTATTTCTTTGCATTGATCCTTGAGGAAGGCTTTCTTATCTCTTCTTGCTATTCTTTGGAACTCTGCATTCAGATGCTTATATCTTTCCTTTTCTCCTTTGCTTTTCACTTCTCTTCTTTTCATAGCTATTTGTAAGGCCTCCCCAGACAGCCATCTTGCTTTTTTGCATTTCTTTTCCATGGGGATGGTCTTGATCCCTGTCTCCTGTACAATGTCATGAACCTCAGTCCATAGTTCATCAGGCACTCTGTCTATCAGATCTAGTCCCTTAAATCTATTTCTCACTCCCACTGTATAATCATAAGGGATTTGATTTAGGTCATACCCGAATGGTGTAGTGGTTTTCCCTACTTTCTTCAATTTAAGTCTGAATTTGGCAATAAAGAGCTCATGATCTGTGTATTAGATACTAATTACTATGGTTAAATCTGAGCTTACATAAGTGTCTGTTTCAAAATGTTGTATCACGGGATCAAGACTATTCGAATTGATGAGACTAACATGAATGAAGTTTTATGGAGAAAAACCATTTAAAACCTTCGAGGAGTCTATTATTTAAATAGATTAAAATAAGGCAAGGTTGATTTTTTTTTAATGCAATTACTCTGGCAGACTCCAACAATCATAACTGGTAGCTGGGAATGTTACCTGAAAAGAGTAAACCCAGAACTCAAGATGAAAATAGCACCTATTGTACCGGCTGCCTACGGTATTTTAAAACTAGTAAGAAAAACAAATCTTTAACAGAGTAGCATGCATGCATGCTCAGTAGCTCAGTCCTGTCCAACTCTTTGCAACTCCATGGACTATAGTCTGGCAGATTCCTCTGTTCATGGAATTTTCCAGGCAAGAATACCGGAGTAGGTTGCCATTTCCTTCTCCAGGGGACTCTTCCTGAGCCAGGGATCTAACCTATGTCTCTTGGGTCTCCTGCATTGTCAGGAGGATTCCTTTCTACTGTGGCACCTGAAAGCCCCTGGATAGAATAGACACAACAGTAATAAATACACTTCATCCTAATTCAAATGTCTTGTTGGTTATAAAATTAAAGTGCACATCACGGGGTAACTGAGCCCAAGCACCACAAGTACTGAGCTGGTGCTCTGGAGCCTGCTAGCTGTAACTACTGAAGCCCGAGCACCTAGAGAACGCCACCACAAAGAGAAGCCTGAGGCTGCAACTAGAGTATCCTCTGCTCAGAGCAACTTGAGAAAGCCCGTGCACAGCAACAATGGCCCAGCACGGCCAAAAACAAAATAGATAAAATGTTATGAAATAATAAAGGGCATACATATTTTAGACAATAAATCAAGTTCAACAGTTCTAACACTCCTTCTGAATACTACTATCAAATGTTCCAAGCAGTTAAGCCAATCAAGAAGCTAAAACCAAAGCATCATGGTCCCCTCTTGCCCTTTAGTATCCCTGACTCCTTTTGTTTATTTAGATTCTTCATCTTCAAAATACAAAAAGCCAGATTGTGTATATCATTGCCAAAATATAAGACTCAGTCTCAGGATATTTGGCTAAAATACCATGGTAACAAGTCAGAAAGCTATATTAATCTAATTACATGTTAACAGCCTAATGGAAGCTTTAAAAAGTTTTTACTGCTGTCAGAAAAAAATATAAATTATTTAAATTAAAATCAAAGTACAAGAATATGTCTTTGCAACATGGATGTGAATGTATGCCAAAAATATTAATATTTCACAACTTACACTGATTAAGTCAGTATTTCAAAACAACAATTAAAATAATGCCTAATGGAAAAACAACTTTTATCAGGAAAAAATCTTGAGGATTAGAGTATAACAAATGAGATACTTGAGGAAATAATTATGTCTTAAGAAACAGATCTTTTTTAACCTAAAAGTATATTAAAACGGAATGTAATGTGATCAAATGTGCTATCACTAATTTTTAAAATGGTTTTGGTAATCAAAGTACTTCTATGAATTCGTGTGTATATAACATTATTGTAAGTTGGTACAAGTTTAAGTTGGTCCAGTATATCTTCATTAGTTATGAACATACAGATTATGATTTTATGCAAATTTTTGAGAAATTTCCAAAACGTTTGGCTGATGACATATTTAGGCCAGTAGAGAGAGAAAAAAAAAAAGACAATTGAAAACCTCAGAATCAAGAACTGAAACAAAATTTAGAAGTCATTTAGCCCTCTCAACTAATGAGAAAATCCCTCCAAAATGTGTTTACGTGGTTGTGGATCAAGGTTTGGTTTATTGTCCTCCACTGTGTGACTAATCACTCATTTTTTTGTTTTTGTTTTTATAAAGCCTTGCACTTAAAAAGGTGACCAAGACCACCATTAAAAGTGGTGAAAAATATGTTCACACAGCTCTTAAAAAAAAGGAATCCATACTCAGTCCTCATTCACAAGGCATAAAGTCTCAGTTAAATTTAATTCTTTACTGAGCTCCCCTGGTGGCTCAGCGGTTAAAGCATCTGCCTCTAATACAGGAGACCTGGGTTCGATCCCTGGATCGGGAAGATCCCCTGGAGAAGGAAATGGCAACCCACTCCAGTATTCTTGCCTGGAGAATCCCATGGACGGAGGAGCCTGGTAGGCTACAGTCCATGGGGTCGCAAAGAGTCAGACACGACTGAGCGACTTAACTAACTAACTAGTCATATCAATAGAAAAGTAAAGTCATAATTCATGAATGTGACACATGTGCTCTGGAAATAATAAATCTCTTGCTACCGAATATGTTTAAACTATAACTTTAACATATATGAATAAATGCTTCCGAATTCCTTGACAGTTCAATGGTGAGGACTGGGCACTTTCACTGCAGTGGCCTGGATTTGATCCCCGGTAAGAACTAAGATCCCTCAAGCTGCACGGTGTAGTTAAAAAAAAAAAAAAAATGCTTGGTTGATAATCCAAGTAATTCCACTTATTTAATTCATGGTTATATCTAATTCAATATCAAAAACGTTATCTCAAAAATTAAGTAAAGCTAAAACATAATATGCAAGTTTTCAGCAAGGTAGATGCAGTTTTGTGAAGCTTGGGAAAAATATTAGCAATAACATTTAATTTCACAGAAATGTCCATTCAGCAGGTGTTCTAAAAAATGTTACTTTTTATAGCATGCTCACTTAGCAAAATATGGAATGACTATACGTGAAAATGAGCACTTTCATAAAATGGTCAGATGGTGAAATAATATCAGAAATACTAGTTAACAAGCACATTTTTTAAGTGTAATTAATTATTTTTAATTGGAGGCTAATTACTTTACAATATTGTGGTGGTTTTTGCCATACGTTGACATGAATCAGCCACGGGTGTACAGGTGTCCCCCCATACTGAATCCCCCATCCTATCCCTCTGGGTTGTCCCAGAGCACCAACTTTGAGTGCCCTGCTTCATGCATTGAACTTGCACTGGTCATGGATTTTACATACGGTAATAAATATACATGTTTCAATGCTATTCTCTCATATCGTCCCTCGCCTTCTCCCACAGAGTCCAAAAGTCTTTTCTTTTTATCTGTGTCCTTTTTGCTGTCTTGAATATACAGTCATCATTACCATCTTTGTAAATTTCATATATATGTGTTAATATACTGTATTGGTGTTTCTCTTTCTGACTTACTTCACTCTGTATAATAGGCTCCAGTTTCGTTCACCTCATTAGAATGACTCAAATGTGTTCTTTTTTATAGCTGAGTAACATTCTATTGTGTTTATGTATCACAACTTCCTTATTCATTCGACTGCCGAGGGGCATCTAGGTTGTTTCCATGTCCTGGCTATTGTAAACAGTGCTGCAGTGAACACTGGGATACACGTGTCTCTTTCAACTATGGTTTCCTCAGTGTGTATGCCCAGTAGGGAGACTGCTGGGTTGTGTGGCAGTTCTATTTCCAGTTTTTTAAGGAATCTCCACACTGTTCTCCACAGTGGCTGTACCAGTTTGCATTCACATCAACAGTCTAAGAGGATTCCCTTTTCTCCACACCCTCTCCAGCATTTACTGTTTGTAGACTTTGGGATGGCAGCCATTCTGGCCAGCGTGAGATGGCACCTCACTGTGGTTTTGATTTGCATTTCTCTGATAATGAGTGATGTTGAGCATCTTTTCATGTTTGTTAGCCATCTGTATGTCTTTTTCGGAGAAATGTGTGTTTAGTTCTTTGGCCCATTTTTGTTTTTTGGGGTTTTTTTAAATATAAATTTATTTATTTAAATTGGAGGCTAATTACTTTACAATATTGCATTGGTTTTGCCATACACTGACATGAATCCATCACGAATGTACATGTGTTCCCCATCCTGAACCCCCCTCCCACCTCCCTCCCCATCCCATCTCTCTGGGTCATCCCAGTGCACCAGCCCCAAGCACCCTGTATCATGCATCGAACCTGGACTGGCAATTCATTTTACATATGATAATATACATGTTTCAATGCCACTCTCCCAAATCATCCCACCCTCGCCCTCTCCCACAGACTCCAAAAGACTGTTCTATACATCTGTGTCTCTTTTGCTGTCTTGCATACAGGGTTATCATTACCATCTTTCTAAATTCCATATATATGCGTTAGTATACTGTATTGGTGTTTTTCTTTCTGGCTTACTTCACTCTGTATAATAGGCTCCAGTTTCATCCACCTCATTAGAACTGATTCAAATGTATTCTTTTTAATGGCTGAGTAATACTCCATTGTGTATATGTACCACAGCTTTCTTATCCATTCATCTGCTGATGGACATCTAGGTTGTTTCCATGTCCTGGCTATTATAAACAGTGCTGCAATGAACATTGGGGTACATGTGTCTCTTTCTATTCTGGTTTCCTCGGTGTGTATGCCCAGCAGTGGGATTGCTGGGTCATAAGGCAGTTCTATTTGCAATTTCTTAAGGAATCTCCACACTGTTCTCCATAGTGGCTGTACTAGTTTGCATTCCCACCAACAGTGTAAGAGGGTTCCCTTTTCTCCACACCCTCTCCAGCATTTATTGCTTGCAGACTTTTGGATCGCAGCCATTCTGACTGGTGTGAAGTGGTATCTCATTGTGGTCTTGATTTGCATTTCTCTGATAATGAGTGACGTTGAGCATCTTTTCATGTGTTTGTTAGCCATCCGTATGTCTTCTTTGGAGAAATGTCTATTTAGTTCTTTGGCCCATTTTTTGATTGGGTCGTTTATTTTTCTGGAATTGAGCTGTATAAGTTGCTTGTATATTTTTGAGATTAGTTGTTTGTCAGTTGCTTCATTTGCTATTATTTTCTCCCATTCAGAGGGTTGTCTTTTCACCTTGCTTATAGTTTCCTTTGTTGTGCAGAAGCTTTTAATTTTAATTAGATCCCATTTGTTTATATTTGCTTTTATTTCCAGTATTCTGGGAGGCGGATCATTGAGGATCCTGCTGTGATTTATGTCGGAGAGTGTTTTGCCTATGTTCTCCTCTAGGAGTTTTATAGTTTCTGGTCTTACATTTAGATCTTTAATCCATTTTGAGTTTATTTTTGTGTGTGGTGTTAGAAAGTGATCTAGTTTCATTCTTTTACAAGTGGTTGACCAGTTTTCCCAGCACCACTTGTTAAAGAGATTGTCTTTACTCCATTGTATATTCTTGCCTCCTTTGTCAAAGATAAGGTGTCCATATGTGTGTGGATTTATCTCTGGGCTTTCTATTTTGTTCCATTGATCTATATTTCTGTCTTTGTGCCAGTACCACACTGTCTTGATGACTGTGGCTTTGTAGTAGAGCCTGAAGTCAGGTAAGTTGATTCCTCCAGTTCCATTCTTCTTTCTCAAAATTGCTTTGGCTATTCGAGGTTTTTTGTATTTCCATACAAATCTTGAAATTATTTGTTCTAGTTCTGTGAAAAATACCGCTGGTAGCTTGATAGGGATTGCATTGAATCTGTAGATTGCTTTGGGTAATATATTCATTTTCACTATATTGATTCTTCCAATCCATGAACATGGTATATTTCTCCATCTATTAGTGTCCTCTTTGATTTCTTTCATCAGTGTTTTATAGTTTTCTATATATAAGTCTTTAGTTTCTTTAGGTAGATATATTCCTAAGTATTTTATTCTTTTCGTTGCAATGGTGAATGGAATTGTTTCCTTAATTTCGTTTTCTACTTTCTCATTATTAGTGTATAGGAATGCAAGGGATTTCTGTGTGTTGATTTTATATCCTGCAACTTTACTATATTCATTGATTAGCTCTAGTAATTTTCTGGTGGAGTCTTTAGGGTTTTCTATGTAGAGGATCATGTCATCTGCAAACAGTGAGAGTTTTACTTCTTCTTTTCCAATTTGGATTCCTTTTATTTCTTTTTCTGCTCTGATTGCTGTGGCCAAAACTTCCAGAACTATGTTGAATAGTAGCGGTGAAAGTGGACATCCTTGTCTTGTTCCTGACTTTAGGGGAAATGCTTTCAATTTTTCACCATTGAGGATAATGTTTGCTGTGGGTTTGTCATATATAGCTTTTATTATGTTGAGGTATGTTCCTTCTATTCCTGCTTTCTGGAGAGTTTTTATCATAAATGGATGTTGAATTTTATCAAAGGCCTTCTCTGCATCTATTGAGATAATCATATGGCATTTATTTTTCAATTTGTTAATGTGGTGAATTACATTGATTGATTTGCGAATATTGAAGAATCCTTGCATTCCTGGGATAAAGCCCACTTGGTCATGATGTATGATCTTTTTAATGTGTTGTTGGATTCTGTTTGCTAGAATTTTGTTAAGGATTTTTGCATCTATGTTCATCAGTGATATTGGCCTATAGTTTTCTTTTTTTGTGGCATCTTTGTCAGGTTTTGCTATTAGGCTGACAGTGGCCTCATAGAATGAGTTTGGAAGTTTACCTTCCTCTGCAATTTTCTGCAAGAGTTTGAGTAGGATAGGTGTTAGCTCATTCTCTAAATTTTTGGTAGAATTCAGTTGTGAAACCATCATAGCTGGTCCTGGGCTCATGTTTGCTGGAAGATTTCTGATTACAGTTTCAATTTCCATCCTTGCAATGGGTCTGTTAAGATTTTCTATTTCTTCCTGGTTCAGTTTTGGAAGGTTGTACTTTTCTAAGAATTTGTCCATTTCTTCCAAGTTGACATATAGTTGCTGATAGTAGTCTCTTACGATCCTTTGTATTGCTGTGTTGTCTGTTGTGATCTCTCCGTTTTCATTTCTAATTTTATTGATTTGATTTTTCTCCCTTTGTTACTTGATGAGGCTGGCTAATGGTTTGTCAGTTTTATTTATCTTCTCAAAGAACCAGCTTTTGGCTTTGTTGATTTTTGCTATGGTCTCTTTTGTTTCTTTTACATTTATTTCTGCTCTAATTTTTAAGATTTCTTTACTAACCCTGGGGTTCTTCATTTCTTCCTTTTCTAGTTGCTTTAGGTGTAGAATTAGGTTATTTATTTGACTTTTTTCTTGTTTCTTGAGGTATGCCTGTATTGCTATGAACCCTCCCCTTAGCACTGCTTTTACAGTGTCCCATAAGTTTTGGGTTGTTGTGTTTTCATTTTCATTCATTTATATGCATATTTTGATTTCTTTTTTTAATTCTTCTGTGATTTGTTGGTTATTCAGCAACGTGTTATTCAGCCTCCATCTGTTTGAATTTTTAATAGTTTTTCTCCTGTAATTGAAATCTAATCTNATTTTGGGTTGTTGTGTTTTCATTTTCATTCATTTCTATGCATATTTTGATTTCTTTTTTGATTTCTTCTGTGATTTGTTGGTTATTCAGAAGCGTGTTGTTCAGCCTCCATATGTTGGAATTTTTAATAGTTTTTCTCCTGTAATTGAAATCTAATCTTACTGCATTGTGGTCAGAAAAGATGCTTAGAATGATTTCAATTTTTTTGAATTTACCAAGGCTAGATTTATGGCCCAGAGTGTGATTTATCCTGGAGAAGGTTCCATGTGTGCTTGAGAAAATGGTGAAATTCATTGTTTGGGGGTGAAATGTCCTATAGATATCAATTAGGTCTAACTGGTCTATTGTATCACTTAAAGTTTGTGCTTCCTTGTTAATTTTCTGTTTAGTTGATCTATTCATAGGTGTGAGTGGGGTATTAAAGTCTCCCACTATTATTTATTGTTAATTTCCCCTTTCATAGTTGTTAGCCTTTGTCTTACATATGGCAATGCTCCTATGTTGGGTGGATATATATTTATAATTGTTATATCTTCTTCTCGGATTGATCCTTTGATCATTATGTAGTGTCCTTGTCTCTTTTCACAGCCTTTGTTTTAAAGTCTGTTTTATCTGATATGAGTATTGCTACTCCTGCTTTCTTTTGGTCTCTATTTGTGTGGAGTATCTTTTTCCAGTCCTTCACTTTCAGTCTGTATATGTCCCTTGTTTCGAGGTGGGTCTCTTGTAGACAACATATATAGGGGTCTTGTTTTTGTATCCATTCAGCCAGTCTTTGTCTTTTGGTTGGGGCATTAAATCTATTTACGTTTAAGGTAATTATTGATAAGTATGATCCCGTTGCCATCTACTTTATTGTTTTGGGTTCAAGTTTATACCTCTTTCTGTGTTTCCTGTCTACAGAAGATCCTTTAGCATTTGTTGGAGAGCTGGTTTGGTGGTGCTGAATTCTCTCAGGTTTTGCTTGTCTGTAAAGCTTTTGATTTCTCCTTCATATTTGAATGAGATCCTTGCTAGGTACAGTAATCTGGGCTGTAGGTTATTTTCTTTCATCACTTTAAGTATGTCTTGCCATTCCCTCCTGGCCTAAAGAGTTTCTATTGAAAGCTGTTATCCTTATGGGAATCCCCTTGTGTTACTTGTTGTTCTTCCCTTGCTGCTTTTAATATTTATTCTTTGTGTTTGGCCTTTATTAATTTGATTAATATGTGTCTTGGGGTGTTTTGCCTTGGGTTTATCCTGTTTGGGAGTCTCTGGGTTTCTTGGACTTGGGTGATTATTTCCTCCCCCATTTTAGGGAAGTTTTCAACTATTATCTCCTCGAGTATTTTCACATGGTCTTTCTTTTTGTCTTCTTCTTCTGGGACTCCTCTGATTCAAATGTTGGGGCGTTTAACATTGTCCTGGAGGTCTCTGAGATTGTCCTCATTTCTTTTAAGTCATTTTTCTTTTTTCCTCCCTGTTTCATTTATTTCTACCATTCTATCTTCTACCTACCTCACTTAACCTATCTTCTGCCTCTGTTATTCTACTGTTGGTTCCCTCCAGAGTGTTTTTGATCTCATTTATTGCGTTCTTCCATGATCCAGCGGATGTTGGCAATTTGATCTCTGGTTCCTCTGCCTGTTCTAAAACCAGCTTGAACATCAGGGAGTTCACAGTTCACATATTGCTGAAGCCTGGCTTGGAGAATTTTGAGCATTACTTTACTAGCGTGTGAGATGAGTGCAATTGTGCGGTAGTTTGAGCATTCTTTGGCATTGCCTTTCTTAAGTTTTATAGTTTCTGGTCTTACATTTAGATCTTTAATCCATTTTGAGTTTATTTTTGTGTATAGTGTTATTAAGTGTTCTAGTTTCATTCTTTTACAAGTTTCATCCAGTTTTTACAAGTTGACCAGTTTTCCCAGCACCACTTGTTAAAGAGATTGTCTTTAACCCATTGTATATTCTGCTTCCTTTGTCAAAGATAAGGTGTCCATAGGTGCGTGGATTTATCTCTGGGCTTTCTATTTTGTGCCACTGATCTTTATTTCTGTCTTTGTGCCAGTACCATACTGTCTTGATGACTGTGGGTTTGTAGTAGAGCCTGAAGTCAGGCAGGTTGATTCCACCAGTTCCATTTTTCTTTCTCAAGATTGCTTTGGCTATTTGAGGTTTTCTGTATTTCCATACAAATTGTAAAATTATTTGTTCTAGCTCTGTGAAAAATACCATTGGTAGCTTGATAGGGATTGCATTGAATCTATAGATTGCTTTGGGTAGTACACTCATTTTCACCATATTGATTCTTCCAGTCCATGAACATGGTATATTTCTCCACATATTAGTGTCCTCTTTGATTTCTTTCACCAATGTTTTATAGTTTTCTATATATAGGTCTTTTGTTTTTTTAGGTAGATATATTACTATTTTATTCTTTTCACTGCAATGGTGATTGGAATTTTTTCCTTAATTTCTCTATTTTCTCATTATTAGTGTATAGAAATGCAAAGGATTTCTGTGTGTTGATTTTATATCTTGCAACTTTACTATATTCATTGATTAGCTCTAGTAATTTTCTGGTGGAGTCTTTAGGGTTTTCTATGTAGAGGATCATGTCATCTGCAAACAGTGAGAGTTTTACTTCTTCTTTTCCAATTTGGATTCCTTTTATTTCTTTTTCTGCTCTGATTGCTGTGGCCAAAACTTCCAGAACTATGTTGAATAGTAGCGGTGAAAGTGGACATCCTTGTCTTGTTCCTGACTTTAGGGGAAATGCTTTCA
>SJYX01008067.1:17582-32886 GCA_006410675.1 Oreotragus oreotragus | reverse complement strand
CCATACATGACCACAGGAAAAACCATAGCCTTGACTAGATGGACCTTAGTCGGCCAAGTAATGTCTCTGCTTTTGAATATACTATCTAGGTTGGTCATAACTTTTCTTCCAAGGAGTAAGCGTCTTCTAATTTCATGGCTGCAGTCACCATCTGTAGTGATTTTGGAGCCCCCAAAAATAAAGTCTGACACTGTTTCCACTGTTTTCCCATCTATTTCCCATGAAGTGATGGGACCAGATGCCATGATCTTCGTTTTCTGAAATGCTGAGCTTTAAGCCAACTTTTTCACTCTCCTCTTTCACTTTCATCAAGAGGCTTTTTAGTTCCTCTTCACTTTCTTCCATAAGGGTGGTATCATCTGCATATCTGAGGTTATTGATATTTCTACCGGCAATCTTGATTCCAGCTTGTGTTTCTTCCAGTCCAGCATTTCTCATGATATACTGTGCATAGAAGTGAAATAAGCAGGGTGACAATATGCAGCCTTAACCTACTCCTTTTCCTATTTCGAACCAGTCTGTTGTTCCATGTACAGTTCTAACTGTTGTTTCCTGACCTGCATATAGGTTTCTCAAGAGGCAGGTAGGTGGTCTGGTATTCTCATCTCTTTCAGAATTTTCCACAGTTTATTGTGATGTACGCAGTCAAAGGCTTTGGCAGTTAACAAAGCAGAAATAGATGTTTTTTCTGGAATGCTCTTGCCTTTTCGATGATCCAGCAGATATTGGCCATTTGATCTCTGGTTCCTCTGCCTTTTCTAAAACCAGCTTGAGCATCTGGAAGTTCATGGTTCATGTATTGCTGAGGCCTGGCTTGGAGAATTTTGAGCATTACTTTACTAGTGTTTGAGATGAGTGCAATTGTGCGGTACTATGAGCATTCTTTGGCATTGCCTTTCTTTGGAATTGGAATGAAAACTGACCTTTTCCAGTCCTGTAGCCACTGCTAAGTTTTCCAAATTTGCTGGCATATTGAGTGCAGCACTTTCAGAGCATCATCTTTCAGGATTTGAAATAGCTCAAGTGGAATTACTTCACCTCCACTAGCTCTGTTCATAGTGATGCTTTCTAAGGCCCACTTGACTTCACATCCCAGGATCTCTGGCTCTAGGTGAGTGATCACACCATCGTGATCATCTGGGCAGTGAAGATCTTTTTTGTACAGTTGTTTTGTGTATTCTTGCCACCTCTTCTTAATATCTTCTGCTTCTGTTAGGTCCATACCATTTCTATCCTTTATCGAGCCCATCTTTGCATGAAATGTTCCCTTGGTATCTCTAATTTTCTTGAAGAGATCTCTAGTCTTTCCCATTCTGTTGTTTTCCTCTATTTCTTTGTTCCTTAACCTGCGGGGTATTCCTCTGTCTCTTCATCTTGTTTATATTGCTGCATTTTGGGTGGCCTTTCTGTATTCTGGCAGTTTGTGGAGTTCTCTTTATTGTGGAGTGTCCTTGCTGTGGGTGTGTTTGTATCGGTTGCTTGTCAAAGTTTCTTGGTTAGGGAAGCTTGTGTCGTGTTCTGGTGGGTGGAGCTAGATTTCTTCTCTCTCTTTTTGAAGACAATGGTCTGCTTTTCTGGGTGCCTGATATCCTTCGCCGGTATTCAGAAGTTGTTTTTTGGAATTCACTCAGTGTTTAAATGTTCTTTTGATGAATTTGTTGGGGAGAAAGTGGTCTCCCCATCCTATTCCTCTGCCATCTTNGGTTGCTTGTCAAAGTTTCTTGGTTAGGGAAGCTTGTGTCGTGTTCTGGTGGGTGGAGCTAGATTTCTTCTCTCTCTTTTTGAAGACAATGGTCTGCTTTTCTGGGTGCCTGATATCCTTCGCCGGTATTCAGAAGTTGTTTTTTGGAATTCACTCAGTGTTTAAATGTTCTTTTGATGAATTTGTTGGGGAGAAAGTGGTCTCCCCATCCTATTCCTCTGCCATCTTAGGACCGCCTCCTATTGTATTTTTAATATTTGTATTATTACACCAAGTTAGACAAATCAAAACTATTTTTTAAAGCTTGTCCACAACTTACTTATCACACATTTTTGTTTAACACAAATCAATTATTTGGAAATCTATTTTATGTAAGTATGTTATAAATAATATACTACTATCTTTTCACATATTTTCTTGGTGACTTTAGAGATTCAAAGATTAAGAAATAATTTTCAAAGAAAAAGATCATAGCATCATTTTCTATACCTCTCTAGGTGAGTATTAACTCTGCTAATAGTCAGATCAAGTTGTATATACACTACACATTACACCCAATTCAAATTTTAAAACAACTCAAACAGAGGGACATTTCATTTTACTCCTCATAGTATATCAATTTTTTTTAAGAAATAATATAACCAACCCTCCAGTTAATTTTCTCAGTTTTCAGTTAATTTTTGTCATCATCAGAATTGAAACCAACAAATTAAAACCTGTAATCATTATTAGTGAATCATGTTTTTTTTTTTAATTAAGAATACCAGCCATTAATTCAAAAGGCTGAATGATAAGAATTCTTTTTTTTTAATCTTCCATCTTATTTCCATGAACTCAAGAGTTTTTCTACATTGCTTATAAAGTATGTTCGTCCCTTCAGTGAACTAGTTGAAAACCCACAGGAAACAGGAATTCATTTTATTGCAACCCTTCCTTTTTCTGTGAAGGTTATGAATTTCACATTTCTGTGAAAAACTAGCAGCATAATGTAGATCTGGGAGCAGGATACGCCAAGATGCTTCTGAGGTCTGTCTATTGGTCAGGAATGCAAGACAATAGGTCAACCATCATTCTATGTTCAAAAAACACAGGACATGAAGCTCAAGATTGTTTTTTTTATGTTTTGCTCCATTTGAATTACACAGGCAAATCCAATGACATAAATGTGGCCTTATATGACCTGACATCCACATGCCTAATCTAGCAGAACCTTGACATCAATGATACAGTCAGATGAAGCTCATGTCAATGTCAGACTGAGTAGAAGCTTCATGCTTGGCAATCTCGCTTGAGTGCTTTGCAGTCCTGGCATGTCACCTAACTGGCTGGTGCTTTCTAATAGACCCTGCACCAGTTCTGATTGATGTGTGAGTGTGCAAACATTATGGGCATTCAGGAGCCAGATGGCCCACACAACAAGCATAGCAGCCAGGCAAAACACAGGCAGATTCAGTGCACTGCTGGAGAGTTACATTTTTGGTGATTCCTTACCACACTAAAGTATGCATAGTCTTATTTATTTGATTTCATTCCATACTAACCTACAACAATATCTCCTTCTGTCGTTTCAGTGCCACATTCTAATGAAAGGAATAAATTAATTTTTCCTTCTTATTTAGCAGGAAATGAAGACCTTTACAATCAACCTGATTCTACCATGCTATTTGCAGAAGCTGTCACATGCTTTCTCAAATTAAGATGAACAAAACCTCTTCACTGCTTCTCCAGGATAAACCAGTCACTTATTTTTGTCATCTCACTTAAATGGACTCTTTAAAACTTAAGCCCTAACATTTAAAAGGAAGTGTCCAGAAGAACACATCCCTTCTCAAATCAGCAGTAACAGGACATGTATCAGCCACACAAGAAAATGATACATTCACAAAACACTGCAAAATCACCTTATTCCTCAAAGTAAAAAGTTAAAGTCAGTTAGTATTGGTCTTCTCTCCTCACACATGTAAAACACCATGTATGCATATGCTTGCGTGTGTGTGTGTGAGCGCACACAAAGTGAATGGAGATTTCCACTGTAACTACTATGGTAAGAAAAAGCCAAATCCTCAAATAAGAAAACCAGTACTTTTCAGTGTTTACAATGTATGAGTTAAAAGAATATGACAACTAACAGAAATCTTTCTTGAATCTGGCTCAGTCATGCACACGTGTCTCTGACTTTATTCACTAAGATAAGCAGCCTTCTAGAAATCTCTAAAATAGCACCTTCAAAAGCACAAGTTTAAGATCTTGAGATCTGATGGAAGTTGGGAAACTTGTTCAAAGAAGTCTGAGGAATTACTTGGCTCTTTCTTTACCATAGTTCTATCTTAAAATTGAAAATATATATATATAATACACTTGAGAAAATAGTAAGCTTGCTTCCTGAACTTAAAACAAATAGCTCTGTGTTGGATCCATTCTGAGCACATCATTCCAGGCTGTCAGGTCAGCCACACTGTTCATAGTTTCCCTCTGGAATAAGCTAATTCTGGAATCACTTTATAGTTTGGATACTTTCAGCATGAGATATTGATGTCCTTGTAGAGTAGATTACATAACATAGAAAAAGAAGGCTCATGTTTTACTGAAGTACATGTACTATACAAACTGTGTAATGTGACTGTGGAAGCCCATGTATGTGTTAAGAATTTTAATTACTTATGTAAGAGGAAGCAAATATTCATCTTTCACATTTCATCTTGACCAACAGTTTTGATTTGCTTGGAAACAAAAAACTACCTTTTGCAATAAACCACTGTTCCAACAGCAATAAATTTCACAATGAACAAAGTTTAAACTGGTCATTTAAATTTTTTTTAAAAAGATGGTCATTAAAGGTCAAAGAATCTGCATGAAAAAAAAAAATACAGGAGGGTACTATAAAATGTGGTTTAAATCAAACTGTTATACATTAGGAAATCTTTAATGCCAATTCTGCTATAATTCAAGAAGCAAATAATGAAGAGGAATAAAGAAAAGAGTAAAGTGAAGCCAAATGTGTCATCACATAAAATAACATACACCAGGGTAGGGTGCTATAAAGTTTTATTTCTACAGCTTTGAAAGAAGCTAAAAACTCACTTGTGACTCTCCAGCTCATGAGTAATGTGGTCATTTCAAACTTATGGCAATAAAAACTTTATAGTACCCCAGTTCAGAACATATGTCAAACAGAGAAAAAAGTAAAAATCAAAATGAAATGTGACAAAACACTGCAAAACACATCTCATCTGACACCACTATTCTGTTTTGGTCTAGGATTCAGCAGCCACTTTCATTTTGGAATTTCTTTCTCAAAATCATAAAGCAACTTGAAAGATCACTATGATTAACATCAAAGTAAATGTGGAAAAATGAATTTCTTGATCATACTGGTGCTCTCTATATGAATTTCAGGAAATGTCACAACTGTTGCAAAATTAAGAAGAGAAACCTAATTCCTGCTGCTACAAAGTAATGTGTTTGACCTTCACATAGAAACAATGAAGACAAGCCACTTTCTTTTACAAATTTTACAGAAAATGGCATGTCTTTACAAGAAAAACTCAATTCTTTCAAAGGCTGTAATCATAATACATTTAAATGAATACATTGCTTCTATTATCATGGAATTGTTGATATTCATTCCAGGAGGTCATATTTTTCCAAGATTTTTGCCTGTTGATGAAATTATTTTATGAAAATAGTGTCTAATTAGACTTATTAATTAGTTATATTTTGTCACTTAAACAACTTGTATAACTTTGGTGCTATTCTAATTCTCACTCTATTTTCTTAGCTGTAGGGCCAGAATCTAATTAATCCTATTATTAATAGCTGTCTAATTTTTAGTGATTCTCTTTCATAGCCTAGAGATTTCATAGCTCTGTATGAAAATAAGAAAAGCTGTCATTGATTAATATATATTTGTTTTTATATTAACTGGGTAACTGCAATGTTACTACACACAGTCATCTACTCCTTGATGACCATATCATCACACTATCAAATGAATAATCATCAAAATATCAAATGAAAAAGCAATGATCATATAGTTTATTTCTAATTTAAATTGGAAATTTAAATTCAATTTAAATTGTTTAAATTGTTTGGGGATTTCTTCTTTGCCTATAGCACAGATGTATAGATTTCAAGGTAGTTGTTTTCCTTCCAATCAAACTTTTAGGTGATTATAAATATCTTCCTATAGACCACACTCAGAAGCCTAGCTATAGTGTACCACCTCTGGGGAGAAAAAAAAAAGTTAACACTTTTCCTACTGAAATAATGATAGAAGGAAAAAAAAAAAAAGCTTAAAAATTCTAAGAGACACCCTGACCAACAGAGTACAATGCAATTCATTAGTCTTTGATAAAATCCAGAAATGACTCCATTGTTTCCCCTGAATTTCTTTCCCTTCTAAAGAGGAGAGGAGCTAGCTGTCACCCACAAGTGTCAATTCAAAATAATGAGAGTGATTTAGGAAAAGTCACTGAATTTTTTTTTTTAATTTCCAGATACTATAATGTCCCATCATTACAAACATTATTATTTTAGAAGGTTAACCCTCTAAAACAGGCATTTTGATAGGGACAGAGTAAAGGGACAAAGGTGATTAAATAGTTAATCCCACTAGGAGATTGTAACTAAACAATATGGGAGGTCCCTGTAAGTTAATGATTACTTGAGAAAGAAAGTTTGCTTAACCACAAAACCAAGAAGACTTGCTTAGAAACAAAACCATGCAACATAGACATGAGACATGCTCCAAAACAATAAATCAATGGTGGCATGATACCTACATCCTGACCAGGGAGCTCAGTATGTTAGGACATGCTCTCTGTACACATAAAGAACAATAATTCATGGACCTAGCTTGACCATGTGAAGACATGAAAACTCCCCTGCCCATCCTGAAGGAGGAACTAATGATAGAAACATGACATCTATTCAAGAAAGACAAAGAAGTTCTTCTCCCCTTCCCTGCCTTTTCTTTGACTATAAAATTGTAGCCCAGTAAGTTCTCGGGGCACAGCACTCTTTCGTCTGCCCACTTGTAAGCCTCACAAGCATCCTATTCTAATCACTACTTGTCACCTTGCCTTTTGCTGGATTCTTCTGCTCTGAAACATAAAGAACTGTGGCCTCTTTGGATCCCCCCAAAAAACCACCCATAGGTGTCAATTTCACATCGGATGATTCACAACTACAAGCATTTGAACTGTGATCAAATCCTATCACATGGATCCATGTTCAATATTACTCAGTATATGTCTATTACCTAGAGAGTTTAGTGCTACACTTACAAAGGGAAAAAACACTCTGCAAGTACATCTCCAGTTTGAAATAGTGTCTAAAAAGTGTTCACAAAAGGTTTGTACCTAACAAAGAAAAACATTATGTCCCTGTTCCTCACATCCACAACAATAATGGCAAAAGAAGGATAACAAGAATATACATCTTGATCGTATAAGCCAAGCTTCATTCTAGAAGAGGTGAGAACAGAGCATCCTGTACCTTAATTGGCAACCATAATTTGAGACCATTTTGGAGACTGTGTATTACAGTGACATTATCCTTAATTTGTTAAAATTCATTTTGCATCTAATTATAGTCATAATTAGAACAAATGTGAAGACATGTAAAAATAATACCTCTCCTCATTTTTTCTCATTTAAAAATTATTGTATCTTATCTAAAATTTGTTTTTCCTTTCAAACTAAATATTTCAATTTAGATTTCATGTTTTTACTTAGTAAAAACAAAATCAAAGATCTTCATTAAAGTCAAACACGGGCTAAATTTCCCTATAAATTGAGGTGAAAGTTGGTACTTTAGAATGTAATCAATATATGCTAAATAATTACAAATTTAATAACTAAAGTTTGTACTGTTAAAAAAAGCTAACCAGTACTTTCCATTTGAAATTTTTGTGATGATGAAAATGTTCTATACCTGTATCACCCATTAAAATGGCTGGAAACACATGGCTACTGCATACAGTGAATGTGGCCAATGCAGTGGAGGAACAACATATTTTACTTTATTTTCACCAATATAAACTTAAATTTCCATATGTGCCTTGTGGCTACTGAATCAAATAGCACAAGTTTTGATGTTGTTATTGCTTGATCACTAAGTTATGTTCAACTCTTTGCAACCTCATGGACTGCAGCACACCAGGCTTCTCTATCCTTCACTGTCTTTCAGAGTTGCTCAAATTCATGTCCATTGAGTCCATGATGCTATCTAACCATCTCATCCTCTGGCATCTGCTTCTCCTCCTGCCTTTAATCTTTCGCAGCATCAGGGATTTTTCCAATGAATTGGCTTTTTGTGTCAGGTGGCCAAAGAACTGGAGCTTCAGCTTTAGCATCAGTCCTTCCAATTCAGGGTTGATTTCATTTAGGATTGACTGGTCTGATCTCCTTGTGGTCCAGTGGACTTTCAAGAGGCTTCTCTAACACCACAATTCAAAAGCATCAATTCTTTGGCACTCAGCTTTCTTTAAGGTCCAGCTCTCACATCCATACATGACTACAGGAAAAACCACAGTGATATCTTTGCTTTTTAATATGCTGTCGAGGTTGGTCATAACTTTACATCCAAGGAGAAAGCTTCTTTTAATTTCATGGCTGCAGTGATTCTGGAACCCAAGAAAACAAAATCCATCACTGCTTCCACATTTCCCCCTTCTACTTGTTATGAAGTGATGGGACTAGATGCCATATCTTAGTTTTTTGAGTGCTGAGTTTGAAGCCAGCTTTTTCACTCTTCTCTTTCACCCTTATCAAGAAGTTCTTTAGTTCCTCTTCACCCTCTGCCATTAGAGCAGTATCATTTGCATATCTGAGGTCACTGATATGTCTCCTGATGATCTTGATTCCAGCTTGTGAGTCATTCAGTCCAGAATTTCACATGATGTGAAAGTCTGCATATAAGTTAAATGACAGGGTAACAATATATAGCCTTGATGTACTCCTTTCTCCATTTTGAACTAAACCTTTGTTCCATGTAAGGTTCTACCTATTGCTTCTTGACCCACATACAGATTTCTCAGGAGACAGGTAAGGTAGTCTGGTATTCTTAACTCTAAGAATTTTCCACAGCTTTTGTGATCCACACAGTCAAAGGCTTTAGCATAGTCAATGAAGCAGTGGTAGGTACTTTTTTCTAGAATTCCCTGGCTTTCTATATGAGCCAATGAATGTTGGAAATTTGATCTCTGATTCCTCTGCCTTTTCTAAACCCAACTTGTACATCTGGAAATTCTCAGTTCACATACTGCTGAAGCCTAGCTTGAAGGATTTTGAACATAACCTTACTAGCATGTGAAAGGAGAAGGAAATGGCAACCCACTCCAGTATTCTTGCCTAGAGAATTCCGTGGACAGTGGAGCCTGGTGGGCTGCTGTCCATGGGGTCACACAGAGTTGGACACGACTGAAGTGACAGCAGCAGCAGCAGCATGTGAAATGAACACAACTGTGGTAGTTTGAACACTCTTTGGCACTGTCCTTCTTGGGGACTGGAATGAAAACTGACCTTTTCTAGTCCTGTGGCCACTGCTGAATTTTCCAGATTTGCTGACATATTGACTGTAGCATTTTAACAGCTAGATAAGTGTATACATATATTAGTAATTAGCACAAGTTTAGGCATTAACTGGGATTCCCTGGCAGCTCAGATTGTAAAAAAGCTGCCTGCAGTGCAGAAGACTGGGGTTTGATTCCTGGGTTGGGAAGACCCCCTGGAGAAAGGAATGGCAACCCACTCCAGTATTCTTGCCTGGAAAATTCATAGACAGGGCAGCCTGAAGGGCTACAGTTCATGGGGTTACAGAGTTGGATAGAACTAAGCGACTAACACACACAGGCATTAATTACTAAAAATTTATACCCTTGTCTGCACATATGTTATACACACCTATAGGGTTATGTGAACAAACATACACATAAATGGATACAACCTTATAGTTACTTAAAAATGTGTATCAAAAATTTCTCCAACTAAAATATACCACAGACTCTTTCTTCATTTTAGTGAACATGAATAATTCAAATTTATTAAGATAATTTTGACCAAAAATATCTTTCACATCAAATGCAACTAGTTAATTCTGCAAAACTTGTGATTTTTTTCCCCCTCAAAATTAACTAGAAAAGCAACTTAATCCTCTGCTTTAATTTGCCATTTCACAGCTTGCAACTGTTTATTGTGAGTGCTCCTAATTTTTTTTCTTCTGGGAAATTTTGCAATGCTATTGCGCCAGTATATGTTTGATATTTTGACATTCTTTTGAAATTCAAAATGATTTGTACTGTTAAATATATTTATTTACATTAAAGAAAAATGCCATGATTTGGAAAACGCATTCAGGTTTTGGAATGATTCCAACTAGTAAAGACCTTTTGTCAGTAGTAACATCTATTTGATATAGATCCTTGATCTGATAGAAACCTGATTTATTTAAGTATTTGTAATTAAGCAACAATAAGGCCAACAGGTTGATCAAAGTATACATTGTTTCAGTTATGGAAGATAAAAGAGTCCTAGAGATCTACTAGATAGGATAGTGCCTATAGTTAACTATATTGTATTGTATACTTAAAATTTGTTATGAGGGAAGATCTTATGTTAAATGTAATAAAGTAAAAGAGAAGGGAGGAAAGTTTTAGAGGTGAAGGCTTAATTTATGTTATTATAATTGCATATGGTGACAATATACATTAAATATATACATCTTTTTTCATGGCAATCATATTTAATAAAAAAACAAAAATTTTAAAAGTCTGAACAATGGGAAGTAAGACAACACACTGATTTCAAAGCCTTCGTAATAAAAAGAGCACTGGCACATCTTTCTTATTCATCTGGAAATGATGGGTGACCCAGATTTTCTCACACAAAAGAAATCTAGGTGTATAATTTAAATTATTTTAACTGTGTAGCAGACTTCTCCCCGTCACCTCTAAAGATACACCAAATGCATGTTCTCAGTAGGAACAAAACATTCTGACTCTGATACTTCCAAAATTTTTGCTTTTTCTAAGTTTCTTAGGTGAGAACTCTTGTGGTAAAATTTAGAAAAAGAAAAGTACACTGAATCTAGTCTTTCACTTTTAAATTTTTTCCCCTTAAACACTGGTTGTCTATATTGTATACTGCATCCCAGTAAAGAAAAAAAAATGCACTGGATTTTAACTGAAACTGGTATGTTTTACAGAGTATGGGCCCCACACAACTATAGTTACAGACAGCCTGTTTGACAAAGTTCTCATTTCATATACAGATATTCTAGTCTATATAGCAATGAGAAAATAAATTCTTGGACTGACATAGTTACAAAGCCAAGAGGGAATAGCAACTGTTTTCAAGTCAAAAAAACTTAAATTTAGGATCTGAGTTTATGAATAAGTAGTTCAAGGGAGTCACCTAGAGAGGTGTTTTTCAAGCTACAGGTGAAAACTTGAGTAGACTGTGAAATCCATTTATATGTCATGCCAGCTCTTAATTTAACAAATCCAACACAATGGAATGGAAATTATTAGAGTGTGGCAACATATGGTAAGAATAAATTGCCTTTTTTTAAATGAAACTTCTTCCAAATTTGTGTGTGTGTATATATATATATATACACATGAGAGTAGAGAGAGAGGATCATAAGGAACTCTCATAGTTTCTCTTGAACTGGGTGGCAAACAGCAAATAGAAAAAAAAGTGGAGGCCCCCAAAGTAGAGAAAGAATAGATTATTTTATAATCTGAACTCTGGACCCCCGAAAGCTTTAGAAAGAATCCTAATTTTGTTACCCTCACAGATGAACTTTTCTCTGCTTTTTCTCATGTTTCCATCTCATAGTATCCATCTCAAAGTGTTGCTTTAAGAATTAAGTGAGGGACTTCCCTGGTGGTCTAGTGGAAGACTCCACTTCCACTTAGGAGGCACAGGCTCAATCCCTGGTTGGGGAAAGAAAATCCCACATGTCATGTGGTGTAGTCATAAAATAATACAAATTTTTTTTTAAATGAGATAACCCAAGTAAATCCATTATAGCAGTGCCTGGTATTTGATAATGTGTTAGTTGTTAGCATTTCATCTTTATCCTATGATCCTTGAGTTACTTTAGATTTTAGGTTCAATATTGAGCCTAAATGTGATTTTTTTTTAAGTGAATATTTTTTTCCCTTGTTTTTAACTTAAATTCTTAGGAAAGCACTGTGTTTTAAAAAATGAACATGTGAACTTTATCTAAAATTCCTAGTTATAGGACTTTGCTAACAGGCACATTTTTCATGAAACAATTTCGGGCAGCAAGCCCTCATTGTCCATTTTTCTAATACAAATTCCTCCGTTCTTGAAATGTCACTGACTGTCCCTATTCAGCTATGGCCTGCTTCTATCATGTCTGTCACCATATTCATTATAAACAAGATGGGTGTTTTGGGCATTGGGAGGTAAGAAGTTCACATTTTGTGATGTTTTAATATAATACTCAAAATCTTTGGTGGGGACTAGCCTTTTTACTGCCACTGATAAAGGCTATGACCCTATACCCTGAAGCAAGCCGAGTGAAATAAGATCTATTTATAAAGACTCAGACAGTAGGTACAACAACAGCACTGACTGTGTTAGGTAAAAGCACAGACTTCATAAATCATCCAGCCCTTGAAAAATATTAGGTACCATACAATAAGCTCTTAAAGAGCTTCAGCATCCTCAGAATAATGTTTTAAAATTTAAGGATAATTACTCCCAAATCTACACAGTTTTGAATGTAACTTAACACTGGCCTTTGATTCGGTAAATTGCTAATTATGGCTATCTTTGTTAGATTTAAATTGAATTAGGTTAAACTGTGACCCAGTGATTTTCTGCCTTCTTATGTGGTCAATGCAAACAGTTATATTTAATGGTGGTAAAGCTGAGATAAAAAGTGTTAAACACAAGAGTCAGTTGCAAGGTCATTATTTTTTTCAAAGTAATGAAAACATAGTACTTTATCTACTGTAAAATTACAGGCTAATGACTCAGTCCTACAGAGTGGCTCTCAAACCTTGTTCGATGTACCCACACTGATTTAAGAAATGATAAAGTATCATTTCAAAGATTAAATAATGATGAGGAGTCTAAATCACATTTTAAGTGGTGCCACCAAATATAAGTTTTTAAAGCTCTTGGTAGAATTTTTTTGGATAAAGAAGTGAGAAAAGTTATTCAATCAAAGCAGAAGATAATTATTCATGATATTTTAAAATATTATATTTGTATTACAAAATAATTCAACAAATATTTTAATATCTTGTGAAAGTTTTAATACTGTCTTTCAAGGTATTGAAATCGAGCAGGACACTGAGGGGCCCTCCCTGGTATAAATACTTTCTGTGCCCCCTCATTTGTTGTTTGTAGGAAATAGGTTTTATTGCCTATTTTATTTCCTCCAGTAGCCTCCAGGACCTTCCCTGAGTTCCAAAAGGCAGATTCAAATAGATGCTAATCAGAGCAGGAAGGGGATGCAGAGATAAGGGAGGAGCAATCAAGAAATAATAGTGCAGCCTTGGGGCAGAGTCTTGATTCTTCCTCAAGGAATATAGGTAACAATGTCTTTGAGCTCTTCTGCAGGAATTAGGGTGTCCACTCAGGTGAAGGATAGTAAGTTCAGGGTAAGCACAAGATTGCTATAGCACTATCCTCTTACCTCATCACCAACCAATTAAGAAAGTCACACACCCTGCAGCCCACACCCCAAATTTTGCCTTTAAAGTTTTTCCCCAGAAACAACTAGGAATTTGGGGGTTTTGAGCATGAGCCACCTATTCTCATTGCTTGGCCTACAATAAATCGTTATCTGCTCTAAACTCTGACATTTCAGTTTATTTGGCCTCATTGTGCACTGGGCACAAGAACTTTGATAATAGCATCAAAATGCATTTTTGAATGTGCCGTGAACAAGGATATTAAAATAGTTTAGATTGCTCAGTCTATTTATTGAATGTTTACTGATCAAATAAGGGGTGAAAAATTACCTGATGAACAAATAGCCTCTGTAAAATTTTTTTCTAAAATTTACCTCATTTGGAACAACCATGTGCAGATTTTAATTACTTTAAAAGGTTACCTAAACTACCTCCATCACAACGACTCTGTCATTTTTTCTTAACATGGTTACTTATGCCAATGCAGTGCTAAAATTGAGAGAGCTTGTGAAAAATGTGTGGGGAACAAATGTGGCACCACAAAATGTCTCTTTGGCATGTGGATTATTTGAAGCTGAAAACAATCAAGGCCAAACGATTCTGTAAGAAATTTTGACCTTTCCCCTAACTCCCTAAAAAGATACAGATCTATTCCAGAAGGGAAGGCATCATCAAAAATAATTATAGAATGCTAAGAAAGAAAATTAGTCCCTCAATCATTTTTGATTCTTTGAGACCCCATGGACTGTAGCCTGCCAGGCTCCTCTGTCCATGGAATTTTCCAGGCAAGAAGACTGTGGAGTGGGTTGCCATTTCCTTCTCCAAGGGATCTTCTTGACCCAGGGATCAAACCCATGTGTCCAGCATTGCAGGCAGATTCTTTACCATCTGAGCCACTAGCGAACCCCAACTATAGTATAATATGAACTTAAAGTGGTAGACAGGGAGGTATCTGGTACAGTCTGTTAAAAATCCTCCCTGTGTCCCATTGTTTCTGTAAAGCTCAGCACACATTTGTTTTCATCTTCCTGTGAACTGCCTTGCTCCCTTTTGAAATCCCAAACCACTACCCCCTTCTCCTTCTCTCTGAAGGCAAATAAGCCTCAGTGGCCAAACTTATTGGGTCTAATTTTTCTAGTGAAGTCCTGTTCATATGTAATTAAATTTTATTTTCTCCTGTTTTTGGGTTTCAATTTCACTTTAATTCATAGACCAACTAGAAGAACCTAGATAGGTAGAGGAAAGTTCTTCCTCCTCCACAAATATTATGTAACATCTTCAAATAAATATTAGAAATATTTTATTCTGAAATAGTTAATTATCTTATGAATTATTTTTAATGAAATATTTTGATATTTAAAAGAAAGCAAATTTAAGTTATTTTCTTCTAATTTTTGGCCTACTTAAGTTTAACTGAAAAATGCAATTATAAGCTATTTAAAGTGTACTCAGTAATGATTTGATATATGTGCTTCTACACTGTGTTTTCTCCTTTTAAAAAAGTAAATCTAATGAGGGGGGAGAAAGCACCAATTTTTAAAGAATTCATATTTAACGAGGAAATAGGAATTCTTCATTTAGTGTTTGTGATGAGTAGTCAGAGAGTCATCCTAAAATTATAATTGTCATTACTTAATTGGTTATATGGAGCAGAAATATATTTTAAGAATTACATCTTCTTAATTGGCACTTCTAAATTTCTGATTTCCCTTTTTCTATTGTATAGGATTTGATGGCAATTAAATTAAAATATTCCTTTATGCTATAAATATTATAAATATTATTTAATTATTTGGAGATGTTAATATTGTAAGATTACTATACCAATTATATGCATATATTCTTTTTTGTTTGTTTATTTTTTTTGGTTTTTTTTTTCTTTTTTTTTATTCTTATATATGCATATATTCTTGAATTTCCTAATCTAG
>SJYX01008067.1:3897-17405 GCA_006410675.1 Oreotragus oreotragus | reverse complement strand
TAATCTAGGTGAAAACCTTCAACTTTTTGCCTAATCTAGTCAAGTAGTTTAACTATATCAAATCACTTTACATATAAATATATATAATAAATTTACAAATTTAACATAAGTATTTATATATATATATATAGGATTCCCAGGTAGTACAGTGGTAAAGAATCTGCCTGACCATGTAGGAGATGCAAAAGTCATGGGTTCAATCTCTGGGTCAGGAAGATCCCCTATAGTAGCAAATGGCAACCCACTCCAGTATTTTTGCCTGGAGTAGGAAATCACAACCCACTTCAGTATTCTAGCCTGGAAAATTCCATGGACAGAGGAGCCTGGTGTGCTATAGTCCGCGAGGTTGCAAAGAGTCAGACACAACTGAGCACTCACGCATATGCATGTATATATATAATCTCACTATTTTATTTTATATGTATTTCTGTTAATTTATTGAGATGCTTGGAAAATTTTTAAAGTCTTTTTATAACCTTTTAAAAAATAACAATTGGTTTGTCATATCATTGAGCTACAAATCTGACTCATTTCCATAGAACTGTATGCAACATATTCCTCAGTAATTAGTGAGTAGTTTTTCTTATATGCATTGCTTTATCCTAACATCTATATTTCTGTCCACACAGTGAGTGATATAAAATAGTGGACAGAGTCCCAACTCAAACTGTAATAAATGTGTTAATAATGGAAGCTCTAGACACTTTTCCAATAATTGTTCCACACAGGCCCATAGTTTGACACGTGAATTTCAAAAGCAGAAATAGCTAGAAATTCCATGTTCTTATATTATTCTAAGGATTTATCAATGCAGTTCTAAAAATATAAATATTTTTCTTTTAAAAACATACTTCAACCCTTTATGTCCTCCACTATTATAACCCCCCCCCAAAGTTCCTTTAAAAATAAAAATTTCAAAAGAAAACTAATTCAGTCGTCATGTATATGACTGACTACTAGTCTCGTCTTTTTACTTTATGACTGAGTGAATTCCTTTACTCAGTAAGAATGAATTTTACTGGAACAAAAACCAGATGTGTAAACTCTACTCTTGTCTAGACGGCGATGTACAAGTTTCAAAGTTCAGGTGTACACAACTTACTCCCCTTTTTTTCACTCAAAAGAAAAGGATAAGGGAGAACATTGAACATTGAAAGGTAACCTGCATTGTTTTTCTTTCATTTCATTTCTTAGGCTAGTCCTACATGATGTTAAAACAATTTGGAAATATGGATCATGGAACAAATTCAATATCAGTTTATAAGCTAAACTACTAAGGTTGGTAATATATTTTGTGTTTTTGTTTTGTTTTTCTTTTTACTTACTGCTTTGAGGGTACTGAACACAGTTTTAGCAAAGAAAAAAAAACTCATAGTTTTCTTCAATTCATAATTCTTAAAAAAAAAAAAAAAGACTTGATACCACTCATTATATACATTTTGAATTTGGTTCCAAAACCAATACATCCTACTCTATACCATGTAATTATTATCAACTATTTGCAATTATTTCAAATTAATGAAGACTTTAGACAATATCCTGATATATTACACTAAGGTTGCCAAACCAATAGTTTCTTGAAGATTACGCTTTATCTATATTTTCTAGTCTACTTTGCAGTTAGGCTGAATCATGTAATTAGGTTTTGGCTCATGGGATGCTGGTGAAAGTAACCTAAATCCTTTCCTGACCTAGTCAAGATATTTTAATATCCTTTTATAATTTGCTGTCCAATATGGTAGCCACTAGCTATATGTCCACTGAGCACTTCAAATGTGTCTATTCCAAATTGAGATGTGCTGAGCTGTGCTTAATCGCTCAGTTGTGTTCCACACTTTGTGACTCCATAGACTATAGCCCACCAGGCTCCTCTGTCCATGTATCCCAGGCAAGAATACTAGAATGGGTTGTCACTTCCTTCTCCAAGGGATCTTCCCGACCCAGAGATCAAACCCAGGTCTCCTGTGTCTCCTGCATTAGCAGGCAGATTCTTTACCATTGTGCCACCTGGGCTTCCCAATGAGATGTGTTGTAAATATAAAACACACAACAGATTTTAAAGAGGTAGTATAAAAATATTGTGAACTATCCCTGTAATAATATACTGACAACATGGTGAAGAGATAACATTTTGGATATATTGGGTTAATTAAAATATATTTTAAAATAGTCTTACTTGTTTCTTTTTAAATTATAAATGTAGGTACAATAAAATTTTATATAATTGGTTTACATTATATCTCTATTGGACAGTGTGGTCTAATGTCTCAGGGTTCTATGTCTTTTCACTTTCTATGTCTTTTCACTTTCTACCACCATTCACTCCCTCATCCGTTAATCATGCAGCAATATTTATTACGAATCTACTATGTGCCAGATATTCTTCAAACAAACACTTCTGATAAAATAGAGAATGGAGGAAAAGGGGAGCACCCCAAAATAGGGCACCCCAAAATGTGCCTCTTTGGGATAAAGATTATTATGAGCTGAAGGCAATCAAGACCCCGAATATACAGGAATAGCTTTTTGTCATCTTCTTTAACTGCCTAAAAGAATTTAGATAGAGAGCCTGTACCAGGAAGATGGTTATTACCAGAGATAACATTTACATCTGAGAGATTTATCAGCATGGCCTGGCAAAGATTTGTTTAGGCAGCATTTCCTCTTTTCACCTTCCTGTGAATTGTCTTCCTCCCCTTTGAAGTTTCAGACTGCTCTCCCATTCCTTAGCCCAGGATGGTACATAAAACCCAGCTGCCTGCCTTTGAATCTCTTATCTTTGTGGGGTTCATGTATATATGAACAAACAAAATTATTTTTTTTTCATCTAGTGATCTCCTTTTAGTTTGGGAGGGTCTCAGCCAAGAAGCTAGAAGGGTAAAGGAAAAATTATTTTTCCTCCCCAACAGAGTCACAGGCTCCACAATACTAATAAGAGGGGGTAGGTGGGCTAACTGATACAGAAACTGAATTATATGACAAGATTTTTTGTGCTCAGACTGGAATCTCTGCCAGGACAAGCAGGAGGAGTGATTCTAATGTGACTTTCTGAATGGTGCTTAAAGAACCACAGATGCTGTGTTCTGTCTATTAGAAAGAATGAGAACATAGAGTTATGAAATGTTAAAAGACTCCTGTGTCTCATTCCTTGGACTTCAAGGGCTAAGGCATTTTGGCAGTGCCGGTGAATTGCCCGGGGCTTCTGTGACTGTGGTGATAGTTGTGAAACAGGGACTCTCAGTGTTAGGAACAGTTGATGTGTTACTATGCGAACTTATTGCTGGAAAACACACACTTTTTTCAGCCTTTTATAAATAATGAAAACTACTTAATAAACCATCCTCCATTTCCTATTATTATTCAAGTGGTTCAGATATACAGCATTCTCAGACTATTTCTGATTTTGTAGAGAAAATATAGAAGGCTTCTTTGCAGCTTCCTTCCAATTTATATTACTGCCAGAGACTTACTGTGTTCAATCAGTTCTTTCCTATATAACATTAATTCTGTGTGCTTGTAAAATATAATAAAAATCTTGCTCATTAAAAATGGAATTCAACAAAACCAAACCAAAGGACTCAAATTATGAATATGAGCAAAGAACCACTTAGTTTATTTTCTATTCAATACTTTGACTAAATAACTCCAATTCTTCTGACTTTCCTCATAGGACTTTTTGCCTGATATTTTAGTCCTTGTTCTCCTCCCTATCTTACATCATCCAAAAGAGTTTCCTTAACATATTCTTAGTTCTCTTTAACATGTTCATTCTTCAAATATATATATTTTTAAAAACAAAGGCAGCAGTGGTACACTTTACTGCTAACAAAATTTATTGCAAAAATATATGGAAAAAAGGCATTCCTTATTTTACACCTCCAAATCTTCCTAATTCATTTTTTCCCATTTCTTTTCTTAACAAAATGATATTGCTTATTCATACATCTTTTTTTCTCTTCACATGCAAGAATTAAAATTCTTTGCAAATTGCAGAGCTGACTCTAGCACCAAGACATGTACATCTTGTTGGGAACCCAAGGTAGTCTGTCTCAAAATATGCCTTAAAATGTCATATTGATATTTGGAATCAAAGTTACTTCACTGCAGGAAGGACACCAGACCCTCCTCTCTGTCTCCCTGAAAGAAGGAAATAAACCTCTCCTGTGAAAGGTGCCTTCCCTTCTTTTCCCTGGAAGAGAGGAGGACATACTTATTACCAGAGATAATAAGTATATATATACAAATCTCATTACTTTTTTACTAATTTACTACCTTAGCTCAAACTTGACTTAAATTTCTTACTAATTCAGCACCCAAACCAAAGTTTCTTTGTTTATCAATTCCTGTCAAATTTACTATTTCTTCTTCCAAAGAGTATAAAAGCCACCTGCTTTTTCCACTTGAGGTGTCATTTTTATGAGACCTCTATGCGTATGAATTAATTTTTTTTTCTTTTTCTTCAGTTAGTCTGTCTTGTGTCAATTTTATCATTTGTCCAGCTACAAGAACTCAAAGAGACAGAGGGGAAAATTTTCCCCTTCCTAACAGTCTTACTGGAAAAGGTCAGTTTTCATTCCAATCCCAAAGAAAGGAAATGCCAAAGAATGTTCAAAATACCACACAATTGCACTCATTTCATACGTCAGCAAAATAATGCTCAAAATTCTCCAAGCTAGGCTTCGATAGTATGTGAACCGAGAACATCCAGATGTTCAGGATGGATTTACAAAAGAAAGAGGAACCAGAGACCAAATTGGGAACATCTATAGGATCACAGAAAAAGCAAGAGAATTCCAGAAAAACATCTACTTCTGCTTTGTTTACTAGGCTAAAGCCTTTGACTGTGTGGATCACAATAAACTGGAAAATTCTTATAGAGATGGGAATACCAGCCCACCTTACCTGCTTCCTGAGAAATCTGTATGCAGGTCAAGAAGCAACAGTTAGAACCAGACATGGAACAACAGACTGGTTCCAAATTGGGAAAGGTATACACCAAGGCTATATACTGTCACCCTGCTTATTTAACATATGCAGAGTGCATCATGAGAAATGCCAGGCTAGATGAAGCACAAGCTAGAATCAAGACTGCCAGGAGAAATATCAATAACTTCAGATATGCAGATGACATCACCCTTATGGCAGAAAGTGAAGAGGAACTAAAAAGCCAGTTGATGAAAGTGAAAGAGCAAAGTGAAAAAGCTGGCTTAAAGCTCAACATTCAAAAAACGAAGATCATGGCATCCAGGCCCATCACTTCATGGCAAATAAATGGGGAAAAAATGGAAACAGTGACAGACTTTATTTTCTTGGGCTCCAAAATCACTGCTGATGGTGACTGCAGCTATGAAATTAAAAGATGCTTGCTCCTTCAAAGAAAAGCTTGAGAAACCTAGACAGCATATTAAAAAGCAGAGACATTACTTTGCCTACAAAGGTCCATCTGGTTAAAGCTATGGTTTTTCCAGTAATCACGTTTGGATGTGAGAGTTGCACCACAAAGAAGGCTGAGTGCCAGAGAATTGATGCTTTTGAATTGTGGTGTTGGAGAAGACTCTTGAGAGTCCCTTGGACTGCAAGCAGATCAAATTAGTCCATCCTAAAGGAAACCAATCCTGAATATTCATTGGAAGGACTGATGCTGAAGCTGAAGCTACACTAATTTGACCACCTGATGCAAAGAGCTGACTCATTAGAAAAGACCCTGATGGTGGCAAAAATCGAAGGCAGGAGGAGAAGGGGACAACAGAGGATGACATGATTGGATGGTATCACCAACTCAATGGACATAAGTTTGAGCAAATTCCAGGAGATGGTGAAGGACAGGGAAGCCTGGCGTGCTGCTGTCTATGGGGTGTCATGGGATCGCATGGGGTCTCAAGGAGTGAGACACAGTTGAACAACTGAACAACAATCTCAAATCCACTTTTTTCCTAATTAGAAGATAAAACTGTAGTAAGCAAATGATCAAGTCTAATATCTGTGATTTTTTTTTTCCTTGAATACATATGGAAAAAAATTCTCATAGACATCTGCCAACAGAAATCCTGAAACTGAACAAGATAAGGAAAGAGACTTTCTCATCGCCAGAGACAAGAAATAGCAAATGCTGTTATCCATGAAGAATGCAATCTTTGTAAGTTTATTTGAGTGGAAGAAAGCTAGGACTTGTTTTGTAAGTTAGTGGTATTTGTTTTATAACTTCGCTCTGCTAATTTGCTAACCTACAACTACAGTGAAATAGAAAACACACCAAAAGAAATATTCACATAATTGTTTAGGATCTTAAGACTATTAGACAGTGTACAATGATATCTAAATTGTTGTTGCTTTTAATCTGAACTAGTGGTTTACTGATTTAGACAACAGGTTTGATCTTTGGGAATATATTGAAATGCCTTACATATAGGCTCTGAATAAATTCTCACTGTCTAGTGTCATATACACTTCTTAAACAGCTCATTTATAATATTATTAGAAGCAATCTTTATTTGAACTGCTTTTTTCAGAATATATATGCATAGTATATAGTGAGGCATACCTAAACATCAAGGGAATATTGCTGACATTCCAAAATTGTATTCAATTCTTCAAAAGTCAGTTATGATAATAAAATCAGTAATACAAAATTTTCTGCTTTGCCTTTATTCTTAAAAGGTAGAAACTAAATCAATTTTACTTGAAAACTGGCATATTAAAATCAAACATTTCCAGCTTTTGTGGTGACAAACAATCCTCCAGATTCTTGAGTAGACCATTAGAGAAAACCTAAGCCAACATGCATTTTTCCTAAATATATATATTTCTCCTTTAATATCAGAAAAAAATATCAATATGAATATAAACATATATTAAAAAAGAATTCAGAAGCCCGTCTATAAAACAAGAGGAAAATAACATTTTAAAAAGCATCAGTCCATAAGCATTGACACCAAGCAAGACACGCTGGGGCTCCTGAGCACAAAAGCCCAGGAGCTTTTTTTTTTTTTTTTGTATTCACCATTTTCTGATCACAGGAAATAGGCTTCATTCAGTCTCCATGACCTTCCCTGAATTCCAAGGGGCAAGTTCAAACATGTGCTAATTAGGGAACGGAGGGGATGTAGAGACAATGGAGGAACTGTAAACAGTGAAACAACAGTGGAGCTTTTGGAGCAGGGTCCTGGTTCCTCCTCAAAAAATACCCGTAACAATATTTTTGCACTGTTTTTCAGATACTGAAACCCCCACCAGGTAGGAGAATTTAATGGTATGGTGCCCACAAGCATATAGACCCCAGACCCTTAGAACCTGAAGACTGATAACACTGACTCCCACTTACCTTGCTACAAACCAATCTGAAGAATGTCCATGAGCTGACCCCACCCTCTTTGAACCATTACTATAATACTCCTCACTATGTTTGCCTGGAATGCAGGAGACCCGGGTTTGATCCCTGGGTCGAGAAGATCCTTTGAAGAAGGCAATGGCACCCCACTCCAGTACTCTTGCCTGGAGAATCCCATGGAGGGAGGAGCCTGGTAGGCTACAGTCCATGGAGTCGCAAAGAATCGGACACAACTGAGCGACTTTACTTTCATCTTTCAATAAACCTTTCTCAATTTGTTTGGCCTCACCATACCATGAGCTCTTTCCCTCTACCTTGCCATATGCATCTCATTTGTCTGGCTGTTCCTGAGTCATAACCCTTTTGAGTATAAGAATTTTCTGTATTCTGCTCTAGCAAATTAATCCAACCCAAGGAGGAGTTTATGGGAACCTCTGATCTACAGCTAGTGAGTCAGAAGTACAGGTGATAACCTGGGCTTTCAATCAGCACCCTGATTTGGAGGGGGTCATTGGAACCTCCAATTTACAACTTGTGAGTCAGAAGTACAGGTTGCAATCTGGACTTACAATTGGCTTCTGAAGTCAGTAGAGGAAGGGGGTATGTGGGCATTCTTGTAGGAGTAAACCCTTAACTTATGGGATCTGACATTATCTCTGGATAAACTGTCAAATTTGAGTTGACTTATAGGACACCCAGATGCAGAAGGAAATTGCAATCCACACCAGTATTCTTGCCTAGAGAATTCCACGGACAAGGGAGCCTGGTGGGCTGCTGTCCATGGGGTCACACAGGGTCAGACACGACTGAAGTGACTTAGTAGCAGCAGCAGCATAGGACACCCAGGACTTTCCAGTGGCTCAGTGTAAAGAATCATCCTGCCAATGCAGGAGATACAGAAGAGGACCCTGGAGGGCTACAATCCATGTAGTTGCAAAGAGTTGGAGAGGACTGAGCACACATAGGAAGTTCAGGTGGTGTCAGAGCACTGCTTGTCGATGTGGGAAACCACCCTCTTTTACTACATTGGAGCCCTACATTGGAAGTGGGTGTTAGAATCATTTCAGCTGGAAGTACCCATTGCTACCAGGTCTTCTCAGCTGACAGGAAATATATTTTTAGAAATATATTTAAATAAATGTTTATTTTCCATTGAAATTTTCAATTCAAATTTAACTTGCCAAAGTGCCCCATCCCAATTTTAAATTACAATTTTGTATGCTTTCTTTTATCTCCTATCACTTCATTGGTATTTATTTACAGTTTCTTTTTCATTTGTTTGTATTTGGCTATTTTTCTATATAAAATTTAGGGTCAAGTTATCTAAGTCCAGAATAAAATATTACTTATATTGGAATGTCATTTAATTTACTCATTAACTTAGAAAGAACAGATACTTTTATGATATTAAGTCATGCTTTTAGGAACAAAGTAGGTCTTTCCCTTTGATTTTCTTTTGTGTATTTCTGGAGAGTTTTAAATGTAGATTTTAAGAATGTCTTATTAAATTTGTTTCTTGTTTCTACTGTTGTAAATGGGTATGCATGATCCATAAAATCTTTGAGCTTGTTACCATGAAGTCTATTGAACTTGCATGTTAATTTTATATTCTGCTAATTTACTAAACTGTCTAGGTGTGTTTGTTAATGTTATTATTTATTTGTGGCTTTTTGGGTAAACAGTCATATCTGCAAATTCAGATACTTCTACCTCTTCTTTCAACTGTTTTGCCTTGAATTAGTTTAGTTCACCTGGTTGTAATGGTTAATACTCTAAACACAATGTTAAGTAATAGTGAAGATAACTGAACAACCCTATATCTTTTATATGTTTTCTGTCTTTGGTCAGAATGCTTCAAATATGTCCACATTAAGTAATATGCTGACTATTGGACTAAAGTGTATATACATGGTATAATATGTGAGCAAGAGTATCCAAAGATTCCTTTTTATACTAAGCATTTTTATCAGGAAAGGGTGTTTTACTTTATCGACTATCAGTATCTTAAATGCAAACATTATATTCAAATGTAAACAAAATGTTAAGATCAGTAGATAATTTGAAGAATGACTTTGAAATTAAAAGAGTTCCCCAAAATAAATAATATAAACTAACAAGAAAGCAGGACCACAGAAAATATGAACAATACAAGAGGCAGAAGAGAACTGCAAGAGAAGTACATTGAAAATCCAGAGACTATAAGAGAGAAGTGACTATTTTCTGAAACAAGATCATCTAGATATTAAAAAAAAAAGAAGCAAAAAAAGATAGACTAAAAAGTATTTTATGATATAATATCTCTAAAAATATTACCTCCCTTGAAACCTTTCTCAGAAAGTTACCAGAGATTATAGTCTATTAAAAACCAAAGAATAAACCAAGAAAGGCTTCCCTGGTGGCTCAGACAGTAGAGAATCTGCCTTCCCATGAAAGAGACTCCAGTTTAATCCCTGGGTCAGGAAGATCCCCTGGAGAAGGAAATGCCTACCCACTCCAGTATTCTTGCCTGAAGAACCCCATGGACAGAGGATCCTGGTGGGTTCCAGTCCGTGGGGTCACGAAAGAGTCAGACATGGCTTAGCAACTAAACAACAACAAACCAAGAAAAATGATGAACAGGATGTATGGCTCTGGAGGTCAAACAGAGAAGAGCAGAGAGAGGTCTTTGGAGAGTAGCTGCATATCAGGATCAAGATCAAGCATTCTAGAAGGTGGTGTGTATAACAAGAGGCTTGAGTTCTCTTAACTTGAACACCTTGGACTCTGACAATGGTAATCACACCTTCTTCTGATGCTTTCTGCCCTACTTTGTTACTTTTTGACTTACACCGTAAGTATTTTTGTTACCCAGTACTTCACTCATGGCCACGTGAGTCATCTCATTTATTTCTTTAGTCACCAATTCTAACAAAGTTTAAGCTGTGCTTTCAAACCTGATTATCTTTTACCCAACACATGTCTTGTAAAATCCCTGCAAATTCCATACCCCATTAAGCACAACATTACATAACCAAAATCCATTGGCTCTCATACCCAACTCAGCAAAATAAAAGCCTGTCAGACAAATGACAGCCTCATGCATTCTTCTCAGAGGGATTCAATTGTTCTTGCCCTCACAAGAATATAAATGACAATCACCACCAATAATTGAATATTTACTATACACCAGGTATAATTCCATGTGCTTTGCATGCAGAACATCTTTTAATCTTTCAAATAAATATCTAATGGGGAAGTTGAGGCTTTGAAAGATTTAACAATTTACTCAAGTTTACACACACTAAATGGTTAACTGGGAATTCTGAATTCAGGATTCTGAATCTCGTACTTGTCCTCATGATCACATTAAACCAAATATTTCAATGTCGAAAATCAAAGTGATCAATAACCCTCCAAAGTATCTCTCTTTCCCTTTTTCTCTCATTTCTTTTCCCAATCTGTAGTACCTGTATCACCCTAGTGTCCTGAAAAACTACCTGACACTCATCAATACATTCCTCATTCTCCTTTTCCAATCATTAACCAAACTCTGTTGTCTCCATCTATCCAAACAGATCATCCTCATTTATATCATTTAGGACTCATATCAGGATTTTGCCATGCCTTGGTGGAAAGGTTCAGGAAGCACTTGGAAATGTGGATCTTAAACTCAGTTTTACAAATGCAAGTACGGAAGTTTGCATACTCAAAAATCATTTGCACAATGCTTCCAAAGTGTCATGCCCAATTTTAGGTCCTGAGTAGAGGTGATACTTGAGGATATGAAAGAGAGTATTCAGAGAAGAAAGGACAGAGATCATTGCTGGTATGACTGACTTTGTTTTCAAATTCTTTCTCCTTTTCTTCCTTCTCTATTGCCATTCATTCCATCCACTCAATAATCATGTATTGACATCACTATATACCAGGGAGTATGTTCTAGGTTGAGTACATAGTGATGACTGAGTCAAAGTTCAGACCCTCAAGAAGTTAACAGATGCAAAATATATGTAAATAATAATTATAATGCAGTCAACAATGGTTCTATATAGTAATTGCTATGAAGAAGGAAACTATAGGTAAATCAAGACTGTCTCTGCTGATATATGGCCATCCATTCTAGATCATAGGAGAAGCAAAGATCAGGTTAACTCTAGTGCAATTGTGCTGGATTACATACACATTCATTCACAAAATGATAGTGGTACTTTGTATTTTATCTCTCCTTTTTTTTGAAAATTAAAATAACTTCCTTCTTTCCTTCTTCCTTCTCTCCCTCCCCTCTTTCTTTCTCTCTCCCTTTCCCCCTCTCCTTTCTTTCTTCTCTTCACTCCTCTATCCCTCACTTCTTTCCTTCTTTCCTTGTAACCTTGAAGTAAAATTCAGAAGCTGAAAATAAATACTCTTTCCATGAAAACATATCCAAATTAAAATTATTTTCCATGATTTCTCATGAGAAATTTAACTATACTTTTTTTTTTTACTAAATCCTATCCTTCAACAGTCTTTTTTTTTTTTTTTAATCCCAGTAAACAGCCATCCTGTTCTTCCTTATGTTTAGGTTAAAATTGTTTTTCTCTGCTCTTTCAATCTAGGTATTTAGTTCATCAGCAAACCCTGTTATTTCTACCTTCAAAATGTATACAAACTATGGCCATTTCTCCTCGGGTCCATGGCTAACAACCAAGTCCTAACTCCATACCAAAACTGAATTATTATACTAACCTCTAGCTCACCTCTCATGTCTAGAGTGTAACTCACATTGCTTCTGTTGTTGATGTTGTTTAGTGGCTAAATCATGTCCAACTCTTTGGTACCCCATGGACTCTAGCTTACCAGGCTCCTCTGTCCATGGGATTTCCCAGGCATGAATAACGGAGTGGGTTGCCATTTCTTTTCTCCAGGGGGTCTTCCTGACCCAGGGATTGAACTCAAGTCTCCTGCATTGTATGTGGATTCTTTACCACTGAGCCACCAGGGAAGCCCCACATTGCTCTAGTCACTACTTAAGATTCTCAGCCTTCTAATCTACCATAATGTAGAAGCCAATGCCTTTACAATGGTCAATTAGACCCTACCTGATTTTGCCTCCTAACACCAATTCAGCTGTGGCTCACAACACTCTTCCCCCAGTCACTATTTCAGCCACCCTTCTGTCCCTTGACACACACAAGGACTTTTGTACCTGTTCTTCCTTCTGTCTGGAACTTTCTTCTGCATGACATCTGAATGATTCATCTCTTCCTGCCTTCAGGTTTTGTATATGTCTCTTCAGAGAGGTTTTCTCAGGATCCACTATAGAAAATAGCCACCTACCCTATTATTATCCTTTCCTCATCCTGCTTTATTTTCCTTTTGAGTACCAACCACTATCCAAAATTTTATATTCCAGGTGCAGAGAGATAAAATAAGTTGACAAATAAATACAGAAAATGTCAAATACTTTGCTAAATGTTTCCTTGTTTAGTTTAGCTCATTTGGCTCACAGAGCCCTACAATTAAAGAGAATTTTTCTCTTTCATGCTATGCTCAGAAACCTAGAACACCTGACATGTCCCAGGTGCTCAATAAATAAATTAATGAATATAGACTTTATGTATTTATATAAAAACATGATTTCTTAAATATAAATGATTATTTATGAAGAATATGAGCTTAATGTATGGCTATAATATTCAAAATATTTATTACCTAACATAATAGTTGCAGGTAATTTAAATAATAGGATCAGTTCTTACAAAAAAACACCATCCATTGACCATATACCGGATTGACCACAAAGTTTATTCATGTTTTTCCGTAAGATGTTATGGATAAACCTGAACAAACATTTTGGTCAACACGTATTTTGAAAAGATTGGTTTTCTGGGTGCCAGGTAAGCTAAATGAAAGAAGAAAACATTTAGCAAATTCATCCATAATTCTCATTTCTTCTCATTAAATGACAGCTAATATTAAGCCATGGGGGTGGTTTCACTCACATTTCTAATTAAAGGGTCTGCTTGTGTCCATCTGTCAGTGGGCTACAATCCTGGACAAGACTGAAAGTGATGAATTATTTACTGATCACCTATTATCTACTTTTATTGTTAATTCTCTTTGTACATAGAATTGAGATAGTGAAATTAGTTTAAATTAGAGTAAGATTAGGCAAAGGACTTTTTTAAAATCATACTCTGCCTTTTATTGTACATGAACTTTA
>SJYX01008066.1:93180-104373 GCA_006410675.1 Oreotragus oreotragus | reverse complement strand
CACACGCAGACACGCACACGCACACGCACACGCAGACACGCACACGCACACGCAGACACGCACACGCACACGCAGACACGCACACGCACACGCACACGCACACGCAGACACGCACACGCACACGCAGACACACACGCAGACACGCACACGCACACACAGACACGCACACGCACACACACAGGTGGGTTTGCACTTTGTCGCTGCCCAGTCACTCAGTCTCGCCTGACTCTGCGACCCCGTGGACTGCGGCACACCAGGCCTCCCTGTCCATCACTGTCTCCCTGAATTTGTTCAAACTCATGTCCATTGAGTTAGTGATGTCATCAAACCATCTCATCCTCTGTCACCCACTTCTCCTGCCCTCGACTTTGCTGAGCATCAGGGTCTTTCAGTGAGTCGACTCTTCTCATCAGGTGGCCAGAGTATTGGAGCTTCAGCTTCGGGCTGATCCCCTTTAGGATTGACTGGTATGATCTCCTTGCAGTCCAAGGGACTCTCGGGAGTCTTCTCCAACACCACAAATCGAAAACATCAACTCTTCAGTGCTCAGCCTTCTTTATGGTCCAACTCTCACATCTGCACATGACTATTGGAAAACTATAACTTTGACTATACGAACTTTTATTGGTAAAATGATGTCTCTGATTTTTAATATGCTGTCTAGGTTGTTCATAGCTTTCCTTTCAAGGAGCAAGTATAACATCAACTCTTCAGTGCTCAGCCTTCTTTATGGTCCAACTCTCACATCTGCACATGACTATTGGAAAACTATAACTTTGACTATACGAACTTTTATTGGTAAAATGATGTCTCTGATTTTTAATATGCTGTCTAGGTTGTTCATAGCTTTCCTTTCAAGGAGCAAGTATCTTTTAATTTCATGGCTGCAGTCACCATCCACAGTGATGTTGGAGCCCAAGAAAATAAAGTCTGTCACTGTTTCCATTGTTTCCCCATCTATTTGCCATGAAGTGATGGGACCAGATGCCAATGGTCTTAGTTTTTTGAATGTTGAGTTTTAAGCCAGCTTTTTCACTCTCCTTTTCACCTTGCTCAAGAGACACTTTAATTCCTCTTTGCTTTCTACTGTTAAGGTGGTGTCATCTGCATATCTGAGCTTATTGACATTTCTCCCAACAAGCTTGATTCCAGCTTGTGCTTCATCTAGCCCGGCATTTCCCATGATGTACTCTGTGTATAAGTTAAATAAGCAGGGTGACAGTATACAGCCTTGACGTACTCCTTTTCCTATTTGGAACCAGTCNTCCTCTTTGCTTTCTACTGTTAAGGTGGTGTCATCTGCATATCTGAGCTTATTGACATTTCTCCCAACAAGCTTGATTCCAGCTTGTGCTTCATCTAGCCCGGCATTTCCCATGATGTACTCTGTGTATAAGTTAAATAAGCAGGGTGACAGTATACAGCCTTGACGTACTCCTTTTCCTATTTGGAACCAGTCTGTTGTTCCATGTCCAGTCCTAACTGTTGTTTCTTTACCTGCAGACAGATTCCTCAGGAGAAAGATCAGGTGCTCTGGTACTCCCTTCTCTTTAAGAATTTTCCACAGCTTGTTGTGATCCACACAGTCAAAGGCTGTAGCGTAGTCGGGAAGCACCCATGCTCACAAACGCACAGGGATGAAGCTCCCTTAGGCCTCTGCTGTGCTGTCCCTGGGCAGAGACTGGGCCAGGCAAGCTGCTTCACGAAGGGCACAGGAAGGTTAAATGTCTTAATCGAGACCAGGGGGCACTTCTGGGGACTGCTTTCTTCCAAAGACTGGCGCTCCAATACATCAGTGTCAACTAAGTCAAATGGTGCCAGGAATTACGTGGAAAGATCAAGCTGGCACCACAGAGAGGGAATAACGCACGTTCTGGGTGAGGAGATGGCTGCTTAGCAGGGATAGCCCCTGAGAAAATGACATCTGCGGAGAAGCCTGGCCTGGAGGGAACAGCGGCGTGGAGGCCTGGGGGGCTGGCGTCCCGGGCGGGCCCAGCCCGGTCCCATGTCTGTTGAGGACCTTGCTTGGGAGCCCCTTTCTCCGCTGGACCACCTCTCCACGGGCTTCTTGAAGGCAACCTGCCCCGGGCCCCGTGGCTGCCCTGCAAGGACTGGAGGGGGTGCTGGTGGCAGGGCTGGGTGCACCTCGGGAAGCCAGGGCTGGGCAGAGGACAAGGGGGGTCCCAGCGAGGGGGAGTGCTCCAGGCGGCGAGAGGCGAGGCCCGGGGACTGATCCAGGGCCGAGGCCCCTGCCTCTTACCCGTTTAGGACTCCGGGTTCCCCACCGGCCAGGTGTTCCTTGAATTCTGCCTCAGCGAGACCGTCATCCTCAGGGAGGTGAACGTTTTATTGTGCCAACCTCCTGGGGGTGCAGGGAGAGGCCAGCGGGCCTGGCAGGGGGCATGGTTAGTCTTTTCAAGCAAGAAAGCTGGTGCCTGACCAGGGAAGGGCAGGGAAGTGGCGGCCTTTGTGCCGAATAAGAGTTGTGAGCCCCTCGTGGGTGTCCTGCGAGGCGGTGGGACCAGGCCTGGAGCCTAATCCAGTGTCACCTGGGAAGGGGTGCCAGGCTGGGAGGAGCCCTGTGCCCTGAAGTGGGCGTGTGCGTGTGGCGTGGGGAGGGCTGCCGGGCGCAGGGTGACCACGGTCCTGCCTCAGTGCCTGGGGGACGTTCTGGGGGCCGGACCCTCCTTCCCGAGGCAGAAAGGAGAGCAGCGTAGCCTGCCTGTTGGCTTGTCCCTCCCTGTGGGTCGCCCAGCCGGCCCACCCCCGCCCAGCCTGTGTCCAGCCTGCCGAGCAGGAAAGAGGCCCGCGGGGCCCTGCCCACCGCCTTGGGCCGGCATCCACAGCCCGGTGTTTTCAGAGGATGACTCATCTGAGACCCACCGGGGAGGCTCCTGGGCTGTTTACCACAGGCTTGCCCTGGCCGCAGGCTATTCTGGGAGCCGGGGGTGGGGGCAGCTGGCCTGGTGGGAATGCTGGCCTCTGGGTGGTGGGCGGGGTCCTGGTCTGCATAGGGCATCCGTTTGTGCCTGCCCAGGCGTCCTGGGCTTTGGGGCTTTAACCCTCATCTGGGGGACGAAAGAGCATGGGGAGACCCCTGCCCTCCCCGCATGCCTGGACCTGGGGCTGGCAGGGGCGATGGGCTTCCGCAGGGGGTTAACTCTGACCCCTAACAGGAGGGGGACAAGAAGACCAGAGCCATCTGTGCCAGGGGAAGCGTCCTGTGGCTGAACTTGGCCTCCTGACCCCGCTGGCGGCCCATCAGGCACCTCCTGTGGGGACTCTGGCCCATTCACTCTCCCGCCTGCAGCCACAGCCTGAGGGCCCCCTGGGAAACAGAGCCCCTTTGTGCTAACTGAAAAACGACAGATCAGAAGCAAAAAAACCACAGTGAATCAAACAATAAAAAAGCTTGACTTTATTTTGCACATTTGATGTCACTCGAATACATAATTTATATCATCTTCTATCACAGACGGCATAGCCACCGAAAGCTGACCATCTATCAGGAAAATTGCCAAGAAATCTCAAAGGAAGAACTTACAGTCTATTCACTGAGTGTGTGTGTGTATGTGTGTGTGTGTGCACACACACGTACATAAGCATAGATAATCTACGGTTGCTTCATGGAGTCTGTATGTATATATATCCACATACATGTATACAGATACACTCGTGTGTACCATCTACAGTCTGTTCACTGAACATAATGCAGTTTCATTTAAAAAAAGGTAAGCTTTAAAAATATTTCTACCTGGAAATTAATACTACAAAGAAAAACACTGCTATAAATAATTTGGGGTTTATGAAGGAAACCAAAAGGCAAATTAGACTATTTGAAAGTGAACACAAATGAGAATACCTATGCAGGGCTGCCCAAGGCTCTCAGAGTGGTAACTGCATTTGCTGGGAAACGGTGATGACTAAGTGAACTGAACTTCAGCTAAAGAAACTAAACAAGCCCAAATAAAGAAGGAACGATTCCGACGGAGCAAACCAAGACCAAATGCCACAGCAAGCAGATAACAGCGGAGATGGTGCGCATTGTGAGATCCTCTGAAAAGAGCAGAGGAAGAGGGAAAACGCTGTGAAATCTGGCGGAAAAGAGGAGCAAGCCGGGCCTCCGCAGCGGGTGTGGCTAGAGGCGCGGGCTCTGCTCCAGCGGAGGGCGGGGCGGGGTCCCCCGGGGCCGGGGCCGAGGGTGGAGACCTGCAGGTGGAGGAGGAGGACTCCGGTCTGGCCGGCGCTGGGGCAGAGACGGCCCCTGAGGCTTCCGCAGCCCCGCCCTCCCAGGAGATCCAGTGCTGGTTTGTGGGCCTGGGGCTGGACGCTGCTCGCTGGGTCGGCCGGCTGTGGCACCGGCAGCAGCAAAGTGCTCCGTCCTGTGAACAGCCAGGCACCACAGTGGAGGCGCCTTCAATCCAAACAGAAAGGCCCGCTTGCGCACTGGGGTGCCGCTTCGGGGCCACCCGGGTCATCCAGGCCGTGGGCCCCAGTTTGGGAGGTCTGGGCAGGAGGAGGGCCCGGTCGTTAAAGACATCCCTCACTCAGTCGTCTCTTTCCCTGTGATGACCGGGGGACTTTGCTGGCTGTCCACCGCTAACCCGAATGTCAAAAGGCAAAGCTGAGAAGACTGACTAAATAATCTTGTCTCCAAGCTACCAGTGACACCGTTCTGTGTTTTCCTGGGTGTAGGGGAATAATTTTAGAATCAGGCATTTTGTAAAAAGGCGTTCACCAAACATCATTATTTTATGCATGAATGTAATTTACAGGCTTACTGATTAGAATGAAAATGCAAATATCAGACAAATAAGATTTGATATTTAAAGGCAAATGCAAGATTCAAGTGAGGGAGTAAATTACAGCAAAACTTCTTAATCAGAGCTGTCAACTCTCTGGCTCTAAAGTAGACACCGCCTTCCAACACGGTGGGGTGCCAGTCCTCCCGGGGGAGCAGCCTGCTGTGGGGCCCCCCGACACCCCTCCAGCTTCAGGTCCACCCTGTCGACACCGTCCAACACCCTGCCGGCTACCGCAGCCATGCTTCCAATGGCAAGCCATGTTTGAGGACCCCATCCAGCTCTCGAAGATCCCATGACTCCTCTAGAGTCGGGGGGACCTGGCCAGAGAGGCCTCCCACAGCCCTCTCCAGGGGCAACCCCCTGAAATAGGGCCTCATGTCCAAACCAGACAAAACCTGTGTTCTCCTTGTTACCATGGAAACAGATACAGGCCAGAGGCCGGTGCCTCCTTCCTGGCACGCCGGAGACCGTGGAGGCCACGGGTGCTTCTGGCCCAGCCTGCCGGAGTGTCTGCGGGCAAACAGCTCCGGAGCACAGCCCTGCCATGTGTCACCCAGAGGGATGGGGCCTGCGTCCCGAGATGGCTCGCGGGGCAGCGTTTGGTAGGGTCGGATGGCGAACACGGTAAAAGCCAGGGTGTAAAGTGGCTTAACCTAAAGAATCTGGAAACAGCTGCCCAGCATGGTCTTTTCATTGGAAAGTATGCTGTGAGGTCATTATTTGGGACTTTATAGGCCGTTTCTCGGCTGAGCCCTAGGCTTGGCTTTGCAGAAAGGCGATGTCGCGCTTTACGACGGCAGATGGCTTTCATCACTCCTCTGTGCATCGCTGTGGTCACAGGCGGTGCGCAGCCTGGGGCACATGGGCAGAGCCTGCAGAGCAAGCCTCGAGCCGGGGCCCAGGCGACACCTGGCCAGCTGTGCGGCCGCTCCAGCTTCCCTGCCGCTCGAGCGGTTACAGCAAGGACAGCGCCCGCGCCCTCCAGCCCCATCTCTGGGCACGGCCTGGCCCAGACCAGTCTCGCAGGGACGGCATTCACTCCGGGCCCCACGGAGGCCTCTGGCCTCCCTCCTCCCCCTTTGTTCTGCAGATACCTGCAGGAACCTCCTTGGAAACCCCGTTCTCTTTATGAGAAGACAAGGAAAGCAGCTCCTCCTCTTTGTCTGAGCCTCTCCAGCCCAGGCCCTCACCGAGGGGTGAAGGCCAAAGGCCCCCCTCCTCCACTCGCTCTGCCAGACGCAAGGTCGACAGACCCCCTCCTGCCCGGGGCTCCTGTGACTGAGGCACGACCTGCCCCAGCCTCGCCAGTGCTGCAGCAAAATCAGGACAGGGCTGAGTGTGCTCCAGGGAAATCACTGCGTTTGGCCCAAAGAGCCCGAGGCTTCAGCCTCCTCCCAAAGCTTGGGCTCCTCGTCTGCACTCTCTCCAAAGATGAATAGAAAACGTGGGCCCGCCAGAGCTGGGCCAGCTCCTGGGAACCAGCTGAGCCACAGGAGGAGTGGTTGGAGACAGGCTGGGCGTGGCACCCAGGGCAGGAGCAGCAGGACGGGCCCTCGGTGGGGACCGATCCCAGGGCACAGCAGGGGCACTGAGGCTGGCCGACGGGAGGGTGAGGGTCCAGACCCTTCTCTAGGGGGCCCCAACGGCCCAAGCCCACATCAGCAGCTCCAGGCGGGAGGAGAGCTGGGTGCCAAGTGGACTCACTTCTCTCAAGCTCTTCTGCGCCCTGAGCCTCCCGGACCACCGTCCCCACCTGTCCCTCTGAACAGAGCCCACCCCGGGGTGGGCCCCGCAGACAGGGTCTGACTGTGGTCCACAGTGGGACTGCCCAGAGCCGTCTTGATTTTCTCTGAGGAGCCAGGGGAGGCCTCCGAGAGGCTGCGGGGGCAGCAAGTTCTTTTTGGAAAGCACCCTGCTCCAGGCCTTGGGGGCCTGCAGGGGAGTGGACCCTTCCTGGGACACAGCCTTGGTGAAGGTCTGTTCTCCCCTGTCACACCTGGCATTCAGCCTGCCCTCTCACTTCAGGAGGCAGGTGCGAAGATCTGAATGATGTTTTCGGAGGCCTCAGCACTTTGGAGTAAAAACAGGGTGAGTGGAAGGCTGGACAAACACTGGTGCTACAATGACGCAGAGAAACGGGGACTTTCCAGAAACTCCGCCCTGTAGTCACGGGGCTGCCTGCCCAGGGCTGGGGTCCCCAGCTGGACCCACACCCTTTGTGCTGCAGGATGGGCCAGGGAAGCCTCCAGGTTTGGTTTCCCTCCCCTCAGAGGCTCCCAAGGCCCTGCGCTGCCCGCAGGGGTGTGGCCTCTGTAATTCACAGGGACCTCGGATTCTGGGCACATGGCCAGCAGCGGCGGGCAGCAGGGGCCCAGGCGCGACTGGGGGGGCATTGCTCCATCCTGAATACCTGAGAAGGGCCCCTTGGACAGTCACCAGGCTCCCAAAAGGCTGAGGAGACCCCCAGGGTCTGGAGCCTCAGCTGTGACCCCAATTCAGTGTCTTTGGACCAAGAACAAAGTTAAGTATTTGGGGTGTGGCTGATGTTGTTTTAACTACCTACGAGGCAAGCTGATCTAAAAACAAAACCATTTTCTGAAACCACTGAGCTTGAGAGGCCCCTCCCCTGCCGACCCCCCCTCCACCCCGGGTTCCAGTCCTGCCTCTGTCCTGTGTCTGCAGCAGCGGGGTGCAGGGCGCCCGCATCCAAGTCCTTCAGCAGCGGCGGGTGCAGGGCACCCCCCGCGTCCACGTCCCTCAGCAGCGGCGGGTGCAGGGCGCCCGCGTCCACGTCCCTCAGCGGCGGGTGCAGGGCGCCCGCGTCCACGTCCCTCAGCTCGCTCGGTCCCCGCGGGCCTCTCAGGGCAGTCAGGGGCTGTAGCAGGAACGCTGGCCTCCCCTCCAGAGGCTGGGCATCTGGGTCTAGGCGGCGGCACATGCGGCGTCTGGTGAGGTCTGCCTTCCTGGTCACCAGCTGGCCGCCTTCTCACTGAGTCCTCCTGGCTGAAGGGGAGAAGAGTTTCCTGGGGTCTCCTCTCATGAGGGCACTGATCCCGTTCACGAGGCCTGCACCGCCTGGACCTCACCCGCCCGCCTTCCCCCGCCACCCCGCAAAGTCACCTCCTGATACAGTCACGTCGGGTTCTGGTCACCAGCTGGCCGCCTTCTCACTGAGTCCTCCTGGCTGAAGGGGAGAAGAGTTTCCTGGGGTCTCCTCTCACGAGGGCACTGATCCCGTTCACGAGGCCTGCACCGCCTGGACCTCACCCGCCCGCCTTCCCCCGCCACCCCGCAAAGTCACCTCCTGATACAGTCACGTCGGGTGTTGGGTCTCAAAATCCAAATGTGTTGGGGACCCAGACGCTCAGACTGCAGGAGAAACGGTGCAGAGATGCCTGGGCCTCGTCTCACCCCGAGCCCCAGGACATTGGTGAGACCGAGCCCTGCTTGGACCAGCCACCATCCCGCCCACCCACCTCGTCAGCAGCAGGGTGAGTGAGGGAGACCATCAGGCTCCTCTGTCCACGGGGCTATCCAGGCAAGAGTACGGGGGTGGCTGCCGTGCCCTTCTGCCGGGGATCTTCCTGACCCAGGCGTCTCCTGCATTGGCAGGTGGGTTCTGTACCCCTGAGCCACCTGGGACGTGTGAACAGCGGAACGGTGTGGGAAGTGCCCAGAACTCAGACCAGCACCCAGGGGATACAACGCGGCCCGGGAANCTGCCGGGGATCTTCCTGACCCAGGCGTCTCCTGCATTGGCAGGTGGGTTCTGTACCCCTGAGCCACCTGGGACGTGTGAACAGCGGAACGGTGTGGGAAGTGCCCAGAACTCAGACCAGCACCCAGGGGATACAACGCGGCCCGGGAAGAGAGCTGGAAGGGGAGGGGGGAGGCCAGAGAGCTCCTCTGCCAGCAGAGAGGCCCTGAGGGGCTTCCTTGGGGCCCCTGCTGGCCCAGCCGCCAACCCAGCCGCTGCTCCCCTGGGGCCTGATCAGCCTCTGCCCCACACCACCTGCAGACCTGCTGTTTCTGTGTCCACGCGGGTGCAGGGGGACAGGCCTGGCTGGCCTCCAGGCGTCGGTGCTCAAAGCAGTGACTGCCTCAGCCACGATCCACCAGCTTCTGGGCAGGTTACTCCCAGTGCCTGAGATGCACCACTTCCCCTCTGCCGGGAAGAGCTGGGCAGCCAGGCTGCCTGGGTCCCCGGCCTCCTTGGCTCTGCCCCAGCCCTCCATCAAGCCCAACGCAGGAGGTCAGGGGCTCTGGGGCGACCTAGCCTCTGCCGGTGTCACTGGTGGAAGGCTGGGGCCCAACGAAACATTACCACGGACACCTAAACTTCAATTTCATATGATTTGCACATCAAGAAAGAGTCTTCTTTGTATTTGTTCCCTGCCACTTACATATACAAAAATGCTAAATGAAGATGGAAGCAGAACAGGGTTCCAGAACTTCAGTATTCTGCCCTGGCCTCAGATGGCTCTTCTTAAAGAGACACTCTGGTTTGCATAACTTTATATATGAGAATATTGTATAACATTTCTGTTTATGCACATTTTTTTTTAAAGATCGCTGTGTTACTCTAGGACCACACTTGCTGCAGAGTCTGAAGATTTCCTCCTAGACTTCTGGGCCTCAGGCCACCCATCCCAGAGCCTTGGTGGGGGCAGCTCCTGAGACCACGCAGCCCCCAGCTCACACAATCAGACCACACGGGCTGGCCACCCCACCCACCCTCTGCAGTTCCTTCTGCCCAAAGGACCCCGCATGCTAAGGGCTGGCCATCACTGAAGGAGGCAAGCAGCGGCCCAGGCTCCATGTGAGGGTCAGCAGCATCAGTTCTCTGGGTCAGACTCTGCTTGCTCTGGAGCTTGTACAGAGCTGTGCGTACACTTCAGAGACTCGGGTCCTGGGCTGGGGGCCAGCACACAGATGTGGGAACGTACGCAGATGTGGGAACCGGAAAAGAGTCCCAGGCCTCTACCTGGGTCCTCCCACAGGTCCTCCTGACTCAGGAGCCCGCTGGGGCCTCAAGAGCCCGCTGGGTCCCTGGATAGCTCGGGAGGGTCAGTGCGCCCCACATATCAGGTCTCCAATCCGCTCCAAACAAGCCCAGGAGGACAGCAAGCATGACGCCCTGGTCCTGCTGATGTGGGTGCAGGAGGGCCCCCATTTTCTTGATCCCTTTGCAGGGTTTACATGCAGCTTGGCAGCAGGAGGTAGAGGGTGATTTCCTGCATATCCTCAGATGTCTGGTAGGGACACACTGGTTTTCAGCCAGTATAGGGGGTGTGAGGCTCCTGAGGGCCCTGGAATGGGGTCCCCACAGCAGGTCCAGGCAGAGGATCCCTCAGAAGCCTGGATTCAGCTGTGAGGCCTGAGCACCATTCCAGCTCCTGCCCCCCAAAGAAAAAAAGGCAGAAACTTTCTCTTTAAGCCAAGGATAAATTAGCTAAGGGCAAACACAGCACAATGATCATTTATCATCTCAAGCCAGAGAGGGGACTGGGAACCCTGTCCCGGCCTCAGGACTCAAGGTCAGAGCTTCTGCTTTCCCTCATTATTTCTATTTTTAACAATTGTGCTCAGGCCTCTTGCAAAAATAGCAAGAGGTGAGAACACTTCAAACGCTAACATGCTCCCCTTTGTCAGGAAACCGCAGGGATGCGGGGAAAACCAGCCAGGATCTGGGCAAGTGGACGACAGATGTCGTCCCCTACCAGGGTGGGTGGCCCCTCAGCTTACTGCACAAGTGGGTAAACTGAGGCGGGCACACCAGCGTTGGCCTGTGAGGCCCTGGACCCATGGGTACTGGTCCCTCTGAAACACGGGCCCTGGTGGCCAGAAGGCCCAGGTCCTGGTCCTGATGGCAGGGGAGCTGTGCTAGCAGAGCTGCCACCCACAGGGCTCTGACAGTGGGGAGGGCCTTCCCAAGCAGTGCCCAAGGGCTCAGACGCTGGGCACTCAGGCCCATCACAGGGAAATTAGGACGCCCCCTTTGGGAGGAGCTGAGGGACAAGGGACATACGTGTGCACACACAGATGTGGATGGGTATGCACGTGTGTACACACATTCCCGTGTGCAGTGTGTGTACATACGTGCTGGTGCGTGCACGTGTTGGCACATGCACACGTGTGTTGGCGCATGCGCACGTGTTGGCAGGTGTACATGTGTGCTGGTGCACTGATGTACGTGTCACACATGTGCCTGTTACTCTGTGTACACATGTGCTGTGCTCAGTCAGTCATCTCTGAGTCTTCGAAACTCCATCGACTGTAGCCCACCGGACACCTCTGTCCATGGGATTCTCCAGGCCAGAAAACTGGAGTGGGCAGCCTATCCCTTCATCGGGGGATTGAGCATTGCACACAGATTCTTTTTTTTTTT
>SJYX01008066.1:49688-92984 GCA_006410675.1 Oreotragus oreotragus | reverse complement strand
TCTTGATGAAAGTGAAAGAGGAGAGTGAAAAAGTTGGCTTAAAGCTCAACATTCAGAAAACGAAGATCATGGCATCTGGTCCCATCACTTCATGGGAAACTGATGGGGAAACAGTGGAAACAGTGTCAGACTTTTTTTTTTGGGCTCCAAAATCACTGCAGATGGTGACTGCAGCCATGAAATTAAAAGACGCTTACTCCTTGGAAGAAAAGTTATGACCAACCTAGATAGTATATTCAAAAGCAGAGACATTACTTTGCTGACTAAGGTCCATCTAGTCAAGGCTATGATTTTTCCTGTGGTCACGTACAGATGTGAGAGTTGGACTGTGAAGAAGGCTGAACGCTGAAGAATTGATGCTTTTGAACTGTGGTGTTTGAGAAGACTCTTGAGAGTCCCTTGGATTGCAAGGAGATCCAACCAGTCCATTCTGAAGATCAACCCTGGGATTTCTTTGGAAGGAATGATGCTAAAGCTGAAACTCCAATACTTTGGCCACCTCATGCGAAGAGTTGACTCATTGGAAAAGACCCTGATGCTGAGAGAGATTGGGGGCAGGAGGAGTGAACTCTTGGAGATGGTGATGAACAGGGAGGCCTGGCGTCCTGTGATTCATGGGGTCACAAAGAGTCGGACACGACTGAGCGACTGAACTAGAACTAGTTGGGCTCCCCAGGTGGCTCAATGGTAAAAAATCCACCTGCCACTGCAGGAAATATAGGAGAGTTGAGTTTGTTCCCTGGGTTGGGAAGATCCCCTGGAGGAGAAAATGGCAGCCCACTCCAGTATTCTTGCCTAGGAAATCTCATGGACAGAGGAGACTGTAGTCCATGGGGTCCCAAAGAGTTGGACATAATTGGGCAACTGAGCACTCACACACACATACCTTCTGTCCGGTTAATCACGTATCAGAGACTTCCAGGGTAGGGGGAAACTTTCCGTTCATTTAGGCCGACATTCAGCTGACGTTTGGGTCTTTTGCTTTTAAAAAGAATCTCACAAGGAACTCATTGCCTCCCGAGATAGCCCTTATTCAGTATTTCCCCAAGGGTATCCTCTTTAATGGCAGTTCCACAAGGTACTTTACAAAAAGAAGTGTTCCATGGTCAAGTAAGTTTGAGAAGTAATAGTCAACATTTAAGCTCTGAGTATTCCTACAGAATGCAGACTTGTTTAAATTAACCTGCAGCTTCCCTTAATTAATTTGGTCATGAAAACTCTTTCTCCCATATAACACATTTTAGTATTCATTCTACAGAAAATATTTCAGTATATGTTTTTTTCCAGATAATACATGTTTGTTAAAGCAACTTAAAATTGCATTGGCTTTTTGGATGCGTATCAAGCTGACCTTTTGACTCCTTGAGTCTCATTTTCTAGTACTACTTGCTGTTTAGTCACATCTTCCTGTTATGCTGTGGTTGGCTTTTTGGATTCAAGTATTGGTCTTCTTTTTCACATTTCATCTTATTGGATCTAGTCCACCTCTTCAGCTTGCCTTTTTGGATCCTGACTGTGTCATCCTGAACATTCATTAGCAGTCTGAGATCTGTGCTACTCACTGATGTCATGAGCATGCCATCTAATATCTTTATTCAATTTGTTTATTAGAAGTGATGAATAGGACTGGGCAAGGTTGGTATTGAAGAGGAAAAGTTAAAATTTTGCCTAACCTTCTGCTCATTCTGCCTCTGTAACTCAGCTTGCTTCTTGCAATATCTGGATCACGTAGGTCACATAGTCTCAGAAAGCGGGGACTTAAAATACTAGGAACTGGAGCTTATCTCATTCACCCTTGTCCTGCTCTTTGCAACTGCCCAGCCCTGCAATCCTGCTTAATCATGCCTGTCCATGTAGAGGTCAGGCATCCCCCTCCCAGTCTTGACCACTATTCCCCCATGCACGAAACCCCTTAGTTTAAACTAGCCTATTAGCAGCTAGTGTTGCCCACTATAGTCTGTCTATAAAAAAAACTCTGTAACCCCTTTGTTCTGGGCTCAGAGCTTGGAGAGTTTACCCCTCTGGGCCCCCTGGGGTAATAAACCTGAGTTCTCCAACTTTCCAAGTGTGGTGCTTGGTTTCTCGATTACTGGTTTCTGCAACAGTATCATTCCATAAGCCATCACCCTTTGGTTCCAATTGCTAATCTCTCTAGTTAGTAACAAATCCTTCAGAAGAGAGTTTCCAGTTTCCCTGGCCTCTAGCCTCTAGTCTTTGTAGTTTGCAAACCTTTTTTTTTTTTTTAAGAGGCAAATCATCTTTTCCTATCATTAGCTCTTCCAATTTTTCCAAAGCAAAATGTAATAATTTTGTTTCTAAATATAGTTGCTCATCAACTCTTCATAAATCAAATGCCACATCTTTTCAGGAAGTAATGCTGGTCAAAATCCTGCTATATTTTTGCAGAAAATATTTTGGAGAGATGTCTTAAAACACCAGGGTGTCTTTCTGTGCCTAGATAATTTAGATGGCCTGGTTTCAGTATATTTGTATTGTAATTTTCTATCTGGAGGGATAGTCTTTTGAAATTGTATACACTAATTAGTGTAGTTTGCAAAATAATAGATATTTTTGTATGTGTGGGAGGTAAGGCTTTCAAATGCAGCATTTAAACATAATTGCTCTTTAAACATCAGTTCACTCAAAAGACACATATTAATTTTTCTTATAACTGCAGGTTTGGGGTGGCCTATTAATTAATCTCCACATCAAGCAAAAAAAAAAAAAAATCCAATGATTTCCCAAATGTGTCCCAAATATCCTATTTATCTGAAAGTCTGAAGGTGAAGTCGCTCAATCCTGTCCAACTTTGCGACACCATGAACTATAGCCTACCGGGCTCCTCTGTCCATAGAATTTTCCAGGCAAGAGCGCTGGAGTGGGTTGCCATTGCCTTCTCCAGGGTATCTTCCCCACCCAGGGATCGAACCTGGGTCTCTTGCATTTCAGGCAGACCATCTGAGCTTTACCATCTGAGCCACCAGGGAATAGTTTATTTATAATTGTGCCAGTATATTTGCTAAAGTTTAGCCCTAATTATTTATTTACACCAAAATGAATCCAAGAGAAGAATTTTTGCTTTGTTTGCAAATCACTAGAGTAATTTTATTGAGATTTTGAATCTACTTTTCAGTGTCAGAGCATCTTTACATTTTTATTTTTAAAGTTGACTTAGAAGTATGTCAGAAGTTATAGAAAGCTCAAGTTCTGAGACTGAAACACATGAGTTCATAATTGGCACTATGCCTTTTTTTAGCTGAGGTACCTGAGATAAGGGCTTCCCTCTTAGCTCAGCCAGTGAAGAATCTGCCTGCAATGCAGGAGACCTGGCTTTGATCCCTGGGTTGGGAAAATCCCCTGGAGGAGGGCATGGCAACCCACTGCAGTTTCTTGCCTGGAGAATCCCATGAACAGAGGAGCCTGACAGGCTGCAGTCCATGGGGTCACAAGAGTTGGACAAGACTTAGTCACTATATCCCACTCCCACCTGGAATAAGGTTATTCAATGTGTTTGAACCTCAGTTTTTCATACTTATCTCTTAGGCTTCCTTTAAAGATTACATGAGGAGTATTTAAATAAAGCATGTTCCACATTGCTTTATACACATTGAGAAATGGCTAAGTGATAATCAGTCTGTTAAGTTTCATCTATAAGCAAAACCCTTAAAATGTCCAGAAAAATTTGGCATGTTATATCAAACTTTTATTCCTACAGTGTTTGCCTAATCAAAATGGTTACATTTCTCCAAAGTCTTCAGTTTTCATGACTGTGGATTTATATTATTTGACTCACAGTCGTAAAACATGGCAGCATAGTTAAACTTCAGACTGTTCCAGAAAGTTTATTTCACATAGCTACCATCCAGTAGTATCCAAAATGTTTCTCAATCACAGCACTTACCACGGTGCCTGATTCAGTCTGTTGGAAAAACAAAACAAAGCAAAACAATAGGCCCTTTCCATGGGGCATCTGACTATTCTGAAATTTTCAAAGTTTGGGCTTTTTAAGTTGAGTTTAGGACATAATTCTGGATATTTTGTGTCAGACGAGTGTAATCTCCTCGGTTCTGTCTTGTCTCAACAAAAATTTGAAGTGAGGGCCATTAGAGCCCTCGGTGTGTCACAGCTCACAGACAGACCGTGTTATAACTCTTAGGTCTAGGTCTTGGACAGACCATGTTATAGCTCTTAGACAGATCAGTGTTACAGCTCCGTGTCACAGCTCAATTTTATTTAGAAAATAGCAGGAAAATACATCCTCAAGGTGTAAGGGTATGCTGACCCAAAGATGGGAAGAGAAGAGAGCCCCAGCTCTTTGTCTCCTCTTTTTATGTGTTTTTTTCCCTTCCCACTGGGCCTGCCCTGTGTCAATTGGGCTAACAAGGAGTGCTGCTTGTTGTACCTGAGGTCCTCACTCCCGTCCTCGGACCTTTCTTTGACCTTCCTTTGTTCTATTTTTGTGGGCTTTTCCTTTCCTTGTCTTTTAGCCACTGTCGTTTTTGGATTCCTGTTTCCTTCTTTAACTACCTAACATTTTGTTTCCCTATCAAAGTCAGATAGTTTGATTAATTTTTATTCTGGGTATTTTTTCATTTTTTTGGAACAGCCTAAGTTATAAAAAGAAGGTTGTATCATGGGTAAGAGTTAAATGTCTTTGCATAAGGTATACACCTATTTAATATTAAAAGAACAATGAAGTTTCTCGACTGAAAAAAATGCACAACCTAAAAATTGAGAATTATGTTTTATTTGGGGTATTACTGAGGACTGGAGAAGGAAATGGCAACCCACTCCAGTATTCTTGTCTGGAGAATCCCACGGACAGAGGAGCCTGGCTGGCTGGCTACAGTCCACGGGGTTGCCAAGAGTCGGACACAACTGAGCGACTTCACTTTCACTGAGGACTGTGAGCCTAGGACATAGCCATGTAGATAGCTCTGAGAAACTGTTCAAAGAGGTAAAGGAAGAACTAGGATTTGTAGTTTTTGCTGAGGGAAAACAAAGCAAAACATGTATTCAAACATCAAGAGGTTCTTCCTAATCACAAAAAACAGACATCTCAAGTTAATAATTTTAGTGCTTTTCTACAAGGTGAGAAGAGTCAGGAGTCTGGGTTCATTTAAATTATTCATTTGAAATAACTATCTAGGGCCAGTATCCTGTTGTGTTTTTTTCATCCTGAATTCCCCCTAGGGGGCATGGAGAAGAGTACAGTGGCGGATGGCTTGATGGCTACATCCTTTGTTTACTGAAATGGCTGGCAGTATTCTTTGTCTACACGTTTATTCATGACTACTCCTGTGAGGACCTAGGTGAAGACATCAGCCAGCAGCCCAAGTCCTCTGGAATGACAGCTCCAGAGAATAAATCCAATAGATGATTTTAGGCAGTCAGCCAGAGCACACAGATTCTTGTGCAATTTGTTTTCTATACAAGGGTGCCTTACAGTGAAAGTGAAAGTGAAGTTGCTCAGTCGTGTCCGACTCTTTGCGACCCGTGGACTGTAGCCCACCAAGCTCCTCCGTCCATGGGATTCTCCAGGCAACAATACGGGAGTGGGTTGCCATTTCCTTCTCCAGGAGATCTTCCTGACCCAGGGATCGAACCCAGGTCTCCCACATTGCAGGCAGATGCTTTAACCTCTGCACCACCAGGGAAGCCCTTAAATACAAGAATACAGTCTCTCAGAAAACCTCCTATAGAGACACAGAACTTCAGATCCAAGTACTAACATCAAAGATTTCAAGGGAGGAAAGAAAGACAGGTTGAAAGAAGAAGGGGGAGGAGGTGGGGGGGAGTGAAAGGGGTGGCCTTACAGATGTCTCCTGCCACCTACAGATACCCAGGCATTATGGAACTTTTCCCTGGGCCTCCAGAGAAGGGAGGACTGGAACTCGGCCCTACCAGAAATCAGACCAGACCAGAACCAGAATTCGAGTTTTCTGCCAAGAGGAGGTGATCAGTCTCCAATCCTCAGCTCAGGCTGAGGGCCCTTCGACCAGATTCCTGCATCCAGGACTGGGGGACTAGAAAAACAGGGAAGGATAGGAAGGGTTAAGGAGAGGAAAGAAAGAGGGAAGGGGAGAGAGGTCAATACTCTTGTTCCTTACCAGTTGGGGCACTCTGGCTAGTTGTCCGCTTCAGGAGATCAGGGACAACAGGGTCCCAGTTGCGGCTGCTGGGTCTGGTCCATTGGCAGGCAAGCTGGCCCCTGAGTACCCCGAGTGGTCAGGATGTCAGTCCCAGTGAAGAAGAGTCCCACCAGAGTCGCCATTTGTTGCAGGAAGGAGGACCCCTTCCAGGGCCTGAAACTGGGCTCTTGTCTAACACTCGGAAATGAATTGTCCGAGGAGACACATGTGCTGACAAAGCAAGAGATTTGATTGGGAAAGGGCACCCGGGTGGAGAGCAGTGGGGTAAGGGAACTCAGGAGAACTGCTCTAAAGATGGCAGTATTACATCTTAAATACATGACATTCTTGCCAAAATTTGAAAGCACTTCGTGGTTAAATGACATTTTCCTAAATCATAGTTATTAATGACTCTTTTTTTCCTAATGAGTTCAACTGAGATGTAAGAAATCCTAGGGGAGATGTTATTTACCTGTGCTGTAACTTGACCTTTTACCGTTACAGCCCACCTTCCCAAGTGACTTCAAAGGGCCAGGTCAGAGAGCATAGGAGGCGGCCCTCAGCTGGGTGAGAACATTCTTCTGGTGCCCTGTTCAGTGATTCTGTGTGGAGGTCACAGTCATGAGCTGTGGCTCCCACTTTGCATCTTGACCAGAGCTGTGCTATTCCATCTGCCCAGTCATACATACATCAACAACGTTTTAGGGTCTTCATTTTTTTTTACTTAAAAACATTTATTTATTTGGCTGTGCTGAGTCTTGGTTTTGGCATGTGGGATCTTTGATCTTCACTGCAGCATGCAGGTTCCTAGTTGTGACATGTGGCATCTAGTTTCCTGATCAGGGATTGAACCCAGACCCCCTGAACTGGGAGCATGGAGTCTTGGCCACTGGATCACCAGGAAAGACCCTCCACATCTTTGGATGAAAAGGAAATCTAAAGAATGAAGGTGAGAAACATTTTTGTTTCCTCTGCAGTACAATACATTAGTCAAGGGTTGCAAAAGTAACAATTGTTCTAGTATCTTATTTTTGGAAGTGGTTGCAAAAGAGCTTACAGAATAAATAATTATTTAGTAAGGACAATAATTTAGTAGGAAGAAGGTTGGAAAAGGAGATAATTAAAAAAAGATTCAGTCACAGTATAAGGATACAAGAGAAAAAATACTTGATACAGATAGAAGACACACAAACCGATGTATGTATTTAGCCACAGTGCCCTGGGGAGGCAATCAAATGGGGACAGACAGGGAGAAACATCTAGGGATATTTACTAAGGACAGAAGTTTAGGCTTTTATCAATTTGGGGAGGTAAAAAAATTTACATCTGTGTTGTGTTTGACAATTTTCTTCAGGTTCAATGTGGACAATGGTGGGGAGCTTACCAAAGATCGAAGTGGATTGAGCTGTCTTGGGGAAGTGTCTGAGTCACTAGAAACTGTCATCTACAATTTGGGCTTCCTTGGTGGTTCAGATGTTAAAGAATCTGCCTGTAAGCGGGAGATCTGGGTTTGATACTTGGATTGGGAAGATCCCCTGGAGAAGGTAATGGCTACCCACTCCAGTATTCTGGCCTGGATAATTCCATGGACAGATAGCCTGGTGTGCTACAGTCCGTGGGGTTGGTGTTGTTAATTTTACCCCTTGAAGCAGTTTTCCCAGCTTGCTTCTGTTTTGCAAGTGTGTCTTCTTATTGGCAGAAAAGCATCTGGTTCAGGAAGAAGATGGAGATAAGAAAGTGAAGATAGTTCAGTTAATTAAGTGACTTGTCCTGCGGACAAGGACTAAACAAGCAGTGGACCAGCCTGTATTAAGAGGAAGCTGAGCTCCAAATTTTTCCACAGTTTATTGTGACCCACACGGTCAAAGGCTTTGGCATAGTCAATAAAGCAGAAATAGATGTNCAAAAAAAAAAAAAAATCCAATGATTTCCCAAATGTGTCCCAAATATCCTATTTATCTGAAAGTCTGAAGGTGAAGTCGCTCAATCCTGTCCAACTTTGCGACACCATGAACTATAGCCTACCGGGCTCCTCTGTCCATAGAATTTTCCAGGCAAGAGCGCTGGAGTGGGTTGCCATTGCCTTCTCCAGGGTATCTTCCCCACCCAGGGATCGAACCTGGGTCTCTTGCATTTCAGGCAGACCATCTGAGCTTTACCATCTGAGCCACCAGGGAATAGTTTATTTATAATTGTGCCAGTATATTTGCTAAAGTTTAGCCCTAATTATTTATTTACACCAAAATGAATCCAAGAGAAGAATTTTTGCTTTGTTTGCAAATCACTAGAGTAATTTTATTGAGATTTTGAATCTACTTTTCAGTGTCAGAGCATCTTTACATTTTTATTTTTAAAGTTGACTTAGAAGTATGTCAGAAGTTATAGAAAGCTCAAGTTCTGAGACTGAAACACATGAGTTCATAATTGGCACTATGCCTTTTTTTAGCTGAGGTACCTGAGATAAGGGCTTCCCTCTTAGCTCAGCCAGTGAAGAATCTGCCTGCAATGCAGGAGACCTGGCTTTGATCCCTGGGTTGGGAAAATCCCCTGGAGGAGGGCATGGCAACCCACTGCAGTTTCTTGCCTGGAGAATCCCATGAACAGAGGAGCCTGACAGGCTGCAGTCCATGGGGTCACAAGAGTTGGACAAGACTTAGTCACTATATCCCACTCCCACCTGGAATAAGGTTATTCAATGTGTTTGAACCTCAGTTTTTCATACTTATCTCTTAGGCTTCCTTTAAAGATTACATGAGGAGTATTTAAATAAAGCATGTTCCACAAGGCTTTATACACATTGAGAAATGGCTAAGTGATAATCAGTCTGTTAAGTTTCATCTATAAGCAAAACCCTTAAAATGTCCAGAAAAATTTGGCATGTTATATCAAACTTTTATTCCTACAGTGTTTGCCTAATCAAAATGGTTACATTTCTCCAAAGTCTTCAGTTTTCATGACTGTGGATTTATATTATTTGACTCACAGTCGTAAAACATGGCAGCATAGTTAAACTTCAGACTGTTCCAGAAAGTTTATTTCACATAGCTACCATCCAGTAGTATCCAAAATGTTTCTCAATCACAGCACTTACCACGGTGCCTGATTCAGTCTGTTGGAAAAACAAAACAAAGCAAAACAATAGGCCCTTTCCATGGGGCATCTGACTATTCTGAAATTTTCAAAGTTTGGGCTTTTTAAGTTGAGTTTAGGACATAATTCTGGATATTTTGTGTCAGACGAGTGTAATCTCCTCGGTTCTGTCTTGTCTCAACAAAAATTTGAAGTGAGGGCCATTAGAGCCCTCGGTGTGTCACAGCTCACAGACAGACCGTGTTATAACTCTTAGGTCTAGGTCTTGGACAGACCATGTTATAGCTCTTAGACAGATCAGTGTTACAGCTCCGTGTCACAGCTCAATTTTATTTAGAAAATAGCAGGAAAATACATCCTCAAGGTGTAAGGGTATGCTGACCCAAAGATGGGAAGAGAAGAGAGCCCCAGCTCTTTGTCTCCTCTTTTTATGTGTTTTTTTCCCTTCCCACTGGGCCTGCCCTGTGTCAATTGGGCTAACAAGGAGTGCTGCTTGTTCTACCTGAGGTCCTCACTCCCGTCCTCGGACCTTTCTTTGACCTTCCTTTGTTCTATTTTTGTGGGCTTTTCCTTTCCTTGTCTTTTAGCCACTGTCGTTTTTGGATTCCTGTTTCCTTCTTTAACTACCTAACATTTTGTTTCCCTATCAAAGTCAGATAGTTTGATTAATTTTTATTCTGGGTATTTTTTCATTTTTTTGGAACAGCCTAAGTTATAAAAAGAAGGTTGTATCATGGGTAAGAGTTAAATGTCTTTGCATAAGGTATACACCTATTTAATATTAAAAGAACAATGAAGTTTCTCGACTGAAAAAAATGCACAACCTAAAAATTGAGAATTATGTTTTATTTGGGGTATTACTGAGGACTGGAGAAGGAAATGGCAACCCACTCCAGTATTCTTGTCTGGAGAATCCCACGGACAGAGGAGCCTGGCTGGCTGGCTACAGTCCACGGGGTTGCCAAGAGTCGGACACAACTGAGCGACTTCACTTTCACTGAGGACTGTGAGCCTAGGACATAGCCATGTAGATAGCTCTGAGAAACTGTTCAAAGAGGTAAAGGAAGAACTAGGATTTGTAGTTTTTGCTGAGGGAAAACAAAGCAAAACATGTATTCAAACATCAAGAGGTTCTTCCTAATCACAAAAAACAGACATCTCAAGTTAATAATTTTAGTGCTTTTCTACAAGGTGAGAAGAGTCAGGAGTCTGGGTTCATTTAAATTATTCATTTGAAATAACTATCTAGGGCCAGTATCCTGTTGTGTTTTTTTCATCCTGAATTCCCCCTAGGGGGCATGGAGAAGAGTACAGTGGCGGATGGCTTGATGGCTACATCCTTTGTTTACTGAAATGGCTGGCAGTATTCTTTGTCTACACGTTTATTCATGACTACTCCTGTGAGGACCTAGGTGAAGACATCAGCCAGCAGCCCAAGTCCTCTGGAATGACAGCTCCAGAGAATAAATCCAATAGATGATTTTAGGCAGTCAGCCAGAGCACACAGATTCTTGTGCAATTTGTTTTCTATACAAGGGTGCCTTACAGTGAAAGTGAAAGTGAAGTTGCTCAGTCGTGTCCGACTCTTTGCGACCCGTGGACTGTAGCCCACCAAGCTCCTCCGTCCATGGGATTCTCCAGGCAACAATACGGGAGTGGGTTGCCATTTCCTTCTCCAGGAGATCTTCCTGACCCAGGGATCGAACCCAGGTCTCCCACATTGCAGGCAGATGCTTTAACCTCTGCACCACCAGGGAAGCCCTTAAATACAAGAATACAGTCTCTCAGAAAACCTCCTATAGAGACACAGAACTTCAGATCCAAGTACTAACATCAAAGATTTCAAGGGAGGAAAGAAAGACAGGTTGAAAGAAGAAGGGGGAGGAGGTGGGGGGGAGTGAAAGGGGTGGCCTTACAGATGTCTCCTGCCACCTACAGATACCCAGGCATTATGGAACTTTTCCCTGGGCCTCCAGAGAAGGGAGGACTGGAACTCGGCCCTACCAGAAATCAGACCAGACCAGAACCAGAATTCGAGTTTTCTGCCAAGAGGAGGTGATCAGTCTCCAATCCTCAGCTCAGGCTGAGGGCCCTTCGACCAGATTCCTGCATCCAGGACTGGGGGACTAGAAAAACAGGGAAGGATAGGAAGGGTTAAGGAGAGGAAAGAAAGAGGGAAGGGGAGAGAGGTCAATACTCTTGTTCCTTACCAGTTGGGGCACTCTGGCTAGTTGTCCGCTTCAGGAGATCAGGGACAACAGGGTCCCAGTTGCGGCTGCTGGGTCTGGTCCATTGGCAGGCAAGCTGGCCCCTGAGTACCCCGAGTGGTCAGGATGTCAGTCTCAGCGAAGAAGAGTCCTCGCCAGAGTCACCATTTGTTGCAGGAAGGCAGACCCCTTCCAGGGGATATGCCTTACAGAGGGGACATGAATTTGGGTTGGAATTTAGTCTGCATTATACTCACTGTAGGTTTCCCTGGTGGCTCAGTAGTAAAGAATACAGGAGATGCAGGTTCGATCCCTGGGTGGGGAAGATACCCTCAAGAAGGAACTGGCAACCCACTCCAGTATTCTTGCTTGGGGAATCCCATGGACAGAGGAGCCTGGCAGTCTACAGTCCACAGGGTTGCAGAGTCTGACACCACTGAGCACACACAGGCAGGGGCTGAGAAGACATAACCCAGCCCCCCTAGAACCATGCTCTTGGTTTCTGTGATACTGCGATTTATAAGAAAAATATATATTTGGTCATAGTTACTATTCAGTCGAGAGGTGGACTATAAAGAAAACTGGACACCAAAGAATTGATGCTTTTGAACTGTGGTGTTGCAGAAGACTCTTGAGAGTCCCTTGGACTGCAAGGTGATCCAACCAGTCCATCCTAAAGGAGATCAGCCCTGAATATGCATTGGAAGGACTGGTGCTGAAGCTGAAACTCCAATACTCTGGCCACCTGATGCGAAGAACTGACTCATTGGAAAAGACCCTGATGCTGGGAAAGATTGAAGGCAGGAGGAGAAGGGGACAACAGAGGATGAGATGGTTGGATGGTATCACCGACTCGATGGACATGAGTTTGAGCAAGCTCCGGGAGTTGGTGATGGACAGGGAGGCCTGGTGTGCTGCAGTCCATGGGGTCACAAAGAGTCAGACACGACTGAGCAACTGAACTGAACTGAAGGGAGTCTGGTTCTCAGCTCCCCAAGCCCTTGGAACTTCAAATATATAGAGAGATTAAGGTATGTTTTGTTTTGTTAACGAATGTCCTTAGGAAAGAGCCTAGGGGTGGGGCCTGGTTGCTAGTAGAGCCAATCTAGCTACCACTAGAACTTTGGAACTTTGGGTTGCAACTTTCATTTCCACCCCACCCCCAAACTTCAGGGAGGGGAGGGGACCTTGAGTTTTACATAATGGACAATAGCCAATGATTTAATTGAACATTACTATGTAATGAAGCCTCCATAAAACCCCCAAAGAAAGGGTGATCTTCTGGTTTGGTGAACTTGTGGAGATTTGGGGAGAATGGCACTCCTGGAGGGCATGGGAGTGTTCTTGCCCTTTCCTAATACGTTCTCTTGGATCTGGCTATTCCTGAGTTATATCCTTGTATAATGAAGCAATAATCTAGTAAGTAAAATATGTCTCTGAATTCTGTGAATGGTTCTAGCAAATTAAGCAAACCTGAGGAGGTAGTCATGGGAATCTCTGATGGATAACTGACCAATCAGGCAGAAGTACAATGATAAACTGAACTAGCAACTGCCTTTTGAGTTGGGGGAGGGAGTGGAACGGCAGACAGTCTTATGGGACTGAGGCTTTTATTTATATGTGGGGAATCTGATTCTATCTCCAGGTGGATGGTATCAGAATTGAGTTAAATTATAGGACACCCAGCTGGTGTTCTCCTTTCCCCATTGGAAATTGAGTTTCAGAATACCAAAAGAGTTCCATAATATTTCTAGAAATCATTCAAGGATCACATTAGTGATACAATAGAAAGAGCTGAGGGTTTGTAGTCAGAAAGTCCAGGATTTTAATCCTAATTTCAACAGTTACTGCTTCGTGACCTTGGTCAAGTTAATGAAAAATTTGGGCTGTTCATCATCTCTTATATAATGTCTGCCTCTAGGATTTAGAGGGAGTGACTCCCCATGCTGTTATCTGGCCCACTGAGGTTTGAACATTTTAAATGATCATATATGCTGTGAGTTTTATTACATTTTGGTGAAATTTGGTACAGAAGTAGAAAGAAATGACTTTTGAGAAAAAGAAATGACTGTGAAAGTATGAAACTGAAAGTCACTCAGTTGTGTCCAACTCTTTTCGATTCCATGGACTATACAGCCCATGGAATTCTCCAGACCAAAATACCGGAGTGGGTAGCCTTTCCTTCTCCAGGGTATCTTTCCAACCCAGGGATCGAACTCAGGTCTCCTGCATTGCAGGCAGATTCTTTACCAACTGAGCCATGAGGGAAGCCCAAGAAATGACTAAGTTGCTATTTTAAAGCCAACTAGTCATCCTGTCTACAGTATTTACCATAGGTAAAAATCGCTTCTGGTTCACATTGACTGATAGAATATATGTATGATATTTACAATTGTGTGAATTCTAGAATTCAGAGAACCATCTCTTACATAATGTTGCCTCTAGGATTTAGAGGGAGTGACTCCCTATGCTGTTATCTGGCCCACTGAGGTTTGAACTGCAGAGAGGTGATACCTCATACCGCTACATTTTGAATAGCTTGGATTTAAGAGCAGCAAGCCAGGTCACAGAACAGTCACCACAACATCCAGTGTGCCTTTCTTACAAGTATATTTCAGAAATTGATAGGTGGCCTACAAAAATCCTGTTCTCTTAAGAAAGTTTAAATTCTTTTTTCTTTAATTTCCCAACTAGAAATAGTTCTTTGGGAAGAGCCCATTGCTTAGAGAATACACTTAGCAGCAACAAGGGCTTCCCTAGTGGCTCAGTGGTAAAGAATCCTCCTGCCAGTGCAGAAGACTGCACATTTGACCCCTGAGTCAGGAAGATCCCCTGGAGAAGGGAATGGCTACCCACTCTTGTATTCCTGCCTGGAGAATCCCATGGATGCAAGAGCCTGGTGGGCTATGGTCCAAGGTGTCACAAAAGAGTCAGGCACAACTGAGTGGTGTTAGTGATCTCCTGGACTGTAGCCCACCAGTCTCCTCTGTCCATGGGATTCTCCAGGCAAGAATACTGGAGTGAGCAGCCATTCCTTTCTCCAGGGAATGTTTCCATCCAGGGGTTGAACCTGGGTCTCCTGCATTGCAGGCAGCTTCTTTACCACCTGAGCCACCAGAGAAGTCCCAGAAAACAACAAGCAACAAAAATATTCCAAGGTTCTTATTTATACAGGAATGGGAAAAACCAATAGAAGGTTCTAGGTAGCTTTCATCATTATAATATGCAGTATATATAGATTCTACATATGTTAGTCAGACACAAGATGTTCTGCAGGAATCCTTAGGTGTAACCTAATACACGACTACAAAATCAAACTCCAGTAACATTCCTATAATTCTTACTAGCTCTAGGAAAATGGGAAGAAGCCCTCCAGAAAATTATTTCCTTTCATGTAAATTCTTTTAGTAAACGACACTGAATCATAAAGAATGTTCTGCCTTTTCTTTGCTAGTTATTTTTATAATTTGATCTGTGATTTATATATTTAATTCTGTTCCATACCTGTAGTTCCTTATTATTTTCTGGTGGTACTTGGGTCAGAACCCATATTAACTTGTGGTTTCCTTGGTTCACAAATTACTACTTCTCTGGGGCACTTTGCCCCCATATTATACCATAGAATTACACTTTACCCAAAAATTGGTTTTTGTAGCACCTACATTATTTGAAATCACATCTGCTATTGGGTTTTACTTTCCTGAAGAATATTTTCTTTCTTATGACTAGTTTTGTTGCAGAAACCAGTAATCAAGAAACCAAGCACCACACTTGGAGAGTTGGAGAACTCATGTTTATTACGCCAGCAGGCCCAGAGGAGTTAACACTCTGAGTTCTGAGCGCCAAACAAAGGGGTTACAGAGTTTTTATAGATAGACTATAGTGGGCAACTCTAGCTGTTAATAGGCTGGTTTAAACTAAGGGGTTTTGCATGCACAGGAATAGCAGTCAAGATAGGGAGGGGGGTACCTGACCTTTATAAGGACAGGCATGACTAAGCAGGTCTGCAGGGGCTGGGCAGTTGCAAAGAGCAGGACAAGGATTAGTGAGATAAGCTCCCATTCCTAGTATTGTAAGTCCCCACTTTCTGAGACTACATGACCTGTGTGATCCAACTTTGCAAGGTGTAAGCTGAGTTATAGAGGCAGAACAAGCAGGAGGTTAGGTAAAATTTTAACTTTTCCTCTTCATTTCCTCTCTTGACGCTTCTATCACTCATTGTGGAAAGCATCATCTCATGTTTTGGTAGGACATTCAGAGCTCCCCATTGTTTAGGAGGCTATATTGAGCTATTACCATTTGTAACTTTATGGATTCAGTCTAAGAGGTTATGAACTGGGTAATTGCATTGAGTATACAAGGGCCAAACAAGAGCACTGCAAAGAGCATGAAGAGAGGACCCGTTAAAGGGAAAAGCCACAATATTCAGCTCCAGATAATGTTCTAATTACCCCAGGAATTAGCTAGTTTCTCTCTCCTTTTTATGATTTGTTCCCTTAGCTGCTGGGCCATGTCCCTGACTATTTCTGATTGTTTTACATAAAAGCAGCCTTCTTCATTCAAGAAAAGGCATAGCTCTTCAGCTGTCAGTAGGTTTGCTGCTGCTGCTGCTGCTGCTGCTGCTGCTGTTGCTGTTAAGTTGCTTCAGTCGTGTCCGACTTTGTGTAACCCCAGAGAGGGCAGCCCACCAGGCTCCCCTCTCAGTAGGGCTAGCCCTCCCCTATTCTGCAAAACCATCTCAGCCAGCGAGTCTATTTGGTCCTATAATGAAAAGCACAGCAATAGTATCAATTAGGAATAGAGGCCAGGGTTGACAATAAAAATCTATTGATATTTTGATAGCCGGATCCTCAAGCTCCTGCTGTGCATTGACCAGCCAGCTGCCAGAGTGTGGCTGGAGCAAGGCTGAAGAATCCTTAGGTTTCTGCTGTGTGTTGACTAGTCAGCTTCCAGAGTGACCAGAGCAGGACCCAGCATCCTTTGTAGGTGAGGGCCTTGTCTTTGGAACCAGACCTTGAGGATATTTTTGGGTTCCTGAACTGCTTTCCAAGAAGTCACTGCCTTCTTGACTCTGGTGTGGTAGATCCAAGGGATGACACCTATAATTCTAACAGCAGAAGGGGTTGCCAGAATGACCGTGTGAGGGCCTGTCCAAACTGGCTGAAGTGTGTGTGTGTGTTTTTTTTTTTCCTAATCTTTAACCTGTACCTCATCTGCTGGTTGAAAGGGATGAACCCAGTTGCCCAAAGGAATTGGTGTCCTTTCTAAGGCTATATGGCTGAAGACTTTTCCCAGGGCTTGGAGGTGTTGGGACATCTCCAGGTCAACTAGTTGTTGATGGTTTCCCTTGAGCTTTTCTATCACTGGAGGTGGTCTCCGTGTAAGATCTCAAAAGGAGAATAGTCTGAGGACCTCAGGGTGCATTTACAGAGGGAGGTGAGAGTCCACAGAATGATAAGGCAGCTTATACTGGCATTGTCTTGGTGTTGACTGGGGGATATTCTTGTTGTACTGCTGCTGCTGCAGCTAAGTCACTTCAGTCGTGTCCAATTCTATGCAACCCCATAGACAGCTGCCCACCAGGCTCCCTCATCTCTGGGATTCTCCAGGCAAGAACACTGGAGTGGGTTGCCATTTCCTTCTCCAGTGCATCAAAGTGAAAAGTGAAAGTGAAGTTGCTCAGTAATGTTCAACTTTTCACAACCCCATGGACTGCAGCCTACCAGGCTCCTCCATCCATGGGATTTTCCAGGCAAGAGTAATGGAGTGGGGTGCCATTGCCTTCTCTGCTTGTACTACTACTTGGATAAACAAACTTAACAAGAAAGTTAAAGATATATGGCCCAAAGATTAATAGAGGAAAGCTGCTGAGGGGCTAGCCAGGAGAACGAGGTCCAGACATTGATTTGTGACATTAGTGTTTCCCTAGGTATGAGAAGATGGAAGAATTTGGACTCATAAAAATATTTATGTGAAAACATCTGACTATCTGAAGGCCTGTTTTTTTGTTTTTGATTTTCCCAGAGCACAGAGTGCCTTATTTCTTGTCTCCACCCTGAACTCCTTTCAACAGGGTGGTGAAGGTCAGCATCTTGTAGTGCTCATGATTTAATCTTTGTAGAGGCAGCTGGCAAGGGCCAACTTTCAGTCAGCAGTGCCCCTTCACAGCCGCATATTTGACCATGTTTTGGCAGCGTTTCATGGTCATTGTGTCCCATGGTGCTGGGAAGGCTCATTCCAAAGTCTAACAAAGATTTCATTGACAGGCCGCTCAGTGTGTTTTCACTAGACCAGGCCTTGTAAATAGCAAAAGTCTCTGGACCATACCTGTCTTACTAGCCTCTTGGTCCAGGAAAATATTTCCTCTTGTTGCTTCTTCCCATATCTAGGTTTGCTGCTGCTGCTGCTGCTGCTGCTAAGTCACTTCAGTCGTGTCCGACTCTGTGCGACCCCATAGACATCAGCCCACCAGGCTCCCCCATCCCTGGGATTCTCCAGGCAAGAACAGTGGAGTGGGTTGCCATTTCCTTCTCCAGTGCGACTTTCACTTAAAGTGAAAAGTGAAAGTGAAGTCGCTCAGCCATATCTGACTCTTTGCGACCCCGTGGACTGCACCCTACCAGCCTTCTCCATCCATGGGATTTTCTAGGCAAGAGTACTGGAGTGGGGTGCCATCGCCTTCTCCTCCCATATCTAGGTTTACATTATTACAATTATTGATCTCATATGGGACTTTATATCAGCATTTTATCACAGGCTCAGTCACACATTCGGTAATGTAAGAAATAATCATCTGAAACAAGCTACATAGAAAATTATATAGCTAGCAGTTATTAGTAAGGTCACAAGCAAGAATTTAAGTCAAGAACTTTCATTGGGTATAGCCTGGTATACCCCAGGTCATCTGACTCAGTTAAATGATTATAGCCAAGTGTTCATCTCCTGGTTGTACATCATGGAACATCTGGGCTTTATCTAAAGATTGGTTGCTGAGATAAGCTTTAGAAACAATCTTAGAGTGTCCTTTTTATAACTTAATTAAAGCTTTTAGCAATAAAACATAACAAGGAACTATCTCAGAAGTGAGTCTTAGTAAGCACAGACCTTAATTAACAAAACTAGAATTTAATATTTAGTGAAGCATAATTTTTTTTGGCAGGGGCAGGGAGAATTCATTGTGAGGGCATTGACATTGTAGCCAGGGAAGCCTTTAACCCATCAAATAAAAATGAGGTCTGTCAGGGAGCCAGGAAAAGCCAAGCAGCCGTCTTGGATTTCCCATAGCCTTGGCTCTTTGATTTTTAGCTGTTGTTTATCCATTTTTAATTTCCTGATTTAGGAGCAGACTATTGCCATGTTTTAAGGACATCAGGATAGCAAAAGTCTTACCGTGAGGGGTTATTTTGTGTAGAAGCAGAATGAGCTTTGTCTACATGTGCCATGTACCATAATCTTAAATAATGATTATTTACTTTACCAAAGTAACAAAAAGACTTTAAAAACAAACATAAATCACTTAAAGGCAAAGAAACTCATAATCTGTTATTGAAAGNAGGATAGCAAAAGTCTTACCGTGAGGGGTTATTTTGTGTAGAAGCAGAATGAGCTTTGTCTACATGTGCCATGTACCATAATCTTAAATAATGATTATTTACTTTACCAAAGTAACAAAAAGACTTTAAAAACAAACATAAATCACTTAAAGGCAAAGAAACTCATAATCTGTTATTGAAAGCTAGGTTGGTCATAACTTTCCTTCCAAGGAGTAAGCGTGTTTTAATTTCATGGCTGCAATCACCATCTGCAGTGATTTTGGAGCCCAGAAAAATAAAATCAGCCACTGTTTCAACTGTTTTCTCATATATTTGCCATGAAGTGATGGGACCAGATGCCATGATCTTAGTTTTCTGAATGTTGAGTTTTAAGCCAACTTCTTCACTCTCCTCTTTCACTTTCATCAAGAGGCTCTTTGGTTCTTCACTTTCTGCCATAAGGGTGGTGTCATCTGCATATCTGAAGTTATTAATATTTCTCATGGCAATCTTGATTCCACCTTGTGCTTCCTCCAGCCCAGCATTTCTCATGATGTACTCTGCATTTAAGTTAAATAAGCAGGGTGACGATATACAGCATTGACGTACTCCTTTTCCTATTTGGAACCAGTCTATTGTTCCAAGTCCAGTTTTAACTGTGGCTTCTTGACCTGCATACACGTTTCTCAAGAGGCAGGTCAGGTGGTGTGTTATTCCCATCTCTTTCAGAATTTTCCACAGCTTATTGTGATCCACACAGTCAAAGGCTTTGGTGTAGTCAATAAGGCAGAAATAGATGTTTTTCTGGAAATCTCTTGCTTTTTTGATGATCCAAAAGATGTTGGCAGTTTGATTTCTGGTTCCTCTGCCTTCTCTAAAACCAGCTGGAACATCTGGAAGTTCACGGTTCACGTATTGCTGAAGCCTGGCTTGGAGAATTTTAAGCATCACTTTACTAGTGTATGAGAGGAGTGCAATTGTGCAGTAGTTTGAGCATTCGTTGGCATTGCCTTTCTTTGGGATTTGAATGAAAACTGACCTTTTCTAGTCCTGTGGCCACTGCTGAGTTTTCCAAATTTGCTGGCATATTGAGTGCAGCACTTTCACAGCATCATCTTTCAGGATTTGAAACAGCTCCACTGGAATTCCATCACCTCCACTAGCTTTGTTCGTAGTGATGCTTTCTAAGGCCCACTTGACTTCACATTCCAAGATGTCTGGCTCTAGATCAGTGATCACATCATAATGATTATCTGGGTTATGAAGATCTTTTTTGTACAGTTCTTCCGTGTATTCTTGCCACCTCTTCTTCATATCTTCTGCTTCTGTTAGGTCCATACCATTTCTGTCCTTTATCAAGCCCATCTTTGCATGAAATGTTCCCTTGGTATCTCTATTTTTCTTGAAGAGATCTCTAGTCTTTCCCATTCTGTTGTTTTCCTCTATTTCTTTGCATTGATCGCTGAAGAAGGCTTTCTTATCTCTCCTTGCTATTTTTTGGAACTCTGCATTCAGATGCTTATATCTTTCCTTTTCTCCTTTGCTTTTCACCTCTCTTCTTTTCACAGCTATTTGTAAGGCCTCCCCAGACAGCCATTTTGCTTTTTTGCATTTCCACTATAAAATAAAAAGCTTCAAAACAACAACAACAACAAACGCACAGGGTTTAGGTTCCACCTGTGGAATGGAATTCACTTTACCTTCTCTTCACACAAGTCAGCTGCGAAATTGTGAGCATTTGCTTATTTTTCAGAGGGTTGGTGGGCAGTATTTACAACAGCCTCAAGGTGTTGGCTAGTTGTGTGTGTGCCACGTGTGTCATAATGGGGAAAAGAAGCCAGAGAGGATATGAAGCTCTTTCCTTTGATTTAGAATACAGTTGTAATCACCCCCACAGGCATGGACCCCTGCGCACCTGCCCTTTGTGCATGAGACTGCAACTCCTGCCTTGGTTCCCAGGCCATTTCCCTCTCCCAACTGACTTTCCCTGTGGCCTCTGGGAATTAGGGAAGAGGCCCAGGGTAAGCCAGCTGTATCCATAAAAGGAATCACTATCTGTTTTTGCCAAAATAGGGATTGTAACAAATTTATATGGAAGTACTCAGGAACAGAGTAGCTGCTAGGTAGATGTGGCTGAATGATTGCAGGCACTGAAAATCATTCTGTCTTTCCCTGTGTATGTGAACGCATGTAAGAAACAGCACAAGGAGAGAAGAAAAGAGAGAAACAGAATCCACAAGGGAAAAGTAAGGACAAGAGAGTCAGTCATAGCAAAGAAAGATCGCAGGAGGCTGGCTATTTTAAGTGAAACCTGATTTATCTATCTGTTGGGGATTCCTTTGATGTCTGTCTGAGGTCAGTTTGCCTGAAAGCAGATGAATTATCCTGTTGGAACACAATGACCTGTTCCAGCTAGCCCTGGGATCTTACCTCCCAGGAGATGCTTCAGGAGAAGGAAGTAAAAGGAAAATCATATTTCTTGAGGAGAAGAAAATTCCCAGTTGCTTCAGTGGATTACAGTTACCCTGGCCCAGCTCTGTCTTGAAACTCTTCTTCGTTGAAAATGCATTCTGCTATTTATTCAGTTATGATACAACTGTAGGGTAATTTCCAGGGGTGTGAGGTTCCATAGGTTTTATAAAGGGGCTGGATTTGGGACTCTTTTTCATTACACCTTGCTTTGCCTTGATTTTTGCCACATTAGTTTTTCTTCCCAGCACTTCCTCACAGTCATTTACATCCAGACGGTGTTCGATTTACCCTCTATCAAATTGGTCACACATACCTTAGCAGGGAGGGTGAAATACTCTGATACAGCTTATTCAAACCATTCATTGTATGGTCCCTCATGCATGATTTTGATGGAGTGAAAAGAAGATAAAATATTTGAAAGAAAATAAACATTACCTTAAGGATATTGGAAGAGGTTTTCAGAAATAGACCTTTATAAAAAACATAAAAGTTTGCTCATTGATGTTAAGGTTCAAGGGTGTTTTTTAATTTGGCCTTGGACAAATTAACCGAAAATTGTAGAGCTTTGAAAGTGATGTTTGTTATAACCTACTAAATCGAATTCCTACTCTACACTGAATATAGCCGTTCCTTCAGCTCCTGATGTCAGCAGTTATTTTGATAAAAGAAAAACATTTAACACCAAGAAAATGAGTTCAATAAAAATATTTTGAAAAAAAGATATTATGTCCTTGCAAAGTGACTGTTAAATCACATTGTGTTTCCCAAACTGAGAGAATTCAAGACGCCTTTTCCCAACAGGAAGTGATGTCGGTGGAGGATGAATCCACATCCTGCTACTGCCTGTTGGACCCTTTTGCATGTCACGTGCTCCTGGACAGCTTTGGGACGTATGCCCTCACTGGGGAACCCATCACAGACTGTGCCGTGAAGCAGCTCAAGGTGGCAGTTTTTGGCTGCATGTCCTGTAACTCTCTGGACTACAACTTGCGGGTCTACTGTGTGGACAACACCCCTTGGGCATTTCAGGTCAGCCTTTTCTCTAGTTCCTCTTGTGGTGTCATGAGAACATAGGGTTTCCTAAAGATCGGTGTCAATAGAGAATCTGATTGCGGAGGGCGGTTCTGGACAGTGAACCCACATCACTGGCTCAGTGGGGATGCCCGTCTCGAAACAGGAGCTGTGTTACTGTGTGCCCATTGATGTGCTGAAGGTACGGTGAGGTACTCGGCACTCGGGAAGAGACGAGGGGTAAACTAACAGACAACATGGTATGCTAAATGAGAAAGCTGACTGGAAGGATACGCATAATTCAGGAAGCAGAGGCCCAGCTGCGAGAGAGAAGTCTTTGAGGATCCTTCGGGAACCTTCTTGGAGGAATGAGATCTGAGACCTAAAGAGGAAGGGATGCCATGTCCAGAGAGGAGAATGGCATGAACCACAGGAACAAGGGTTATTTGATGTGCAGCTGAGCAGTGAGACGAGTGGTTGGGTCACCTGAAGGTCGTAATTCGGGGACAACAATTACAAATCATCCCTCTCAGTAGGTAGTCCCATGACATCCTGAACACACAGCCTATTAATTTTTAGGTTTATTAGGACAGAGATGGTTCCTTTCCATTTCTGCTCCTTTTAATCACATATGATCCTTTTTGAATTAGCACCTCTCAAAGAGTACAGGTTTATTAATAGCAGCAAAACTAATGCAGAAGTGCCTGTGTAAGCTCTGCCCATATATAAATAGCATAGCTCTCCTGATGCACTTCATCCCGAGTCCCAGCTATTCCAGTTCTGAATCATTAAGCCCATTATGCTTTTCCACAGTAACTACCTTTTAAGACACTGAGCTGGAAACCTCATGCTTACCAATGGAAGAGATAAGATGACTTGAATCCTGAACATAAGCCAATAAAGGTGACGCAGTGCCAGCTTATGTGCCCACATTTTCCCTATCTCTTAAGTAGCAGAGGCCATTATAAAGGGCACGCTTCGGTATCTGACTGTTCACAAGAGAGCTTTCTCATGAGGGGTGCCATTTAGTCAAGAACATCAGCGTAAGCAATTAAACCTCAACCTATGAATGACATCTTAAACTCTTCCTCTGCTTTTGAGACCCTTTAATAAGAATTTCTCCAAGATAAAAATACCTAACAGAGATTGAATAATCAAAAATCAACTGACATATGATATCACTTGTATGTGTAATCTAAAAGCATGACACAAATGACTTCATCAACGAAAGAAACAGACAAGGAGAACAGGCTTGAAGCTGAAAGGGGGGCAGCAGGGGAGAGATTAGGAGTTTGGGATTAGCAGACACACACTATTGTATATAGGATGGATAAACAACAAGGTCTGCCTATATGGCACAGGAAACTGTATTCCATATCCTGTGATAAACCACAGTAGAAAGTGAAAGTGAAAGATCACTCAGCCCTGTCTGACTCTCAGTGACCCCATGGACTATATATAGTCCATGGAATTCTCCAGGCCAGAATACTAGAGTGGGTAGCCTTTCCCTTCTCCAGGGGATCGTCCCAACTCTGGGATCAAACCCAGGTCTCCCACATTGCAGGCGGATTCTTTACCAGCTGAGCCACCAGGGAAGCCCAAGAATACTGGAGTAGGTAGCCTAAAACCACAATATGAAAGACTATAAAAAGAATGTATCTATGCATATATCTGAAGAACTATGCAGTACAGCAGAAATGAACCCNAACCCAGGTCTCCCACATTGCAGGCGGATTCTTTACCAGCTGAGCCACCAGGGAAGCCCAAGAATACTGGAGTAGGTAGCCTAAAACCACAATATGAAAGACTATAAAAAGAATGTATCTATGCATATATCTGAAGAACTATGCAGTACAGCAGAAATGAACCCAACATTGTGAATCAACTACACTTCAAACAGAAAATTAACTGAGGTTACTACCACCACTGAATAGTTGTAAAATGCACCATCACACCAGTTGGTTGTTTAGTAACTCAGGCAGATTTTGAAATCTCAGTAAACATGGAGGACTGGGGTGGATTTCCAATCTCCTGTGTTGTATGGGTAACCCACTGCTAACTAAGGTTACCCTGAGGATCTGTTCATCACACCGCCTTGGAATTAAGACTTCATAACCAGTTTGGATTTTGCTTTGAATAACACTCTCACTGCTAATGTATATACCAGCAAGTTAGACATTTGCCCAAGGAATTTCTAAATGACTTGCAGATAATGTATTTTCATTCTTACTGATTGCTACCAGATTCTAGAATAGCTCAGCTGTTCACAGATGAATTGCCATGGGAATCATGAAAATGAAGCTCAAACCACAGCTTTTCAAACCACTATCCATTCCTGTGGGTAGCAGATCCTTTTTAATCCATGCTTGAAAAACTGGTATGCTCCCGCTAATTGAATATAAATGTCTTTATTTCATCGAGAAAGACTTCCTAAAATTCTTTAATTTTGCTGTAGAGAAATGTTTTCCAGTGGAGATACCTCTGGCCTGTTTGTCGGAATCTATTTACGTCCAGTGATTCCTTCTCTCTTCTATTATGTCAAATAAACCTGATTGTAGAGTTGAGTTGGGTTGTACTCGTTATTGACAGGATGTATGTGACAGCTGTCATGAGCAGCAAAGGCCATGCTTTTCCCCTGGGGTTCTGAGAGATCACCAGGCTTGGCTGAATAACTTTTCTGGCCTGAATCTGGAAAGATTAAAACATAACTCGTAGCTTTTCTGAACACAACCATTCTCTGCCTGGTCAGAGACTGAGTTTTGTGCAAGAAAGGAATCTTGCTTTCTGGGTGTTTATCTTGCTAAGTGAACATGTTCACAACCTTCTCCCTGAGTTCATTTAAACTACCTTCATATCCCAAATCATCTATGTCATATTTTTCCTGGCTTCATGTGTGGTAGTTAGAGGGAAATATATAATTACAAAGCCATTAAAATAATTCCACTTGAAGAAACCATAGCAACAGTCTAAAAGACTTCACACATTATTATTAGCTCCCCCCAACTTTAGTGGTGTGAGCTGAGCATCTTGTATGCAATGATGAGTCACCTGCTATAACTCTAATGGAACCCTAACTTCTTAGTCAAAATTCACAGGTAGTTTTTTCATAAAGCATTTCTGCAGAAATTGCCTACCCTGGAATTTGCCTCAGTTATCACTGTAATGAACATGTTTGTCATGATTTGGAAAGGGAGGCCAGCGTGGCTCTGACACTTGCTGTCTTTATTGTAGTGCATCTTTCATAGCTCAAAGAAGTGAAAAAATCTGAGCCCGGCCAGAACTGGGCTTGTAACCAAGAAGGAAACCTAGTTAAAGGGCATGGTTGCATTTTCACGTCCCTTCCCTCTCCCTGGGAAATTCTTGTTATTGTTCAGTTACTAAGTCTTGTCCAATTCTTTGCAGCCTCATGGACTGCAGCACGCCAGGCTTCCCTGTCCTTCACCATCTCCTGGAGTTTGCTCAGACTCATGTCCATTGAGTCAGTGATGCCATCAATTATGTCCCCCAATTATGTAAATGTTCACCCTCTTACTGGAAATCCTTGGAAGAAGGGCAGCNAGGCTTCCCTGTCCTTCACCATCTCCTGGAGTTTGCTCAGACTCATGTCCATTGAGTCAGTGATGCCATCAATTATGTCCCCCAATTATGTAAATGTTCACCCTCTTACTGGAAATCCTTGGAAGAAGGGCAGCTTCTAGACCCAACTCTCCTGTCTTTGTAGAACTAGGTGGTTACCTGGCCAGATAGTGGCCCCACCAAAAAAAAAAATAGAGGATTTTAATCAAACACACACTCTTCATTTTCAACCAGGCCCTCCTTCTCTTCTGGGCTTCCCCAGTAGCTCAGTGGTAAAGAATCTGCCTGCCAGTGCAGGAGACAGGGGTTCAATCTGGGTTGGGAAGATCCCCTGGAGAAGGAAATGGCAACCACTCCAGTATTCCTGCCTGGGAAATGCCATAGACCAAGGAGCCTAGTGACAGTCTATGGGGTCGCAAGGAGTCAGACATGACTTAGCAACTAAGCAACAACAGCCTTCTCCTCTGCTCCCTGCAAGGCTGCTATGCTTGCTTCCCATTTGCTCTGAGGATATTTCATCTGAATCCTTGTAGCAATTTCTCTGAATGACAAAAACAAAATACCTCATGCACCTTGGTAAGACATAATTAACTTAGTTTCAGATATTTGAAGATATGTTAAATCTAAAGCCATCTCTATAGAAAATTAAATCAGGTCAGGTAAGCTTTATTAAAAAAAATAATAATAATAAATGCCATCTGCCCGAAGGTGAGAAAGGGACCAATGACTTCCTGCTCCTGTATTTCTGTAATAATTAGAGCTGCGATTTTATGTTTGTGTGTTTGACATTGCTGCTTTTGATGAATTCAAACCAAAGGTTGCAGAATGGTGATTTATTTTCAAAACTGTAATATGCTAAGACCTAAGTTTCTGTTATCGTGTTTGTATTATGTTCTCTCTCTCTCCCCACACACACAAGTTCAAACAAACCTTGACAGAGGGAAAGCAGGAATTAAGCACTTGCCATATCTTAGGGGGGGAAAAAACGAAAAGAAGAAACAACTAACGTTTTTCTCCATTGCTTCCAGCACTCCTCTGCAGTACCCCCTTGGTCCTCATTACTTACTTGGCATTAATGTGGATTTAGAATCTAATTTCAAAGGATTTCCTCCAGACATAGTTCTTGTGTTTATCAATAATGCAACCTTGGGAAATATTGTTCACGTACAGCATTTAAAGGAAAATACCACGGCAACATCATTTCCGTATGTGTATGTGTGTGCTTAAGTTCAAACAGTTTTGTCTCATAAATATGTAAATTCAGCCTGCCTGTTTTAGTATCCCTGAAGCACACCTGAATGTTGCTGCCTGTCTCATTAAATCAACATAAACGGCTCAGTGAGACACACAGCACAAGTTTCTCCTGGCCACAGCTCCCAGCCCTGGATGACTAGCAACCCCCAATGTGAAATGATGGAATAGATGAGCTAGAAAAACCGCCCGCCACAGCCTTTAGGTACATTCTACATACAAGCAACCAGCCAGACTCTACTTTCTAATTTAATTAACACAGGTGTCAATTTAACAGTAAATCCCCAGAGATTTAACAAAAAGTCCTTGTCATATAGGAGGCAGAAAGGAAAGAATCGGATGGATATCAGACTCCACTCTTGGGGTGATTCTTCCGTGTGAATGACTCAGAAGTAGCTCAATACAGCTGTTAGTACCACTGATTCATCTCAAACCTGGCTGGATATGAGCGTCATCTGAGAAGTATTTAAAAACACAGATGTCTAGGCCCAGCCCCCAAGCAAAGCACAACAGGTTAAAGGTGTACAACAGGGAGTTATGGGTTAAATGCAATTTCTCCTATTTGGAGAAAGTTTTAAAGCTTCTACTCTGAAGCCAGTTGTGCCTTTACAGATACATCAACACAGTGATTAGTTCATTATTGGGTTTCTTTGTTTTAATCATTGTTTTGTTACACAATAGCTTATAATTGCTTAATATTTTATACAAGATTACCAGACACTTAATTGTATGTAGTTGGTTCATATTGGGGTTCAATATGTGGAGATTAAGCAAGCTAAAAAACAAAAGCAAACATAAATCATGGTTGTATTTAAATAGAGGCCCTAAAGGAGAAATCTTTAAGGGGTATCATTTTCCTCAGAGATAATTATAAATGGATATCCATTTTAAATGGGTTCCCAGGTGGCGCTAGGGGTAGAGAATCCACCTGCCAATGAAGGAGATGCAAGAGATGAGAGTTCGATCCCTGGGGGTTGGAAAGATCCTCTGGAGAAGGAAATGGTAACCCACTCAAGTATTCTTGCCTGGAGAATTCCATGCACAGAGAAGCCAGGTGGGCTATAGTCCATGGGGCCAGAAACAGTCAGACATGACTGAGCAACTAAGCCCATCCATTTAAAAAGTGCTTAATATCCTCCATTCTGCATCTCAGGAATGGCTTAGATAGTATAAATAACCCTAGGGCAAAACCAGGTGACTTAGGTCATCTTTATATGTGTCTCACACCAATGAAAAATTACTTATGTGACAGTGTTAATAGCTGTCTGACCTTCACATGACTCTTAAAAAATCAAGTATAGTATAGGAAAATGCAGGGAAATCTCACAGGAAAAATACCAGACCGTATAACCGACAAGGACCTACTATATAACACAGAGAACTCTGCTCAATGTTGAGTGGCAGCCTGGATGGGAGAGGAGTTTGGGGGAGAGTGGATGTGTATGTGTATAGCTGAGTCCCTTTGCTATCCACTGTCACAACATTGTTAATTGGCTATGTTCCAGTATAAAATAAAAGTTTACTCGACCATGAGCAAGTATCGTATACAGTGGTTCTGTCACTAACCTGTGTGACTGTAGGCAAGTCACTTTCTTGACGGACCATCTCCATGTTTTCCTCTGTAAATCAAGTTTTAAATCACTAAGCACCTTAAATTCCCTTCAAGTGGGATAATGCTATGTTGTTTGTAAATATTAAAACAACCTAGCTCTACACCAAGTCATGCATGACCTTGAACAAGCCACTTCATCTCCTGACTTGGTTTATTTCTACTTTCAGACATTAAACAGGGGGCACCTCAGAGCGCCTAGCCAAACGTGTCAGTACTTTGACAAGTCAACACTGTTGTTACTTCATGACTTTAATATGATTTGCATAAGCAAACTTCATAGTTGCCCCTGATTCTAATCTTGCACTAGAATGGCAAAAAAGAAGTCTGTTTACCATGCTAATGATTTTGTTTGGCTGTAAATAAGCCCAAGTGAAAAACTGAAGCTTAAGGATTAAGTGACTTGCCGAAGACTACACGGAAATGTGATTAGACACCTGTGCCTTCCATTTTTGGTTTACAAGATGAATGCTCTCTTATGTACCCCCTAGAAGATTCCCATGCTCCCTTAAACCCAATGACATTAAACAAAAATACAAGTCCTTAGCATGGTAAGGGAGAATTCATGACTTGGCTCCTACTTTTTATCTCCCATCATCTCCAGCCATACACTTTCCACCGGAACCTTCTGTCCCAGCGACCTTTGTGGAGAGTCCATTCAGTGTCTGGAATACTCTCCCTCCCTTTCCCATGAGTAGCTCCTGTATTTACTTCTAGGTTCAGTTCAAATGTCACTTCCTCTGTTAATTTCCCGATTCATTCCCTGGCCTCTCTGCCCGTCTGGGTTAGACACCTTCTCTCTTGCCTTGCTGCTGCTGCTCCTGCTAAGTCACTTCAGTCGTGTCCGACTCTGTGTGACCCCATAGACGGCAGCCCATCAGGCTCCCCCATCCCTGGGATTCTCCAGGCAAGAATACTGGAGTGGGTTGCCATTTCCTTCTCCAATGCATGAGAGAGAAAAGTGAAAGTGAAGTCGCTCAGTCTGTCCGACTGTTAGCGACCCCATGGACTGCAGCCCACCAGGCTACTCCGTCCATTGGATTTTCCAGGCAAGAGTACTGGGGTGGGGTGCCATTGCCTTCCCCCTCTCTTGCCTTAACCTTGGGAATACACATATTTGTAATACTCAGATACTATATTATACTCATATGCTCACTGTTCTAACCCTCTCTCTAGACTATGAGCTCCTTGGTGTTTCATTTCTGTTCACCCAGTGCCCAGCTCAGGCATCACTCTGCTGGACATTCAGTGAATCTCCAGAGAGGGGACAGAGACCAGCATCTGTAAAGACCTCAAGTCAGCATCTGGCATTAATTCTGTTTCCTCCCACCCTGCCTCTTTCCTTCCACTGTTTGCAGCCCTCATTAGACACTGGCCACCCTGCTATTATATCTAACACTTAGACACACAACATAACGAATTACCTAGTACTGCCCGGTCCAGGGAAGTAATTGTCAACTACCTGTGCATATCTACACTTAAATTAATTAAAATCAAACATTTAGTTCCTTAGTCACTCTAACCACTCTGGCTAGTGGATACCATATTAGAATACACAGATGTGAACCTTTTCCATCACTGCAGAAAGTTCAGTGCTGACTTAGGGCCCCAAGACACACCCCTCCCACCCCAGAAGAGCTGGAGAAGATGACACTGGAATGAACCGATTTAGTCCTGAGAAAAGACACTGGCCACCTATAAATAATTTATGTGTACATGAAGGATAAGAGCTGGAAAGCTGCTTCTTAGAAACATTTTTATTAATGTTAAATCTATACACAGGCAAGAGATGGGAAAGATAATTTCTGAAGATGTTTCCACTTGCTGATAATTGAAATTTAAGTTTTATTGTATTTATAAGCCTAGCTGCCTTGCTTCTTAAAATCTTTTTTTAGACTCTGGGAAGATTATAGGCCATAATTAAAGGATTTCAGTTTTCCTATTTAGCCTAGCTCTGTAAGGAAATTTTAAGTCAATTAATGGTGATTTTTAAAATGAGGATTTAGGAAAATCTCTTATCTCCAGGACCACTGAGAACCTCACGTCCCCCGCCCCACAGCCATTTAACATTTTGTACAGTTCTTATCTATTCTTTCATTTGTCTTATCGATAGGATTCTAAACACCACAAATTTGGAACCAATTAAATGGTTTCCTTAGAATGTGTGTGAATTGTGTTTATATGAGATATAAAGATTTCTCAATAAAAGATAAAGGAATATTTGTCTCAGGAATTTGATTTTTTTTTTTCTTCTGAGATGAAGCTGACTTGACTACTTATTTTTTCTTGGCCTTTTGGCACAACTTCCATGAATGTTACTACAAATAAACATGATACGTGCACTCTGCATTTATTTTGAGCTAAAGGAAAAGACTCTGATGCTGGGAGGGACTTGGGGCAGGAGGAGAAGGGGACGACAGAGGATGAGATGGCTGGATGGCATCACTGACTCGATGGACATGAGTCTGAGCGAACTCCGGGAGTTGGTGATGGACAGGGAGGCATGGCGTGCTGCGATTCATGGGGTCGCAAAGAGTCAGACACGACTGAGTGACTGAACTGAACTGAAAGGATACATACTGGTTGATGCCTGTGTTGGGTACAAACACAGGAACCATAGTGGAGAGGGGCTGTATCTCATTTCTCATGAAATAACATGCTGGGTCAGGTTAAGTACAAATACATCCCTGATTATGGTGATAGCAAGATGAAATGCTGGGTCAGGTTAAGTACAAATACATCCCTGATTATGGTGATAGCAAGATGAAATGCTGGGTCAGGTTGAGTACAAATACATCCCTGACTATGGTGATAGCAAGATGAAATTCACACAATGATGGAAACTCAACAGTATTACAGTTTGCGTGGGGCAAAGGAGGTCTTCTAGTTTTAAAGACAGTGTATACAAAAGCCTCAACAATACAATAATGAGGAACAGTTGTTTTCTTGTGACCAGATCCTTATTTCTCAGCAGCCTGTAGCCCTTAGCCCTGGCCTTGCAAGGATAGAAGGGTATAAAAGTAGTGTGTGCCCATGGTGCTGTTGCCTATTTCTGGGAGACACCTGGGAGGGGGCATACCTGTCTATGGAGAGAAAATGTGGAGGAAATTGTGTGCTTTATTGTTGCGCCTCTTTTCTCTATCTTGTCCCGTAGGAAGTGGTTTCAGATGAAAGGCATCAAGGTGGACAACTCCTGGAAGAACCAAAGTTGCTGCATTTCAAAGGGAATACTTTCAGTCTTCAGATCTCTGTCCTTGATATCCCCCCATTCCTCTGGAGAATTAAACCATTCACTGCATGCCAGGTACTGGCCAAGTGGGTTTCCAATAGAAATAGCTTTGCTTTAACCAGCAGGCATATCACACACCCTAGTAAGGGTACTCCTGACTTTCCTCCTCCTTTAAAACTATGGATTTCATTTCAAAACTGTCACAGATGTGTAACTGTTTGGGCTACACCCAGGGAAACCTATTGTCATAAATCCATGGATTCCTAACAAGTGGGGAAAAGGTGCTTGCATGTCAGGTAATATGACGTTTATCCTCTCTCCTGTTTAAATCACCACTCAGGATAGGTTGAAGAAGGTCATCTAACACCTTAGAGCAATATTTCTTTGTGGATTTGTTTTAATTCATATCAGTTCATTATGAGACAGTTTTTAAGTCCTGTTCACCTATAGAATGAACTGGATATTAGGGAGAAACCTTTTAAAGGTGATCATTTTGAGTTGTAGAGAGCTCTGGCCAGCCAGATGGGATCAAGAGATTTTGTCCTAAATAGATGAAATGCTTGCTGCCAAGTGAATTGAGCAAGATGGGAAGAAGAAATCACAAACTGAGAAACAAAGAAATATTAATGCCTCTTAAAATATTTTTATGTAAAAATATTTATGTGTCATCACTCATATACCTCATTATTAGAGACTTAAAATTTCAGGATGACCAAGAGTCTCTTTGGATCATGTTAAGGAATTTTTGAATAGTTGCTTAGCATGAAAAGATATCAACTTGTGACCTTGTCACTGAATTCAATGAAAATTTTCAGTGATAAGCATTGTTATCAGAAGCAGCCAACTGGTCTACTGTTGTTTCTTAAGCCAGAATCATCTGGGCTTCAAGAGACAGGACATTTCCTTAACTCTGGAGCTTCTGAGAGACTGATACTGATCTGGACTCACAGGAGGCTCTCACGCTTCTCTGTTCTGCCCATCAGCATAACCTGCAGAGCCCTGTGGGTTTTTTAACCTATCTTTATAGTATTCATAAAAAAAAAAAAAAAATGCACAAAATATACCAGCTTGTCAGAACGGAAATCAGTCAAATCTCAAAGAGAAAAACCTTGGCCATGCCATGAGAGTTGGAAGAAAGTTGCACCATCGCTGCTTTCTACTTCTAACATTCAGAATTTTCTAATCAAATAAGACCGTATTTTTCTGTTTACTTTTCAGACCTGTCATTACCTCAGGAGCTGCCCCTCTGTGTATAGTTTCAGTGCATGCAAAACAACAAGTATCTCTCTCAGGGCCCTGAACAATTTTTTGGGATATTTAACATTTTCTTATGGAGAGAGGTTTTCTATGAATAAATGTATTATTTATGATGTTCTAGACCTAGATGTCTCTGTTTCCCAGAAAGCAGTATTCAAAGTTTGCAGTCCAAATTGAACTTCAGGGTATTGTTAAAACAACTCCTCATAGTCATGCAAATTCCTCTGTTTTAATCTTTATTTAAGGCCATTGCTTCCCTGGATCTAATGCAAGTGACTCAGCCCAAAGTAACTGCAGTTTAATGCTTGCAGATAAAAAAAGAAATCAGATAAAGAATTATAACCTCTCAGGAGCACTTAAACAACACTTCCAACACCAGGGATTCAGTGAGAGCCTCAGGTAGAAAAGACCTGGAGGAGGGTAATGCCTGCTCACCCTGGAGGATGCAACAGAGCCAGCCAAAGCCAAAGTGCGCTGGCTGGCAAGGCAACCCAGCCAGCTTCACTGTCAGGATGGGCTGGATTGCAGAGAGGTTGTGAACATGTATAAATATTTGATTTCTGTAATTGAGCATAATTTGAAAGAGTTGTGGAAACCTGAAAAACAATTTAATTTTCTCTGCATCAGGCAGCTTGCCATTGAGGTTTCATTTTTCTTTCCCACAAATGGCTTTCTGCTCTATTCTTCCTTTCTTCTCATCACTCTACCACCGATTTCTTTACTCCTGTGATCACTGAACTCCCCCAGTATATGTGATAACATATTGTGCTTGGCATAATGGCCGGCTTGTGTCTGCTCCAGGCATCAGATGCATACACTTTGGGGAGGCTTTGCGTTCAGCCTGCTTGAACCTCATGGAGAGCATCATGTGTGCTGACAAACTGGGCGTGGATAATAGAGAATAGCTTTTGATTTGGTTTAGTGGACAGGAGCTCACGGAGCCCTACTGCAGAGACAGAAAACCCCACCACTGCCGACATCAGTTGCAGGTCTCTCCTTCACCTGGTAAATGTCCCCATCATCTTCCAAGTCAGTGGACAGAAGGGTTAGAGTTATTGGTGTGCCTGGTATCCCTGTCTTCTTATTCCTGTCTCCCTTTCTTTAACTTCAAAACAGCAATCTAGGAATCGACATTTTCCAGTTGGTACCCAAAGCTGACTCTCTAAGAAACCTTTTTTTTTTTTTTTCCCCCATCTGGGCAAGGTGGAATTTCCCAGGCAGGGTGGTATCCAGTGCATAAAATGTTAATAACTGCCCTATGAGACACCAACCGAGAAAAATTCTTAGAATGATGTGAGGTTCAGATTGGGTTTAGAGCTACGTGATGAGAGCCTACATATAAGAGGACTAGCTAGATTTTAAATCTTGCTGGTTTCAATTCTGGAGGATGACAGTTTATGAAATGCTAGGGTAGAAACCTTATTGCTTATGAAACAAGGTAGGATGGATGAAAGGGAGGGGCATGTGAGGTTACAGGAGTTCTTAGGAGACCTGGTTGCTATAGCACCCACTAACCTTGATTCAAAGAAAAAAAGTGACCCACAATGCTAGTCCTTTCAAAATAAACAATTATTCCTAAGACTCTACCGCAACAAGTGATACGCTGTTGTCCCCTTAGAAGACTCAACAACCCTCCTCGGCATGGAAATTACTCTGCTCCCAGCAGGTTCCTGGGACCTGAGAGCTCCTGAGTCATCGTATCCTCTTCTCTTCCTTGCTGACTGTGGGAGTAGATAAGCTGTAAAATATTATAAAGCTGAATCTAATAAAATATTCATTTATTTTTTAAATCCTACAGAACACCAAGCCAGGCTGTCACCTCCACAGGATGAAAGCAGCTGTCTTACAGCATGCTGTGGGTCTTGGAGACCCCAGTGTCTGTCTCCTGCTAGGATACGATTTACATTCTCTCCATCTGCTAGGAAACTAATTATAATGGGACTCAAAAAGAAAACATTTCCGGAATTCTTTAAACACACATAACTTTGCTACACTTTGTCCTCCAGTATTACTTTCCCCAGAATTCCTCTCAGCTCAGTGAGCATCTTGGCGTTTTGTTTTGTGATTTTTTTTGGAGGGTGGCTGGTGGGGGGGAGAAGAATAACTGAAAGCAAAGATGATTGCCCTGGAAACACACTAACCGCAGTGCTTTTATTATTTTTAAATGTTTTGTTGAGCACCGTTGGCAGCTGCTACTCAAGTCAACGACAACAAAATTATTCTTTTGACACAGTCTTAAAATCAGATTTTTTAAATGTTTTGATGGTGTGCAGTAGAATGGAAAGAAAAGCAAGAGGCATTTTTGTTTGTTTGTTTGCCAATTCTCATATCTTTCTACAGGAAAAGATTATGTCTGCACTGGGTTCTTCCAGTGTTCTCAGGAGAAAATACACAAAATTTAGCAAGCAACACGACAGAAGATACTTTTCAACACATCATCAGTGCCGTCCATTTTTTCTTTTTTTAACGAAGATAGTATCACCAAAGATTCAAAGCCACTGAGGATACGATTTACATTCTCTCCATCTGCTAGGAAACTAATTATAATGGGACTCAAAAAGAAAACATTTCCGGAATTCTTTAAACACACATAACTTTGCTACACTTTGTCCTCCAGTATTACTTTCCCCAGAATTCCTCTCAGCTCAGTGAGCATCTTGGCGTTTTGTTTTGTGATTTTTTTTGGAGGGTGGCTGGTGGGGGGGAGAAGAATAACTGAAAGCAAAGATGATTGCCCTGGAAACACACTAACCGCAGTGCTTTTATTATTTTTAAATGTTTTGTTGAGCACCGTTGGCAGCTGCTACTCAAGTCAACGACAACAAAATTATTCTTTTGACACAGTCTTAAAATCAGATTTTTTAAATGTTTTGATGGTGTGCAGTAGAATGGAAAGAAAAGCAAGAGGCATTTTTGTTTGTTTGTTTGCCAATTCTCATATCTTTCTACAGGAAAAGATTATGTCTGCACTGGGTTCTTCCAGTGTTCTCAGGAGAAAATACACAAAATTTAGCAAGCAACACGACAGAAGATACTTTTCAACACATCATCAGTGCCGTCCATTTTTTCTTTTTTTAACGAAGATAGTATCACCAAAGATTCAAAGCCACTGCAGGAAATGTAGGTTTGTTGAAGAGCTGGACCTTGAATTCAGCTCTGTCTCGTTCTGAAGTCCAAACATTTATATTACACTGTAATGACTCAAAATTTTAGCTTTAGAAAACAAAGACCTCTTTAGTTAGCATAGTTAGGCAAAGACACCTTATTTAGGCGAACGCGTCAGTGAACCATGGAGCCCTCTATTATGCTTATTTTCACTGAAGGGAATGATACTGAGTGAGTATAAAAATGTAACATATATTCACCACCATGCATTAAATAGATAGCCAGTGGGAAGCTGCAGCTGTACTCCAGTGAATTTTAAAAATGCCACTGGCCTGGAGAAGAGTGCATTTCAGGGCTAGAAGATTGTGGCTGGAGAGAGAGAGGGCAGGGTGAGAGGATAGAAGCCCTTGAAGGCCTGGCAGGGACTGTGTTGACGACAGCAGTCATCCTGGGGCCATTCTTGTCCCCCAGGCAAAGGGATCACGTAATGAAAGCAGGGTTTCCAGGTGATGTGGTAACATCAGTGATTGCACTCATGATTACAGGCTCTTCCCTGAAAAATACCAGTCAACTGTTTTCTGCTTCCTCCCTAGTCAAGCCCCGGCCCTCTCATTAATTCTGTGTAGCAGAGACGGAGACGGGAGGCTTGGTGAGCAGGCTACTCCAGTTAGCTATGATGAGGCCAGAGAAGGGGCTCACACATGGAAACAGAAAGATTGTAGAATGACAGTGAGAGAGATGGTGATAATCCGTTCATAAAAGGTAGACTTGGGACTGCCTGGTGGTCCAGTGGTCAAGACTCCCCACTCCCAAGGCAGGGGGCCTGGGTTCAATTCCTGGTCAGGGAATATTCCACATGCTGTATGGTGCCCCCCACCCACACACAAAAAAATGACAGACTTGTTTGAGAAAGAAAAGGCCAACTGAAATTATTTGTGCTGATTGGGATATAATGGCAGTGATGGCTGTTAATGAAATAGAAACCAGAGAGGTAGCTGCTAGAGTCCTTCAGAGAAATGGCAACTGGGTGTATGTGAGCAGATGAGGATATGAAGAGCTCAGTCGATGGAGAGAGAAGAGCTGAAGGCTGAGATAGAAGAGTTACCCTGGTTAACTGAACCAGGACTAAGCAGGAGTCAGATTAGACAGCAAGGAGAAATGCCAGACCGTGTATAGTATAGACGTATCTGGTGTAGAATTTGGTTCAGGTGGACAGTCATTTTTGAGTGTTTTAGGGAATGACTTCCTCTCAAGTTTGCTGGGAGGCCCACCAATCAGGCTTCCCTGGTGGCTCAGAGGGTAAAGGGTCTGCCTGCAATGCAGGAGACCTGGGTTCAATCCCTGGGTCGGGAAGATCCCCAGAGAAGCAGATGGCAACCCACTCCAGTCCTCTTGCCTGGAAAATCCCATGGACAGAGAAACCTGGTAGGCTACAGTCCACGGGGTCGCAAAGAGTCGGATACGACTGAGCGACTTCACTTTCACCACCAATCAGCCGTGCCCTCTGTTGCTAGGAGGGAAAGAGAAGAGCTCATAAGTAAGTCTCTGTTTAGGAAGAAAGTGGGAAAGGGGTACCATTCACTGGTTCTGTGCTGCTGTCTTGCTGGTATATAAGCAAGCTGTGCCGCAGCCATGGGTTTCCTTGGTGACTGTTAGCTTCATGCTTCTCCCAGCATTTGCCCTGGACAACAGCCTCTCTGTGGGAAAACACTAGTGAACCTTCCGGCATACCCAGCTCATCTTAGTTTCTCAAAAGACTACTACTTCCAACCCACTGGCGTTTCATTGGAGAATGGTTTGGGTCGAGAAAAAAATATTTTAATCAAGGGATTGATGTGCTTCCAAAACCTTTAGAAAACCTGGGAGGGCCAAGGTCAGAGAAAGCCCCCAGAGATAAGAGGAAATCAGCAAGTTCCACACTTTCGGGAAACCACAGCCCTGAAGCAGACGTTCTCAGAAGCCCCTGCAAACCCCACATGTGCTGTCAGCTGAACCCTTGAGGTTTGCTTGCTGGTACCAGAGGAATAGAAACCATATCTGCTCCTTCCCTTCCTTCCAGATTTAAAACAAGTACCTCTCATTGGCAGAACGGAAATGTGAACTCCCTGCTGGCGAGGGCCGTGAAATGTAGTTTTCAGACTTCTAGTTCTTTCTGTGTAGGGGAGAACTGAGGATGGGAGAGAGTTGCTTTCTTCCTAATAGCCCACATTCTGCACAGGGATAAAGTCGGCTGCAGTGTCAACATATAGACCTTCTTTGAGGCCTTAGTCCATTGCCTTTCCCTTGGTTCAAGTTTAAGAACAAACAAATGAAACAACACCCCTACATCCTTTGTTGGGATGTGTGGTAGGGGTTAATGCCTGATTTCTTTCTCTCATATTTCCCAAAACTGGCTCTCCTATACTCAAGTCTTCAACAATCTAAACTCCATCTCTCCCTGCTGATCCCCCCTAGCAAGTACCCAGAAATCAGGATCTTTGAGACTTCCTACAGAGAAAAAAGAAGAAACCTGAAAGTGTATAGCTTGAAGCTCAGGGATAACCAGGGAACTCTTGGTTCCTTAAAGTGGGTAAATTGAATTCTAAACATAGCTCGTAGTCTTGTAACTCCTGCTGACACCATCACCAGTCACATTTCAGAGAATCAAAGTTCCAGACTTGATCCATCTTTTTCCACCTTTCAGCATCAATATTGGAGAAAATTGTAGCAACAGGTAAAAGAGCAAATTAATGAGTCAAGGGAAAGAGAAAGAAGTGAGATGCAGTTTACTATAAGCTAGGAATACAAGGGCATTGCCAAGGACCACAGCCTGATTCCAGCAGGACGGAAAGACTTTCTGGTAGATGGAAGAATATCAGTGACTGACTGACCTCCACTTCACATTAATATAAACCCACATGCCCGAGACAGTTGGTGGCCAGCACTGGCTGGTCATGAGGAAAGGGGAAATAAAGATTTTATAACTTCCCCCCCACCCTCATTTAGTCAAATGGCTTTTGCCGCTCGATTGTAAGTCCCTATGAAGTGGAGACCAGGCCTAAATTCTTACTATTCCTTTATTGTTTATCTAGTACAGTGTCTGGTTATTAGAAGGCATTGTACATATAACTGTAGAATGGATGAATTGAATGAATGAGGAATTGACAAAATAGATTGTTCTGGGCTAACCTGTTGTGTTTGTGTCTTTGGTGTGTGTGTGTGATCCTGCAGTAGATGTCTCTGGTGGGTGGGTGGGTGTGTGTGTGTGTGTGTTCTTGCAGTAGGTGTAATTTTTATGCTGGATATATAGCAATATAATGCTTATACAGTTCAGCATGAGGCTGTGGTATGGGCATAAGTTCTGGCCAGTCACTTCTTCATAATTTTAATGCACATAAGATGATAACATGCTACCCTGGACTTAGGTAGCAAAGACTAGGCGTCTACTAGGAATCTTCCCATAGGAGCCCTCTAAAGAATCTTTTGTCGTGAAAAACATGGTGATTAACTTTTGATGGTCTTCTTTCTCATTGTGTGTGTCACCAAGTGAAATCTGAGCTCTTGCAGCGTGGTTTTGGAATTCGAATGTTATCAATTGGAATTGACATTAATTACTTTTGTGCTGCCTGGCATATGCTAGGGCATTATTTCTACAACAATTCCACCAGAGTCGCTCAGGCAATTATCTCTGCTGCCATCCCCGTCATCATGATCATCCTAATTATTGTGATTAGGTCTGTCCTGCGCCACGCTCCTCTCAGCCGGGCTCTGCACGCCCCAGCCCTCTCCTCTCCGCTCTGTTCCCCACAGGAAGTCCCGTTCTCCCGCGTGTGGTGCAGTAACCGGCAGCCCCTGCACTGTGCCTTCTCCCTGGAGCGCTACACGCCCACCACCACCCAGCTGTCCTGCAAAATCTGCATCCGGCAGCTCAAAGGCCATGAACAGATCCTCCAAGTGCAGACGTCAATCCTCGAGGTGAGTCCTTGGTCTCCAGGTCACTTGACATGTTTCTAAAGCCCATTATATACCTATCTTAGTTGTGCTATATGTATACCATGGAAGAGATTCAAAATACACTCACTCTTTTAATCCTCATTACTGATAAGGGAAAATCAACTTTTTCGCAGGCTGAAGAATTGAACTGGACCTGAAAACATAACCCATTAGAGCATAGTCTCTGCGGAGGGGCCTTTGGGAAAGGAACTGATCCAGGGCTTTTTATACACAAAACCATAACCAACCGAACAGTTCAGAACAGTTCATGGTGGACCTGGAATCAGCTGAGATTCATTATTGAATTGAGACACATACCATAAGAAAACACAAGGTTACCACTGGGCTGCTTTTCTGCCAGTTCTGATGAGTTTCTAGAAGTCAGTTTCCCCATCTGTTATTACATTTTCAAGGCTTTGTTTCCTTACTGTCTTACAATTTTTTGATATCCTCCAGGATCAGGGTTCTACACATCCCCATTTCCATGAAGCCTAGATTTCATCAGTACAATAAGAGACAGGATGGATAATAATCTCACTCTCCAAAGTAAGGGCATAGTGCAAAAGGGGATAAGACCTTGTCCAAGGTCACATGACTACTCAAGGGCAGGGTTAGAATGGGGATCAGAGGAGAAGTCCCCCGGGAACTTGCACGCTGCCATGGCTTTGATTGGCCCTAAGCCACTGAATGACTCCATGGCTCTGAGCTTCAGCTTATTGAGTAGACTATGGCCTTTTCTCAGGGAAGACAATGGCACCCCACCCCAGTACTCTTGCCTGGAAAATCCAGTGGATGGAGTAGCCTGGTGGGCTGCAGCCCATGGGGTCGCTAACAGTCGGACAGACTGAGCGACTTCACTTTCACTTTTCTCTTTCATGCACTGGAGAAGGAAATGGCAACCCACTCCAGTATTCTTGCCTGGAGAATTCCAGGGATGGGGGAGCCTGATGGGCTGCCGTCTATGGGGTCACACAGAGTCGGACACGACTGAAGTGACTTAGCAGCAGCAGCATGGCCTTTCCTCCTGAATGGTTATTTCAGCAGGGGAGAGTAGCTGAGGCGTGGAATCGGGAGCTGATGACACCCTATTTAGCAATTTCAAGGTAATCCCTGGCTAGTTTAGAAAAACACACACACTGTTTTGTTCATCTTAGAACATGGACATGTATATACACATATGAGCTTCCCTGGAGGCTCTGTTAAAGAGTCCACCTGCCAATTCAGGAGATGCAGGCTTGATCCCTGGGCCAGAAAGAGCCCCTGGAGAAAGGAAATGGCAACCCGCTCCAGGATTCTTGCCTGGGAAACCCCATGGACAGAGGAGCCTGGTGGGCTACAGTCCAGGGGACTGCAGAGTCAGACAGAACTTAGTGACTAAACATCAACATATATACATACACACACATACACTTTTGTGTCCGCATATGAGAAGGCAATGGCGCCCCACTCTAGTACTTTTGCCTGGAAAATCCCATGGATGGAGGAGCCTGGTAGGCTGCAGTCCATGGGGTCACTGAGAGTTGGACACGATCCAGTGACTTCACTTCTACTTTTCACTTTCATGCATTGGAGAAGGAAATGGCAACCCACTCCAGTGTTCTTGCCTGGAGAATCCCAGGGACGGCGGAGCCTGGTGGGCTGCCGTCTACGGGGTCGCACAGAGTCGGACACGACTGAAGCGACTTAGCAGCAGCATGTAAATAAAACATATTCATTCGTTCACACTTAGCAGAAGGTTTAACACCTTTTGTATCTGCACCACTCAATTTCAGGTTTTGATTTTTCGCAAAACATGTAGTCTGCATAGCATCACGACTTCTCTCCATTCTCACTGCATTTCATTATTTATGCAAAATAAGCATTGCTAATTCCCCCAAATAGTTTCCTCTGAAGTGCGATGGCTTTCCAAAGGAGTGTGCCTTAAAATTGATAGCGATCTTAACTGATATATTTCTACCATATTTGCATTCGTTATTGCCAATTAGCACTATGTGCTAAGGTAGTCCTGATGGGGAAGGTAGATGCAGAAACCTCAGGCAAGATATATTTAGAGTCTCTTTTTTGAACGGTCATGGCATTTTTAACACAATACATTTCAAACTAAAATACAAATCGTATGGGAGTTAGTTCTAAAATAAAAAGCATCTCTGAGAAGAGCTGCATTTCAGAATGAAGAGTGAAAGGCAGGACATAAAGGTGCCACTGATGAAAATTTCTGTAAATATCTGTTAACAGGTCAACAAAAGAATTCCAGGTTTAAAAGGTTTTTTACTTTCTAAGGCATCCAGATACTGAAAATCAGTTTCAACTATTACAAAACATTTGTGTAAAAGGAATGTAATAAGGTTGATACTACATCCTGGTACCTTTGCATCTTGCTTAAATAAACTCTAAAAGTTCATGGAGAGAAAATGAGCTAATAAAGTTAATCTTGATTCTGCCATTCTGATGCTTCGCAAAGTTTACAGTCACTTTGGAAAGCCTTAAAGAACATGACATCACCATCTTTCTTGATAAAAGGAGGCAAAAGTATAAGAATAATATTTAGATATTCAGTGTTGGACTACAACTATCTGATTTGTAGGCTGCTGCACTTTAGAAGCTTCATTAACTTGTTTGATCCTATGAGAATCATTTCAATAATAATTTTAAGTGTCCTTGCTGAATTTTGGCCCAGTTCACCCACTTTTCTTTCTGCCAAACTATTTCTTAGGCAGATCTCACTGACCATCATTTTCAATGTCAGAAGAAAATTAAATTTTTTTTTTTTGCTTTTATTTTTTTTTGTATTTATTTATTTTTTTACACGAACTCCCAAACATGAACCCCCCCCCCCCCCCCCCCCCCCCCCCCC
>SJYX01008066.1:33750-48719 GCA_006410675.1 Oreotragus oreotragus | reverse complement strand
AACAAATGGGATCTAATTAAAATTAAAAGCTTCTGCACAACAAAGGAAACTATAAGCAAGGTGAAAAGACAACCCTCTGAATGGGAGAAAATAATAGCAAATGAAGCAACTGACAAACAACTAATCTCAAAAATATACAAGCAACTTATACAGCTCAATTCCAGAAAAATAAACGACCCAATCAAAAAATGGGCCAAAGAACTAAATAGACATTTCTCCAAAGAAGACATACGGATGGCTAACAAACACATGAAAATTAATTTTTAAAAGCCACTATATTTCAGGTCCTGTTTCATATGCTTTCGTGTATAATGGTCAGAATTCTGTAGGTTAGTATTATACCGTCACAATTTTAAACAGTCTCAAGGAAGTCAGCCTTCTTGTCCAAGATCATTGAGTGAACCAGATGAGTAGCCAGACTTCCCAGCTGAAACACTTGACTTTAAGATCAAAGTCTGGCTTTCTATTCAGTACTACATCTGGATGCCAATCAAGGGGGTTTAATTTCTTAGTCCTAACCATAGGCCTTGTCCATAATACAAGCCCCCTCTTTAAGGGCTTAGGCAGTAGTGACAAACATTGCAACATCAGCATTTTTCCCTAAGTCTAAGTAGATGAAAATTAGAAAATTCTTTCCTCAAGACTGAAGAAGAATGAGATGCACCTGTTTGTTGGGCTGGAATTAAGTATTCATTCTGCTGATCTTCAGGAACAGAATTGATTCCCTACGTAGAGGTCTGTTTGCAAAAGGATGTCTTGACTGAATGCTCACTCAAGGTCCTTCCAACCGTGGGACTGTCTCATCGCTGGGAAAACACACATCTGGTGGTATATCTGGGATTAAAAAACATCCTCTTCTCCCTAAAAATGACTTGGTTTTTATGATAGACGGTTCAAAGAAAATGAAGATAATGTTCTGAGACAGTTGGGAATACTTGGAGTGAGGCAGGGTATGTTCAAGACATGAGTCTATATCAGTCAGTGAGGCAACAATAATAGATAAATTGTTAAAATGCATCATATTTCATGGTCACTACACTAATACAGAAAGATTCTGTTAGGTGGCTTTAATAAGTTAGTAGTAGGCCATCACTGATTAATAATAATAATCATAGAACTAAAACTTTGAAGCTTCCAACAGATGTCTTTGAAATATGTACTTAAATATCCACCCTGCCTCAAAAAAATTCCCACATATCTAGGCTCAGAGCTCCTCCTTCCTACCCTAATTTACAATAGAACCATAAGAGATAAAAGATACATATATATATGTGTGTGTGTGTGTGTGTGTGTGTGTAAACATTGATTTTAAATTAATTAATGCAGTGAGCGTCTTCATTTGAAGACGTTTGGTTCTTTCTGCTTGGCCCCACATCCATCATGTCCCTTCATGCCTCTTATCTAAATGGCTTTCCAAACATAATCATTCATATCACTCAAATTTAAAAAGTATTTCAGTGATTAAGGTAATATATCTTTTCTGTTCTTTAGCGTGGCCATTATTATGTCAGTCTTTAGAAGCAGGTTGGTTCTCCTTAAATTAACCCAACTGAATCACCTAATGATGATCACTAATTGACACTCTATAAAGCCACGGTATCGCCAGTCTTAAAGCTGGTGTGTGTCGTGTGTGCTTAGTCAGTCAGTTGTGTCTGACTCTTTGCAACCCCATGGACTGTAGCCCACCAGACTCCTCTGTCCGTGGGGATTCTCCAGGCAAGAAAACTGGAGTAGGTTGCCATGCCCTCTTCCAGGGGATCCTCCTGACCCAGGGATCGAACCCAGGTTTCCCACACTGCGGGTGGATCCTTTACCATCTGCTTCCCTGGTGGCTCAGAGGTTAAAGCGTCTGCCTCCAATGCGGGAGACCCAGGTTCGATCCCTGGGTCGGAAAGATCCCCTAGAGAAGGAAATGGTAACCCACTCCAGTGCTCTTGCCTGGAGAATCCCATGGACGGAGAAGCCTGGTAGGCTAGTCCATGGGATCGCAAAGANCTCAGAGGTTAAAGCGTCTGCCTCCAATGCGGGAGACCCAGGTTCGATCCCTGGGTCGGAAAGATCCCCTAGAGAAGGAAATGGTAACCCACTCCAGTGCTCTTGCCTGGAGAATCCCATGGACGGAGAAGCCTGGTAGGCTAGTCCATGGGATCGCAAAGAGTCGGACACGACTGAGCGACTTGACTTTCACTTTCTTTACTGTCTGAGCCACCAGGGAAGCCCCATGGACTGAAGTGAAATAATTTTGCTAATATTGAACAGAAGGGAAGAATCCCCAAGTCATTTATTTCCTCATTCCTTATTAATATAACAATATTAAAGAATCTATCTTTTGATAGAAACAACTTAAAATGGGAATCTTGCATGTTAAAATTTTCCCTTCAAGCAATGCTCTTATCTTTCTTCCAAAAGTGGTGGGGGATGATTTGTCTGTTACAAAGTCGACAGAATATTTGGAATTCCTCCCTGATTTACAGCTCCTGCATTAACCAGGTAGCAGCAGCTTATCTCTTATGTGCAGAGCATAAAAATCTACTGTTCCTCTGCATATTTAATTTAAACCATCAGAAGATGCAGCCACTGGATTCTTCTTAGTTGGCCCAGATGTCTTTTAGAATGCATCATAAATGTTACGTAAAGTGTCATCCGTACACTTGGGAAATATTTACATTTCAAAACTTTGAGGGACGGCGGGCCTGTTTATTAAAGTATACTAAGCAAAAAAAATACTTATTTTTAGAAGCCTCATGTAATATTTTATTCACCCTCAAATCATACCACTCTGTCCATTTTTTCCTGAAGACTTTATGTATTGAGATGGTCTTTCTTCTGCCAACAGGAAAGACAGAGCTTGGTTGAATTGGTCCAATCATAGATGCCATGAGGGCATCTGTCTCTTGTCATGTTTTGGCATGGATACCCTATCCCATTGGCAAGCCACCTTTTCACATGTTATCACTTTTTAGTGCCATTTTTACAATGACAACTACCATATTATCTCATATAGAATTCCTTTTATTCTCCCTGTGGTTTTTACTATTCATTTTAAGGACATTTTCCTGCCTTAAGTCAGAAAATATTTAAAGAAACTATTCCCACTTGATTTGCATTATTAAAAGCTAAAAGAAATTTTACATACCATGATAAAAAAAAAAAACAGGGAGGCTTGGCGTGCTGCAATTCATGGGGTTGCAAAGAGTCGGACACGACTGAGCGACTGAACTGAACTGATGATAAAAAATAGTATATCTTGCAAACTATTTTATGCAGTAAGAAGTCTGAGGTAGTTTATTTTATAAACATCTTATATATCAGAAAGGAACTGGCTACTCTGTTAGAAATAAGCACTTATCCAGTCAATTTCCGTTCATTCAACAGCTACCCATCCTTCAAGGTCAACTCAAATGCCTCCTCCATTAAGTCCTCTTACTCTTTTTTTTTTACTCTTTATTTTTTAAATCCTTTTTTAAACTTAAACATCCTATTTTGTATTGGAGTATAGCCAATTAACAATGTTGTGATAATTTCAGATGAACAGCAAACGGACGCAACCATACATAGCCATGTATCCATTCTCCCCTAAACTCCCCTCCCATCCAGGCTGCCGCATCACATTGAGCAGAGTTCCCTTGCTCTACAGCAGGTCCTTGTTGGTTATCCATTTTAAATATAGCAGTGTGTACATGTCCATCCCAAAATGCCTAACTATCTCTCCCCCCCCATTCTTCCCCCTGCTGCTGCTACTAAGTCGCTTCAGTCGTGTCCGACTCTGTACGACCCCACAGACGGCAGCCCACCAGGCTCACCCATCCCTGAGATTCTCCAGGCAAGAACACTGGAGTGGGTTGCCATTGCCTTCTCCAGTGCGTGAAACTGAAAAGTGAAAGTGAAGTCGCTCAGTCATGTTTGACTCTTAGCGACCCCATGGACTGCAGCCCACCAGGCTCCTCCGTCCATGGGATTTTCCAGGCCAGAGTACTGGAGTGGGTCACCATTGCCTTCTCTGATTCTTCCCCCTAGCAACCATAAANGAAAGTGAAGTCGCTCAGTCATGTTTGACTCTTAGCGACCCCATGGACTGCAGCCCACCAGGCTCCTCCGTCCATGGGATTTTCCAGGCCAGAGTACTGGAGTGGGTCACCATTGCCTTCTCTGATTCTTCCCCCTAGCAACCATAAATTTGTTCTCTGAGTCTTTTCTGTTCTATAAATAAGTTCCTGAAGTCCTACTTTCAATTCTTGAAGTAAATGCTAAGATCACTCAGCATTTTTCTGAACCAGTCTGCCCTGTAGGTTCTTGGTAGCTATTTTGATGCAGGGTGTGTAGTGAAGTAAGTCCTGGTAAAGGTGTTAGGGTATCAGAATTCTAGTTTCAACTCTGGTAACATCTATCTGGGTGACTTCTACCAGAGTTTATAACCTCTGTGGAGTCTATTTAAAACATGCTAGAGACTGATTAGGAGCCTGAGGGAGGTCCAGTAGTGCCCAAGGTCATGAGCTGGAAAAAGGAAACTTGTACTCCAAAGCAAGACCTTTTTGACTCTGAAAACCACACTTTTTCTGTTTATGCTAACTCAAAAACAGGAAGAATTTGGATGAGCATTGTTCTGTAATGGTCCAGGGATTAAAACTGAAAACAAGTAGAATTTGTTGAATCTGGTAATGTGTATTTTTAATTTCCAAGAACAAGATATAGTATGTCACATTTCTCAGATGTATTTGACCTCAGAGTGCTCTTCCTTGGAACATCTTCTGAGATGCTCTGTGGGAATGCTGGGTTAAGGCACTGGATTCCAAAACACAGCCCCCTAAAGGTCACTGTCCTAAATGGTTACAGAAAAACAAAATATATATATATATACACATATATATGTATATATATATGTATGTATATATATACACATATATATATATATCATTCTTTAATAAGACCTTTGCATGAACAAGTTTCCTGAGTTAACAGATTTTTGAAGATAAAACTTGCCGAGTCTGAAGTCGTATAGCTGTGTGAGCCTGGACACTAGCAGAGAAATGCTGCTGTGGCTGTGATGTCCACAGTAGGAAGATGTGTAAGTTTCAGAAAAAGCATCAGGGGAAGGTCACGGGGCAGTTCAGGAAGGGCATGAAAGGTCAGCACAAGTTGACAAGTTCCTGATGCAAAGGAGAGTTTCTTGGGGTGTAAACAGTACTAACTAGTCCCTTTACCCAACCTCAGATTTGTGTTTTAATTTCCCTTTGTATTGGTTTTCTTTTGTTGCATAACAAATTACTACACATTTATCAGAAAAAAACACCCATTTATTGCCCCACATTTTTTGTAGGGCAGAAGTCTAGGCATGGCCCCTCTGGTTTCTCTGATCAGGATCTCACAAGGCCGAGGTCAAGGTGATGGTGGGAACATATCTCATCTAGAGCTCAGAGGGTTTTTTCTAAGTTTATTAGGGTTGTTGACAAATTCAGGTCCTTTGGGCTGTAGGACTGAAGTCCCCCTTTTCTTGCAGGCTGTTAGACAGGGTTCACTCACAGCTCCTAGGGAACACTCTCAGGTCCTAGCCACATATCCCCAGCCCCAGCACCCAACCATAGGCAGTTCACAGCACGGCTGTTTGCTTTCTTTCCAAGCCACCAGGAGAGATACTTTCGGATAAGAGCTGTATCTTTTCTCTCTTAAGGGCTACTTGTTTAGGTCAGGTCCACTCAGCAGAATCTCTTAGTCAATTCATAATCAGCTGATTAGGGATGTTAATCATATCTGAAGAATTGCTGTTGCCTTATAATCCATCATAATCATGAGAGTGATTCAAAATACTCTTCAGGCCTTAAAATTCTATTATTCCATATGAAACTTTCAACAACTGCTCCAACGTGATGGATAGATGTGTAATTTCACATTGGATATGATGAGCTAACTGCCATGATGCACTGAAATAATAAATCCTCACTGGACAGCTCTAAGTCAGAAGAGTGGGCATTCCAGCAAGCGGGAGCTCTCCAGCCTGGACCACTCCACCAGCTAATGCACATCTCATCACTGACTCATGGATGCCTCCTATTTTACCAAAGCAATTTCATTCTGAAACAAGACCAAAATATTTACTATAGAGTCACATGTTAGGATTGGGAGAAACACAGACTTGAAAATGATCAACATACAATCGGTTCCCCCTTTGTAGCTTTCCTGACACGTGGCTGCCCGGCCAGCTCCTTTGATCAGCCCATTCTCTGATCAGCTCTTTCAGAAGGTCTCCTTACAATGAACTGAAATCTGTCACCGGGTACCGTCTTCCGGCTGATTCTAGTTTTTTTTCTTACATTGAGAATATTTTTTAAAATCTAATTATAGTCTCAGCCGAGACCTCCTTGGATATAGGAAGCTGAAGGTTGTGACTCCCCCGAGTGGAAGAGGCTGCTGTAAATCTCCAGTTGACGCTTTACTAAGCTGCTACTGCTGCTAAGTCACTTCAGTCATATTATTTACTATGTTAGAAGAGAGAGCTTGTCCATGTGTTTTACAGACTCCATCACAACGGGCAAGCATTTTTTGCAAAAGTGTTAACACAGCTTTTCTCAAAAAAACAAGAGTGTTGATCAGCAATGCTGCTACTTAGCTCTGATCCTGTTTTCTTTTTTTTGTTTATAGAGTGAAAGAGAGACCATCACTTTCTTTGCACAAGAGGACAGCACTTTTCCTGCACAGACTGGCCCCAAAGCCTTCAAAATCCCCTACTCCATCAGACAGCGGATTTGTGCGACGTTTGACACCCCCAATGCCAAAGGCAAGGACTGGCAGATGTTAGCACAGAAAAACAGCATCAGCAGGTAACTGAGGGCAACTGCTAAAAGAGGATTTTACTAAATGAACTTGAAAAATAGAATGGGTTGGGTATATCCATGTAGTTTCCAGGCCCTGATATCTGTATGATTCCTCTGGCCATATTTCATGTGACATTTGGCCAAGGAAGTGGGAGAAGAACAAAAATATGACAAGTGTGTGTGACCTCTCCTGCCACCACACTCCACCTTTGGGGACGTCACGGGAAAGTCTTACTTTGGTCCTGATCCCATCTACAAGTTTGCTAACTGGGCTGCCATAATGGGGGTTTAGACTGTGTCATCTTGGTACTGATGAGCGAGCTCAGAGTCTTGAAAAGAAACCGAGAAGCAAGTTTCTCACACCTCCTCTCTCTACTAGGGCAACCTTAAGCATTATTTAACCCCTAATAAGGATATGCTCAGGTTTTCCTGGAGGCCTGTAGGAGACCTGAGTTCAATCCTTGGGGTCAGGAAGATCCCCTGGAGAAGGAAATGACAGTCCACTCCAGTATTCTCATCTGGGGAATCCCATGGACAAAGGAACCTAGCAGGCTGCGTCCATGGGTTGCAAAAGAGTTAGGCAACTAAGCAATAACAAAGGATATGCTCAGCCTGAAGAACTGGGTGCCTGAATATAAAAAAGGAAGTTTGAGATGATACTTCCCAGGTCTGAAGGCAGAGGGCTTTAAAATAGGCAAAAGATTACGTAGGCCCCACCTGTGAGTCTGCTGCTTAAACCAACCGTTAGTCATTACTGGGCTAATGTTGCGGCCGAGTTGAAAGTAAACTAGAGAGATTCATTAAGGGACAGTCTTACTTTGAGGAGAAAAAGCAGGAGTGAGTCTATTCAGAGCAGCACTGATGAGGAGGCAGTGCTGGGCTCAGCTTGAGGAATGGTAGGGGAAAGGCACTGACAAATCACATATCCTGTCGCCTTACCCACCTCGCACACCCAGAGTGAAAAGAGAGCAAGTTTTGCCAGCGCGCCGTTTGCTTTCCTTTCCCTTTCTGTGCCTCCCCAACTCCACTCCGGAGACAAAGCCTTATTTTTCTTACTGTTTGGCCTACTCTCTCATTTCCATTTTTTTTTTCTTTGTTTTTACAGGCATCTTACCTGCCTCTCTCTTCTCTGAAAGGCAGGTAGATGTCTGCCAAGAAAGGATAGAGGGCCATTCCCTGTTTCAGAGGGATCCAGAATCCAAGAATGAAGGGGCCAACTAGAGAGCAGTCAGAGAGGAAAATCAAGAGAGAATGGAATTGACAGAGACAGGCCCGAGAAGAACACATTCTTGAAAAGGCAGATATTGAAAATGAGAGAATACAAAAATGTATGCGTGTACAGGAGAAAAAAATTAGGTTGAATTTTTCCCAGCAACTTTGATAAAGGATGAGACGTGTCATGTGTAACTCATGAACACCATGACTGTGACAGTTTCACTTTCTGATCAATGTGGGGACAAGAATGAAAAACTTACCAGAGAATCGAATGTGGTCTAAAAAAAAAAAAAGAAAGAAACGAACTTTGGGCAGGGACTCAAAAGCTCTGTACAGCAATCCTGGTTCTACAGCTCATCGGCGCCCCCCACACATCACTGACCACCCCTATAATACTTTTTCTACAGATGCAGTTCATAGAATTCAAACTACATTAACCCTCTAATCCATTCTGGCAATAAGAGTTTATGATTTTTAATTCATCATTTACAAGAAAATAATTGCCACAAAATATCTACATGCCCATGGATGCTGTCATTAATTTGCTAAATGAGCGTGTGCATGTCCCTGCCTTGTTCATTTTTTTCTCCGCTTAAGAGTAAACACATGAGAACTACAAGGACTGCCTCCAAAGTCATCAATTTCAGACCATGTACAGCAGGGAAAATGCATCTCAAACTGGGAGACTAACGTGGACATCCTTTTGTGTCTGGGCTATAATGAGTGATAACAGCTATACAGGGGCACGCTGTCCCCTCCAATGTCAGGGTCAAAACACAAGAACGTTTGCTGTGCCAGTTTGTTTTTGTTTGCTTCTGTTTCTCCTTGAAAACCCTTTCTCTAGGAAAGCCTAAATGTCCTTAACATCCAAAATCCAAACAACCTGCTCTGGAAAGTTTCTAACATAGTTTCAAGAAAATCTCCATTTTCAGTCAATTTTACTAAGTAAGTGTTAGTCACTCAGTCATGTCCAACTCTTTGCAACCCCACAGACCCTATAACACACCAGGCTCCTGTCTCCACAGAATTCTCTAGGCAGGAATACTGGAGTGGGTTGCCATTTCCTTCTCCAGGGGATCTTCCCCACCCAGGGGATCTTCCCCACCCAGGGATCAAAACCAGGGGTCTTCTGCATTGCAGGTGGATTCTTTACCACCATCTGAGCCTCCAGGGAAGCCTGAATATATATATGAAAGTGTGTGTGTGTATATCTATCTATCTATATGTGTGTGTGTGTGTGTATATATGTGTATGTGTGTATACATACACGCATATATATGCACACATGTATACATACACACACACATATATATATCTTCTCCAGCATGGGAAGAAATGTGTGACAGGTGAAGGATATTTTCAGAGGTAATTTGTTAAAACTTCTTGTTGCATAATCTGAAATCACTGATCTTGCTCTCTTAGGGTTACAAATAATAGAGTCCTTATTACATTACATAATCATCAGTTGCTAGTGTGATCATTAATGTGTGTTAAAACACAGAAATCTGACATTGTCGACAGGCCAATATCATTGGGTAAGAAAGCTGTTCTGTAGCTTGAGATTTCATCAACCCTGGTATCACAAAAGATCATCACAGAGTCACTCTTCTATTAGGGAATTCACCTACCTCTGTCTTGTGACAGCATCTTTACCTGACTCTCCCCTTCCTTTCAATTTCCAAAAGTGAAAAGTTAGTACAGCAACAGCCCTCAACCCATAAAGGAAGCATTTCAAACGGAGTGGAGAGAAACAGTGGCTGTTATCATGTTGCCAGTGAAAGCATTCTCCTCCTTTTGGTAAATGCAAATGTCACTGATGATAATTTGCCTTTTTGTCAAACAAATGCCTACTTAGATCTGAATAGGAAAGATACATGAACTAGTAAGTTAAAGGCTCAGACTGTGAGACATGTCGGGGGGTTGGGGGGTGGGGTGCGTGCTGTAAGGCAACACAGGTGGCCTTGCAACTTGCCTGGCATATGGATCACGATAAATAAGCCACACAGCCCAGCAAAGAATGTCATAGTTAACAGCTGCAATTACAGATTCTGTGAGCAAACTATTACTCAGAGTCCATACTTACTGCATTTTCAGAGCTGAGATTGCACTTTTATTCTACAAATCCAGCTGCAATAATTCTCCACTTAAGTGCTCTTGGCCACAGCTGATTGGTAGGTGGGTGGGACTAATAAAGAATTGATCACGTAGGAGTAGAGGGTAGGGACCTTTGCTGAGAACTAAGTAATATCAGAAACTGCTTCAGCTAGAAGTACTCACCCATATTTAAATTTCCATAGCATTTTGTATTTTTATGATACTTTTAAAAATTACAGTTAGATATACCTAGATAGTACTTTCTACTTCTGGGAAAATCAAGAAATTTGCCCTGAATGAATGACACGAACATTTTCTTTGGATAGTATGCTGTGCTGTGCTCGGTCGTTCAGTCATGTCCGACTCTTTGCAACCCCATGGACTGTAACCCACCAGGCTCCTCTGTCCGTGAGAATTTTCCAGGCAAGAATACTGTAGTGGGTTGCCATGCCTTTCTCCAGGGGATCTTCCCAACCCAGGAATTGAACCAGGGTCTCCTGCATTGCAGGCAGGTTCTTTACCAGCTGAGCTACCAGGGAAGCCGTTGGATAGTATACTTGACCTTAAAATCTTGCCTAATAGAATTGATATGAGTAAGCATCAAAGGATTTTGAAAGTTGGTCTCAAAAGATAATTTGGCTATTATTATGGAAGATTCCTGTCTTTCCCCTCAGTACCTGAAATTCTACTATTAGGTCATTCTTCTTTAAGACTTCATGATGATCATATTCCAGAAATCCTTGTGAAAACACAGCAGCGTGGCCAAGTTGCTATGGGAACAGATGCTGGATACAGTGCATGAGATACAAAAGGGTGAGGAGAAGGAAAGCAGCCAGAATGGAAGAAAGGATTCCAAGATGAAATGGAGTCAATAAATTACACCTTATTAAGAGTTTCTCATAATAGTGTACTTCTTTGAAGTACTGCTGGAGAAATGTATTGCTCATCAGTCAGCTGTGTGTTCAATTGTACTTTGGATGTTAATGTTTTTAGATGATGATGTAGAAACTGCAAGCAAATGACATTTCTCAAGCCTCATGGATGATCAGTGGTGCTATGATAACTTGTTTTTCCACCAGATCTTTTAACAGGACCTCTAATGAGAAGCAGAATCTTCTCACGTTGAGGTCACATCCTTTTATTCCCTCTGCCCACCCTGTTAATTGAATGCACAGGAGCAGTGAAATGGCCAGAGGGCAGTGGGGAAGGACAAAGGAATGTCACAAGACAGCTTATTAATCTATCTCTGAATAACTTGAGAATTCACTAAAAGTGGAACAGGCCCAGTGCCAGCTTTCTTTTGGGGGTAAAGGAAGGAGGAGGAGAAAAGAAAAAGTGATTACAAAATATATACAGAAAGCCTGCTTCACAGCGGACTACCAAGTATGGTCACTCAAGGACCCGTGAGACTTTATTTTCACTCTTGTGTTGGGGGATTTGCAAGGATTCCACCAAATGAAACTGTCTGGGTTTTGCAGGCTAGCAGTTAGAAAACACATCCTTAACCTTTAAATAATAAAGACAGTGCGAGGCTGCCATTTCAAAAAAAAAAAAAGCAGTCTTCATAACTCTAAGGTAAATTAATACATGGGGAGATAGAATTCATGACACAGGTCCTTGGAGGCAAAATATGATAAACCTCAAATCACATTTTCTGGTTCTGGCCCAATAGACCTTTGCCGAGTTTGCCGAGTCTGCCGAGTCTGAATTTGAAGAGCCCTCAGTGTGAAGCCAGAGAGACCCAACCCAGCCAAGCGGTGGGTGTTCAGCCTTCATCCCAGTTAAGGAAGTTAAGGAAATGACTCATGAAGCTGCCTACTAATATGAATCTGAAAACAGCCTGGGGCCAGTTTAGCCATGAACAAACCATATATACAGTTTGTAAGTGGCAGGTTTTTCTCCTAAGGGCAATATGCGAGAGAAGCTGTTTCTGCCCCTCCCAGAGAACCAACGGAGAAGGCAATGGCCCCCCACTCCAGATTTTCCAGCCTGGACAATCCCATGGATGGAGGAGCCTGGTGGGCTGCAGCCCATGGGGTCGCGAAGAGTCGGACGCGACTGAGCAACTTCACTTTCACTTTTCACTTTCGTGCGTTGGAGAAGGAAATGGCAACCCGCTCCAGTATTCTTGTCTGGAGGATCCCAGGGATGGGGGAGCCTGGTGGGCTGCCGTCTATGGGGTCGCACAGAGTCGGATACGACTGAAGCGACTTAGCAGCAGCAGCGGAGAACCAAAGTTGTGCTCCCACTCTGAGCTGCGGGAGTGGTGACATGAGCACTGTATTCCTTTTACGCAAGGGGTGAGTTTGCACTGGTCTTTGAAGAACTAAGTTTCCCTTCTTCCTTTAGTCGCTAAATCGTGTCTGACTCTTTTGTAACCCCAGGGACTATGACCCACCAGGCTCCCCTGTTCATGGGACCTTCTAGGCAGTAATACTGGAGTGGGTTGCCATTCCCTTCTCCAGGGGATCTGCTCGACCCAGGGATTGAACTCACGTCTCCTGCACTGGCAGGTGGGTTCTCTACCACCGAGCCACCAGGGAAGCCCTTCCCTTAAGTTAATGTAATTTTCAGAAAAGATGGACATGCCCAAGCCCCTTTATAGTGAAAGTAATTCTCTTCGTGGGTTCATCTCAAGCAGTAGTACAAATGCTGACAAAGTCAGAATCCCTGGATTTGAATGTCTTCATAATTGGAGAAAATGAAATTATGGGGAGGATTTTACTAATTCATTAAATAATCCTTTAATAAAGTACTTAACTATTTCTTTTCAGTATGTGTGAAGATTTATTTAAACACATTGAGTATTTTTCAAATGGAAAAGTATCAATATTTCTCCCTTTCCCCCTTCAGGATTAGTACCATGGTCTTTTATCTTGGAACAAATAGTGGTCTTTCTCTTCTATCCTCAGGATTCTTGAAAATATCTCAGTGTTATTGAAGAGGAACTTTAAATGAGACATATTTTTCCACGCTATATCCCCATTCAAAGAAATTTGAGATTTGCTTTTGCAGTTTTCACTGCCATTCACTGCCAAATATGAGACATTGTCAGAGGCTTATAATGAATGAAACTGGAGAGCTGAAAACAGAGTCTACAACTGGCTTTATTCCTTTTGGCAGCTCACTGGGGGTCCTGAGGCTCCAAAGCTTAAAACCATTTTCTAAAGAAGGAAGAATCCTTGCTAGTCCCTTTCAGGAGCCAGATAATGGAATAAGCAAAAGGAAGAACTATTAATATTAATTTTACTGCCAGATTAATTGGCTCGAAATAATTTATGCACCACCCTTAGGGCACAACAGAGTGGAACTCAGCATGTTTCCAATGGCCTTTATGTTTTCCTCTTGGGCTCCCCATACCAGCTTCCTTCCATGTGAAGGCACGGGGATAGAAGCGGGCAGTGGGGGGGTGGAGAGGCAGAGGTGACATAATGGTGAGCATCTTTTGCCTATTCTTTAGGAAGTGAATCAGACTTGGTTTATCCTAAAAGCTGCTCTGCTGTTTGAGTGGCCAGTGAAGATGAAGTTTGGGGATGAAAGCTTGATGAATTGACCAAATGCTTATGCTGTGTCCAATTACTGTTATTCAGTATAAATGTTTTTTCTCTTCTATTTGCATTTAAAGAACCATATGGAGGTTGTTTTTGGTCACATAAGAGGTTTTCATTAGATGAGACAATTAGGGTGATAGCAGGGATATTAATATTTTTTTTCATTATGACGATGTTTCAATTCCCCGTTTGGTACTATACAGTAGGATTATGCACCATTCTTGTAATGATGTCTCCCAATTTATTATAGGCAGCTCAACTTAGTTTTCTCTATGTATTCTGCCAAACTATTCAGAAGTTATTTTTTAGAAAAAGTTGACATAGGTATAAATGGCGATGGTTTATAGAATATAAACAAATGTGTTGCCTCAATGTTACAGGTGCAAGTGGTTGCCTGCTACTTGGAAGTGTTGAGTGACACCCTAAATTCTGCATGAAAGTATTGCATGTGCCTGTGATGAGGCATCTTCTGTGCTAAAAGATGTGAAGCTGCAGGTCGGATGTGGTCCCCTGCTAGATTCATTCATTCTCACAATTAGTTACAAAGAAGAGCTTACAGCTTTCAAATAGGCATATCAACCCCCTGGTAGCAAGGCTCTGAGTCACTAAAATAGATGCTTTGTTATCTGGAATTCAGAATGAAAGGCAGTCCCTTACAGGTCACACATAGTCAAGATAGAACTAAGATGCTAAGACAGGCAGACTCCAGCTTTAAGCACACGTGCCCTGGGTAGCTCTTTCTGCCTGTATGTCCCCAGGGCTCATACAGAGCCTCAGACCTGCGCCTCCTCCATTACTGTTATCTGATCTTTCTGCTGACTGAGGATTTAGATGTTACTATTCCCTAAGATGTTTGTATTTGAATACTTCTTTCAAGTACTAAAGAAAGGCTGGTATCTTTCGATTCACACCTAGACACTTTGCCTTTTCATAAAATGAGCCCTGGGTTGCAACAGTAAATGGCAGAGTTTTATCATTAGGTCCTCAATTCTCTCCTCTCTGTACTCAAAAATGGGAACAGAAGGCACAGTAACTATTTCCAAAAATTGTCAAATCTAACCTGATTTCCAACTAACATGGTCATTAGTTTGAGGCTGTATTTTGAAAACTGAGATTGCATATTAAAATTTGGTAGTTGACCCATATACACTATTATAAGTTGGCCTATGTCTAACTAGTGAAATTGCTAAAGATTCATGTTCTCAATTCTGCCCTGGCTTCCACATAAAGAATGGAATTTTAATTGGGGATGAGGGACAACAGGGTAAGGAAGACTCAGGAAGATGAAATTAATCATAGT
>SJYX01008066.1:0-31574 GCA_006410675.1 Oreotragus oreotragus | reverse complement strand
AGGAAGATCCACTCAAAGGGATAGGCTACCCACTCCAGTATTCTTGGGCTTTCCTTGTGGCTCAGCTGGTAAAGAATCTACCTGCAATGCGGGGGACCTGGGTTCGATCCCTGAGTTGGAAAGATCCCCTGGAGAAGGCAAAGGCTGCCCACTCCAGTATTCTGGCCTGGAGAATTCCATGGACTATATATGGGGTTGCAAAGAGTCAGACGTGACTGAACAACTTTCGCTTTCACACAACATGCAGCATCTTTATTACACCACAGAAAAACTTATTTTTCAGAATTATCTTAGTCGATCAGAATTTGAAAAGCCTATAACAAAAGGTTCATTGCATAAAAAAATAACAATTTGAAGCATCTAAGACCAGCATAATAAACATTGACTTCTTTAAAGATTTTTCAAAGAGAAAGGAAAAAATTGTTTTGTTGGAGTCATCCACCTGAATTTCAAGATATCTGTTTTTGCCAAATGTTCCTTTTTCATTTCCAAAAAAAGAAAAACAAAGACACTCAGGAAATCAACTATTGCTATGAATTCTCTTTTCTAGTATTAGTAGCATTTCCTGCTGGTGTTCAAATGTACCAGCTGGTGTTCAAATGTACCAGCACTATTATGAAGAGAAATTGGTCACACAGATTGGGATCAAAATAATTTCAAAAGGGAAGTAGGAATATAACCAAATGGATATGTGGTATACCCATTTTCAAAAATATCATAATACATTTGCACACATGTAAGTAGTAAAGTGGGGTTTCCCTAGTGGCTCAGATGGAAAAGAATTTGCCTGCAATGCAAATCCATCCCTGGGTCGGGATTATCCCCTGGAGAAGGAAATGGCAACCCACTCCAGTATTCTTGCCTGGGAAATCCCATGGAAAGAGGAGCCTGGTGGGCTACAGTCCATGGGGTCGCAAAGAGTTGGACACAACTGAGCAACAAACACTTAAGCAGTAAAATAATCCAGCTATCTTTGAGAAATAGTCTGTATGTCCCCAATCTTTTTGGCACCAGAAACCANGAAATGGCAACCCACTCCAGTATTCTTGCCTGGGAAATCCCATGGAAAGAGGAGCCTGGTGGGCTACAGTCCATGGGGTCGCAAAGAGTTGGACACAACTGAGCAACAAACACTTAAGCAGTAAAATAATCCAGCTATCTTTGAGAAATAGTCTGTATGTCCCCAATCTTTTTGGCACCAGAAACCAGTTTCATAGAAGATCATTTTTCCACCGATTGGGGACAGGAGGCAGGGGATGGTTTCAGGGAAATTCAAGTGCATTACATTTATTGTGCACTTTATTTCTATTATTATTGCATCAGTTCCATCTCAGATCACTGGGCATCAAATCGCAGAGGTTAGGGCCTCCTGGCCTATAGCAGTAGCACTCTAGGGTCTTTTGTCTATTAATTATCCTGGGGTAGACAGGTAAGTATAGTTTAATAGGATGTCTGTTTATCCCAAAGCTGACTGAATCTTTTTTAATAAGGCTGATATGCTGCTACATGTAGCTACTAAAATTAAGTGGAATTTGAGATTTGTGTGTATTGCCGGAGATTTGTGTGTATTGCCGAGTGTACTTGTATAAATTGAGAGCGTCAATCTGAAACATGCTTTGGGGAGCACATTTAACTTGCTACAATATGTTCAGAGATCCGTGCCAAGGGAGAGTTCTGTTTCTGCCTCTTTGATCATTTAGCTTCCTGTAGCCCTGGGTGCCTAGTCTGCACATTGGGCATGTGCAGGACTTCTAAGAACCCAGTGCCTGACAAGACTCATCCTGCAGCTTCGCTGTTCTTCCTCCAGGCAGGTGTGCTTATAACACCTTCGCACCGCAGCAGCATCTATGAATATTCTGAATGGTTTGTTGGGACAAGGATTAATTCCAACCTCCAAAACCTATTTTCTTATGCCTCTCTTAAAGTTTTGTTTTTACATTTCATGCCCAGATCTTCTCATGTCAAACGTCAAAGCTCCCCCAGCAGTTACAAAGGATAAAAATCTCAGAGTGGTTGGAACAGGGCATGTAGCTCAGGGACCCCAGCAACTTCAACCGTCTAGGGCTTATTTTCAGCACCAGATGAATATTCAGTTTCATCTTCCCTCAAATGGCTACTACGTCTGGAAGTCTAGTTTGAATTAAAAGACAAAACACGGGACGTCATCGGCACCATGACCTACAGGCCAAATCTGGCCCAATACCTGCTTCTCTAGCCCCAGAGCGAGAATGGTTTCAGGAAAATATGCAAGAATGATATGGTGTGACATGTGAAAACTATGACAGTCAAATTTCAGTGTCTCTATAAATAAAGTTTTAATTGGAACACAGTCACACCCTTTCACTTACACATTGCCAATAGCTACTTTCCCACTGCCATGGCAAACTTGAGTAGCTGTTGCAGAGACCAGATGTGGTCCCTACAGTTAAAAATATTTCCTCTCTGGGCCTTGAAAGAAATAGTTTGTCACCCATGGTATAGAATAACAGGTAGCTGTGGGGTTAATAGGATCACCAGGATTCTAGCCACTCCCCCAGACCCGAGTCCATTGTTCATCAGTAGCAAATACAAAATATAAACCCTCAATAATATGAGAAATTTGTACTTCTTTTTGTGGTGCTTGCCAGCATTTGTTTTCCTTTGAAATGAATTGGAGAACATACGGAATTATTTCCCCCATATCACAAATGTGTGCCAGTGGGCATTATTCTCATAAATTACATAGATAAAAATTATTACACAGCCCACCTCGAATCCAGTCACACCTCTCAGTTTTTGCCTCTTTTTTCAGCTATTTCTCCAGTTTGTAATCTGCTTGAACACTGGGTGGGATGTGCCCGTTTATGTATAGACCTGGAGATATAGCACCTTTCCCCACAAACAGCTGCCTACAGGTAGGAGGAAGTGGCAGCATTCAAAGCAATGTTTTGAGTAAAAGGAACCAGGATCCCTTCAACTACAGAAACAATATTTGCTTTGCTACTTTTATTAGTGTAGAAATAACTATACTGGATTCCAGGGCCAACTATGGGGGGAGGGCAGTGGTAGGAAAAAGGAAGGAAAGAGAAGATAAAAGGAAAAGAAAGTAGAATTATTTTTTAATCTGGGCTTCTCTCTCTCTCAAGCTAAGATTCAGATGTATTGGAAAGAGTCTGTCATACCCTGATATTTGTGCTGTTTGGCAATCAACTAGCTTTAAGTAGTCTGTTAAGACTTTTGAACAAAATAGAACTTTATTCACTCAAAATTACTGTGCATGCATTGCTTATAAATGATAATGAGCCCTTAAAAACTTGTCTTCTCTTCCAACTGCTCTTGGCTGTAGGAGTTTACTTTGTGATTACACGCTGAGTCTGACGATCGAAAGTCATACCATCTTCAAGATAGGCAAATCTTCGTTGACTTTGGGAAATCTTTTCAATTCATCAGAATTTTACCATGACATTTCTAGCCCTGCTGTAAAAGTACCTCTGAAAACCTGTGACCTTTAATCCTCTGTGTGGGCTCAGTCTTCATCATAGCAAAGTTATTGTCCAAAAGGTTATCATTTGTTTTCACTGAAAATCTCATATCATCTGAAACAAGCTCCACGCAATCAATTACTCAGTCGATAGATATTGAATAAATACTTGTCAAAGTATTACGATAAGTGTTGTTGCAGAATCAGAAAATGATTAGCTATGGCCCTTCCAAGTGTCTGCAATCCCACTGAGAAGGCAGAGCTCACAAACATGGAATATATACATATGCATATGCATATATATATGGATTTTACTCACATGGAAACGTAAGCAGAAGCATAAAGAGAAAAAATAATAAATCACATTGAGCAAAGAGATGAGAATTGTCTATAAGATGTTACAGAAAAACCTGAATGAACCTTCTGGCCAACCCAGCACAATCTGGGCCTTGTAAGAGTGTAGGATCTTCATAAACAGAGGGGAAAGAGGGAAAGTGGGCATTTCCTAGCAACAGAATTCACTGGATGAAGACAAGGAGAAAAGCATTACCTCAGTCAGCATTAATGGCTCAAAGGAAAAAAGAATATGGAGGGAAAATACATATATAACCATAGCTAGGATGAGGCCAGACCAAGGCAGGCAGTGAAAACAGGTAGATACCTGATGACTGAAGAAACAAACAGAAGATATTAGGGAGTTTGGAGCTATAATGAGCTGGAAGGCGTTTGCTGTGATTCAACTGTAAATTCAAGAGAGCATAAATAATGAAGCTGCTGAGTTTGTCAGAAAGAAAGAGAAGACTCAAAAATAAATGTCCTTGTGTGAGAGATTAGAAGAATAGCTGTAGTTACTGGGATGCTTTTTTGCTTTTTTGATTCCTTTTTTAATTGGTAGAATATTTGTTACTAGAATGGGGGCCAATAGGAGGCATGGAGATTATACTGATTCCTGATGCACTGAGTCTGTGAAGGAAGCCTGATACTTAATTGGAGCAGTCCCTCAGTCATTTAGAAAGTCTGTCACCAGCTCACATTAACCTAGAAGACAGGAGGTGCCAATTTAGACACTGTCCACTGGAGTTGATAACTAGTCCATTTGGTATATGAGCCCAGGGAATCACAGATAAAATCTTGACAGCCCTTATATTCACTGTGGGAGGCATAAAAAAGCGTCAGATATTTTGGGGAAAAAAATAGGACTTATTGTATAAGCTAGTGGAATAAAGCTTTTTAAGAGGGTGTTCAAGAGAGAAACACGCTCATACACACACACACAACGCAAGGTAGGTGAGAACCAAGAAGACACTTACAGGATAAGAAGGTCATTGGAAACCCTCCAAAGCACAGTTTCGGTTGAGTGATGTGATACAAACTAGACCATCCCCAGGTCTACTCTCATGGACTTCTTTAGTCCTATCAAAATAATAGCTCTTACAGTTCATTTCTAATTCCCTCATAACTATTGTATATGTTCCTTTATTTCTGTTTTTATTTTTGCCTTGTCCTTCTGTTTCTTCAACTCTGTCTAGGAATTTGTCTTATTTTGCTACACAAAGTAGCCCGTCTGCTGTCATTTTGAACCTGTGGGAAGCTCGTCATCAGCACGATGGTGACCTTGACTCCCTGGCCTGTGCCCTTGAAGAGATTGGGAGGACACACACGAAACTCTCGAACATTACGGAATCCCAGCTCGATGAAGCCGACTTCAACTACAGCAGGCAAAACGGACTCTAGTCCCCTTCCTCTCCTGAGAGAGTGACGGCCAGCTTTGGGACATTCGCTTTCAATGGGAAAGAAAGAGGCGGCTTTCTGCCCAGTGGCATTGGGGAGTTCAGCCTTCATTTATAATCAGTCAACATCCCTGACTGAAGACACTGAATCTGATATAGATAAAATATCTTGGTAGGGAAAAGTACTAGCTCTCTTAAACATAAGACGGTTCTACAGTCTCCTCTGAATCCATACCTGGGTTCACACTTGAGGGACTGCTCAGATTTAGAGTGACAAGGATAAAGTGAGGTAACTGTGGGCAAAGATGAGCTATAGCAAAGCTGGGAAAACAGAGATTAAATCAGTGCATGTTTTGAAACATATTTTTAATGATGTGCCCCCCCCAAAGGACTGGCTGATGCTGGTACCAGACTGTCAAGAGTTTTCTAACCAACTGGCATGGGAGATGTTGGCAATCAGTGTAAACTGGCTCTTAGAAGTGAGACAGGGTTGCCAACTCATTTGTAGACTTCAACGGTGTCAAGAAGGGCATTTAGAATTTCGAATCTGAGTACACCACACCAGCACCAATTCCCTATGTATCCCAGCCACTTAATAGGTCGAGAGGTAAGAGAGACCACACGCTCGTCTTGCAGCATACCTACCCCACCTTCATTTTCTCCAAGGACAAATCTATCCACATTCTTTCTTCCCCTTACACTAGGGGAGAAGTTTCAAAGAACATAGACTTTTCAGTATGGGAATTTATTTTTTCTAGCTTAACTCAACAGAACCATCTCTAATTCTCAGCCAAGCCACTCAAGTTGCAAAAGCTGTTAAAACACAGCTTATGCACAGATTTAGAGACAAGAGAGGTCAAATCAGATCCAAGAAAACATGAACTGCAGGTGCCACGGGCCTCAAGCTGTCATTCTAGGGTGCAGGCGTTGATTTAGTTCCCCAGCATGGTGGTTATGAAGGGATGAGAGGTTTCATGGTCCTTTACAATCCAGTTCTTGAATTTTCCAGCCTTTTGGTACTATGTTCGTACAAAATCTCTCCATAGAGACTATAGGTCATCCCCATTTTGCCTCTTAAGAAATTAGCAAATGGTCTTTGCTCTAAATGTTGTCCTACTACATAGACATGAGGAATACTTCTACCAATGTCTCAAACTACACACGTTGTTCAGAAAGCCTTCACGCTCCAATAATTCAACCTCGAGNAAAAGCGTCAGATATTTTGGGGAAAAAAATAGGACTTATTGTATAAGCTAGTGGAATAAAGCTTTTTAAGAGGGTGTTCAAGAGAGAAACACGCTCATACACACACACACAACGCAAGGTAGGTGAGAACCAAGAAGACACTTACAGGATAAGAAGGTCATTGGAAACCCTCCAAAGCACAGTTTCGGTTGAGTGATGTGATACAAACTAGACCATCCCCAGGTCTACTCTCATGGACTTCTTTAGTCCTATCAAAATAATAGCTCTTACAGTTCATTTCTAATTCCCTCATAACTATTGTATATGTTCCTTTATTTCTGTTTTTATTTTTGCCTTGTCCTTCTGTTTCTTCAACTCTGTCTAGGAATTTGTCTTATTTTGCTACACAAAGTAGCCCGTCTGCTGTCATTTTGAACCTGTGGGAAGCTCGTCATCAGCACGATGGTGACCTTGACTCCCTGGCCTGTGCCCTTGAAGAGATTGGGAGGACACACACGAAACTCTCGAACATTACGGAATCCCAGCTCGATGAAGCCGACTTCAACTACAGCAGGCAAAACGGACTCTAGTCCCCTTCCTCTCCTGAGAGAGTGACGGCCAGCTTTGGGACATTCGCTTTCAATGGGAAAGAAAGAGGCGGCTTTCTGCCCAGTGGCATTGGGGAGTTCAGCCTTCATTTATAATCAGTCAACATCCCTGACTGAAGACACTGAATCTGATATAGATAAAATATCTTGGTAGGGAAAAGTACTAGCTCTCTTAAACATAAGACGGTTCTACAGTCTCCTCTGAATCCATACCTGGGTTCACACTTGAGGGACTGCTCAGATTTAGAGTGACAAGGATAAAGTGAGGTAACTGTGGGCAAAGATGAGCTATAGCAAAGCTGGGAAAACAGAGATTAAATCAGTGCATGTTTTGAAACATATTTTTAATGATGTGCCCCCCCCAAAGGACTGGCTGATGCTGGTACCAGACTGTCAAGAGTTTTCTAACCAACTGGCATGGGAGATGTTGGCAATCAGTGTAAACTGGCTCTTAGAAGTGAGACAGGGTTGCCAACTCATTTGTAGACTTCAACGGTGTCAAGAAGGGCATTTAGAATTTCGAATCTGAGTACACCACACCAGCACCAATTCCCTATGTATCCCAGCCACTTAATAGGTCGAGAGGTAAGAGAGACCACACGCTCGTCTTGCAGCATACCTACCCCACCTTCATTTTCTCCAAGGACAAATCTATCCACATTCTTTCTTCCCCTTACACTAGGGGAGAAGTTTCAAAGAACATAGACTTTTCAGTATGGGAATTTATTTTTTCTAGCTTAACTCAACAGAACCATCTCTAATTCTCAGCCAAGCCACTCAAGTTGCAAAAGCTGTTAAAACACAGCTTATGCACAGATTTAGAGACAAGAGAGGTCAAATCAGATCCAAGAAAACATGAACTGCAGGTGCCACGGGCCTCAAGCTGTCATTCTAGGGTGCAGGCGTTGATTTAGTTCCCCAGCATGGTGGTTATGAAGGGATGAGAGGTTTCATGGTCCTTTACAATCCAGTTCTTGAATTTTCCAGCCTTTTGGTACTATGTTCGTACAAAATCTCTCCATAGAGACTATAGGTCATCCCCATTTTGCCTCTTAAGAAATTAGCAAATGGTCTTTGCTCTAAATGTTGTCCTACTACATAGACATGAGGAATACTTCTACCAATGTCTCAAACTACACACGTTGTTCAGAAAGCCTTCACGCTCCAATAATTCAACCTCGAGTATGTTTTCTTTAAGGACCATTAACATAGTGTACTATGTTTGAAATGAAAGGCAACAATATTGTGAAGAATTGAAATCCACAGATAATACATGACCCTCATCTTAACACTTCACTCCATCTTTTATCCTGTTTAATTATTTTTGACAAAATGTCCTGGTAGACTAAAGATGGGCAGATTCGTTAATTAGCTGTTCAGAATCAGGAGAGCCAAAGTCAAGTTCAGTTCAGTCGCTCAGTCGTGTCCGACTCTGCGACCCCATGAATCACAGCACGCCAGGACCTAGATTAACCCACTACCTAGAGGTTGACTCCATTAGAATAAAAATAGGAAATGGGGGGATGGGAAATACTTGACAATAGAGATGCAGTCAAGTTTTTAAACAACATAGACCCCATGTTTAAAAAAAATGAATCTCCACCTAAGTGAAAAACGACCAAAAGTAAGGTGAATTTACAGTACCCTGGGTAAGGCTTTGAAGAACTCTTTAATGTGTTGGCCATTTTCTCTAATGAATGTGTGGTACAAAGGTCCCCTGTATTTGATAGAAGACTTTGCTACATGAAATTCAAAAGCATCTTGCTTTTCTCAGGAACCAAAGGTATATTATATAGAACAAGTCCTCCTAGAACTGTTGGACGTATTTTCAAAATACCATACCTCCATCAGGAAAACACTTTTTTGCTAGTGTACTCACGTTGTTTATTCCTTCTAGGAGCAAAACAGAGAAAGTGCAAAAGTGTAAATCATTTGCTACCCCTGATATGATTTGAGACAGAAGTGGAAATTGATGGTCAGTCTCCCAAAATAAACCTGAGGGTTGATTGGCATTGGTGGTATACAGAAAGAATCTGCACTGAACTGCTGAATACGAACTTAAAGAAACAGTGGAGAGCTTATATTGTTCTCCATCTTGGATGATTTTTGTTTTAAATATCCTACCTGTTTTTCCTCTTCTAGTTGGCCTTTTAACTGTTTCATCTATTCTGTGAATCCACACAGATCTTTTTTAGATTTTTGATACTTTTTTTATATTTCAAAACGGATGGAAAATGTCAGTGTTTTCCCTAGAATCCATCTAGATTGTTTTAAGAATTCATTATCAATCCCTGACTGTCTAGAATTTCCTCCCATGTATTTTCTTTTTTCTTTTGGCCTGAATTTTATAACTAAATGTGATAAAGGAAGCAAAAAAAAACATAATTCACCTCAAATTTCAGCCCAAAGTTCAAATCCACCTTTCAATCCATTTTGTTTCCTCTTTACATTTCTCATTTCTTCCAGGATCCCACGTAGGACTTCTACAGGTTTTCTACAGTAGGAGATTCTGTGGCCATTGCAGGTTAGGATTGCACGGTATTTTATAACAGAATTCCAAAGAGAACCCATATTGTTGAGATTTACAGACCAAGATGTGTTTGTGTGTGGCAGAAGAGGATGAAACTGCACCTCAGATAGACTTAGCTGGTGCTTGAACTTGTGGTTATTCACTGCAACCTAAACCCTGGCTTGATTTTAATACTTTCCTATCACCTTGCCTTTCTTGTAAGGGATTCACTCAGTCTAAGCACTTACACTCCAAAGTCTTATTGTCCTAGAGCAAAATGAAACCATAAAGGTGGTCTTTCATACTTGGTAGGCGACTTAAAATTTCTACAGAACAGCCCACTTAATGCCAAATCTTTCAACGCTCAAATGCATCTAACTCTAATAGCCCAGCTTTAAACATGTCTTAAAAGGAGCCACCAAAACGCTGCATTTCCCAGTTTCACCAGACTGCAGCCCAATAAAGGTAATTTACAGTTTTTAGAGCATTGCTTGTGCAGTCTTCCAGGCTTACATTAAAAATCCTTTAAGCCAAAAGGAAGCTCACTCTATGGATTTAAATGCAAACTTCATTTACCGGTGCAGGAAGTCTCATAAAACTCAGATGCACTCCCACAAAAATTTTATTGGCCTTTTTTGTAAGAGATGAATAAGAATTGACAGTTCTCTTGAAAGAGGGGAACTTCTCTCTTTTCTGTTATTTTTATTTCCAACTGCAGGTGTTCTCCTTTGCCATGGTCCCTATTATTTTCTTTTCAGTTGACTTTGAGAGAAGTTATGAAGTCAAATCACTGAACAGGGTTCTCTTTGGATTAAAAGTTCTGGATGTATTATAACAGTTTCCCTTGATAGAAATTCTCGACATCGGGACTGATAAGAGAATATTAAAAAGCATAGAACTGCCTGAAGATGGTATTGTCCACTTTGCAAACATCTGACCCATCTCCCTGTGAATTTCAAAATGTTACAGAATCTTTTGATTTGCTTTGGGTTTTCTTTTTTTGCCATCTTCCCTTCGATTTCTTAATCCCCCTGTAAAGGTGTTGAGTCAGATGTGTTAAAGGTGAAGTTCCCTCAGAGGGTCTTTGTTCCAGATCCGTGAAGGTCACAGGACTATGAAGGAGCTGAGAAACGGCTTTTCTGGCCCACTGTGTGGCCCATTTTCATTCATTTTCCTCATGAAACATTGCCGAGTTCTGAATCCTTGGTAACTCCCATTGACTGGACCAGAGGTGACAGCCACAGCAAATGGGAGAACAAAATACTGTCCTACAGATCGTGACACATTCTATGATCCCTTTGGTGTTAGTTGCCATATTGCTGTATTTACAAAAAATGATGCTTTAGCCAAACGCTGAATGGCCACTATTTCTGCCGTTTCCACTGTTTTGTCTGCATAGAACTTTCCTGAACTACAAGCAAAAATGTATTTTGTCCAATGTCACAAAGTGAAAATGTTACTAATCTTAGGTGTGTTGCATATTTTGTGTTTTTACTTTCCAAACTTCTTTCAAAAGCTGCAGTTACAAAGCTGTTTGGCTGTGTTGACAGCATGTGGTGTTCTTGCAAAAGCAATTTTAGGAGAGCCAGTGTCTACCATGGACTCCTCACATCCCCAATTCCAGGCTTGTCAACAAAACCGAGAAAGCAATTCGTGTGCTGTTATTTTTTCAAGAAAGAAAAGGGGATGGAAATCAGACCTGGCTGTTAGTCACTAGTGTGTAGTACTGTGATCTGAAGTAGGAAATTTAACTCACATAGAATAATTGTGGTTTTTGAAGCAGCTACTTTGATTTTTCCTTTTGCTGTGAAGATCATGGATTTGGAATGTCCTCACGAGGTGGGCCTAAGACCGTGATGCTAAACTCCATGTCTTGGAACCTGCCCTCCATCTGAACCCAAAGATTAAAAAGGCAGTAAGCTTCATGTTTAGGCCAGAGATGCAAAAGTTCCTCCCCCATCCCTAATACTGAGTTTGGCAAGGGGTACTTTTTTTTTTTTTTTCCAAAAAGTTAAATGAGAAACTATATCACTAAGTTTGATAATGTAGTTCTTTGCATGAATGGAAATGTGTGTTAAATCATTTTATGAAAGGCATGATAATAATGAAAATGTCCTTTGGCTTCAAATTGTGCTCACCTGCCAAAAGTATTTCCCTATCTGAAGCATTATTTACATCCAAATTCCTAAATTGGACAAATTATATAATCCCATTAAAACTGGATATAGAGAGTAGGTAGAAACGTGACTGTGGTTCTGTTGAATCATGAAAAGGAAAGGTGATATTTGAGAATTTGTGGACAGAATATCATGCCTTCTGACCCCATTATTGAAACAGATATTACAACCAGAAATAGATCTAATAATTCTAGTATTCCTCCATTAGCAGCTCTGATGATACTTAAGGGGAAGTCACCTCTTACCAGGAGACTTCCATTTAAGCCTCATCAGAGGGTGACTAAAATATTTCAATCGGAAACACCTTCCAAGGTCTGTCCTAAATTATGTTGACCACCCTCATTCAAAACTTCTCTGAAAGAAGGTGGGAAACACTCCATCTGTGAAAATTTTCTGGTCAGGAAAACAGTTTCCTCCTTTTCTAAACTGGAATAAAGGCCAACTTAATATTTCCCATTCTTCAGAACTGTATCCGATTGGTGCATACAATCCAGTAAGTCTCAACCTAGAAATATTGCAAATATAAGCAGTAAGAGGAAAACTGGCTAATTCTTCCTGACTCAAACTGAAAAAACAAAAAGGAAAAAAGATAGAGATAAGTAATGGTTTACCTCCACTTCTGTATGGAAGAATTTTTAAAACATTTCATTTTGTTCTGTTTATTTTGGGAAAGTGTGTGTGCGCATGTGTGTGTGTGTCGGGGTGGGGAGGGTGGTTCTTTCAGATGACTCATATCTCAAACCCATTCCACTCTCAACATTCATTTGAAGTGTTCAAAGCCGGAAAAAAAAAAAAGCAGAACTGAATACTTAATTTGACATGAAGCTGAAGGAGTGAACAAGCCAGAGGAGAGAGTTTGAATAAAGCATGGCCTTGGCTTCATACCACACTTTTTGTGCCTTGTATTATCAGTGTAAATTCTGAATGTTGTACAGTAAATACTTGGATGGACTTCTTAGAAAAGGCTGCACTGGCTTCTTTTTCAGCACATGTACATATCTATAAATATATATACATATATATTTGGTAATGCCAAACAGCTGTGTTATATTGTATTGAACAAAAATGGACGGTTTGGATGTTTTATGTAGAGTTTGCAAAAAACTGGATGGTTACAGACTTTTCAAGATAAATGTACAGACATAAATTCCTGCATATCAGTTATTTATGAATAAAGAGTCTTTTATTGACATTTTAGGATACTCCACGAGTGGAACTTTGAACTCTCAGTGAGAATCCCTTCTACACACTTTCTGACACATCCATGCTGGGGCCTAGAATGCCTTCCATATCAAGGACAATTTCCAGTATATTGAACCTAATTAATATGTTGAACCTAATGTCTCCTGTCCTCAAGAAGAAGATAAAATGAGGCACATGGAAGCAGAGATGAGATTTTTTTTTTTTTTTTTGAGATGCTCTCCTAAATATTTCTAGACCACATCAACACACACACATCACCACCCTTGGGATTATATTTTATACAGTCTTAAGATACCTGCTACACCCTAACTGGGATACCATTTCCATTATTCCTCAGAATGCTTGTATTTTTACAGACACTCTAGAGAATGTTCTGCCTCTCCGTGGGAAAACGTTAAGAAGTAATGGTGTACACTTCAAATACATCTTGACTGAATCTGTTTTGAATGGTTTTTAACACATTATTGACCGGGGGATTTTTGCAGAAACTAATGCCTGTGGCTGGCGATTTGTTATATATGTGAATATTGAAATATCTCCAGTCAATAATGTTCAGGTAACAAAAGATGTATTATTATGCCTCTGCTCAATAAGCTGTTAAAATGCTGAAAGTTCCCAAGAACTTAATAACTACTTACAACTGGTTGGAGCCATTTTCAACAGTATGATTTACTAGAAGATGGTTTCCAATCTACTTCAATGAGTTGGTTGTCAATGAAAAGGTCAAAAATTGGCTTAAACCAAAAATAAATAAATAATAATTAAAAAAAAGAAACTGAGAAAAGCGGAAGGAGATACAGGGATAATCTGTCTTAAGTATAATATATAAATTCTATGTAATATGTAAAACAATGCATAGGATACATATTCTATATACCATATATACAATATAAATATAAATTATTGTATATAATTAAAATAAATAAATAAAACTTAGTTCTTTAAACCATTTCACAGATAACAGGTTTTATCCCAAAATTAAGTTGGAAATTTATAGAATAAAATGTTCTCTGCTGCTGCTGCTAAGTCACTTCAGTCGTGTCTGACTCTGTGCGACCCCATAGACAGCAGCCCACCAGGCTCCCCCCCATCCCTGGGATTCTCCAGGCAAGAACACTGGAGTGGGTTGCCATTTCCTTCTCTAGATTTCTGAAAATCTCTATGTGTACGATGGATCTAGTGTATATGATGGAGCTTTGAGAGGAGTATAGGGAACATCTCAACTTTTGGGGGTCTTACGGGTCTGGTAGGAATGGGTGTGAATATTCACCAAGTGACTATGAGTTGTTTCAGCTATCCTTTCTGACCACTTTAAGGTAGACAGCACTTTAAAGCTAATTAAAATGTTTTTAAGTTACTGGTGGAATGATAGTTGATTCTAATTAACTTAATCTAGGTAAATTAGTATGATTAGGCACTAATTGTTTCACTTGTTCCTAATTGCTTAGCGGTTTCGGGTGTGTCCAACTCTTTGTGACCCCAGGAACTGTAGACCTCCTCTGTCTACAGGCTCCTCTGTCCATGGGATTTTCCCAGCAGGAATACTGGAGTGTGTTGCTATGCCCTCCTCCACAGGATCCCTGACCCAGGGATCAAACCCATACCTCCTTCGTCTCCTGCATTGCAGGCAGAATTCATTTACTGCTGAGCCACCAGGGAAGCCCATGATTAGGTAGAACCAGCAACAATTTCAGAATTATTTGAAATCATTACAGCAAATAAATCCAGCTTGAGTTGGTCAGAACAAATTTTAACTAGATAAAGGCTGTGTGGACTGACACAAAGGTCCATATATAACTAGCTCGTTCTGATGGGAACTTAATAGATCAATTTGAACTGTTATAAATAATTTTTATAAATTAAAATTTTAATTGCTAAAAATTTCAAATAGTTTTATAAAGTTTTAAGCTCTTCAAAATAATTTTTTTAATGTATTATCTAGTTAAGAACCAATTCTGAGTGGATTAAGCTACTTTGGGCTAATCTAGGTATGTTCTATGTAGCCAACATGTTAGAATTTCAAACTTATTCTGATAGGGATTACTCATTCATTTAAAAGACTTATTTAGCATTTACTCAATAATAACAGAGTCTGGGTTCAAATTCTCCCTTTACCATTTAGCATTGATTTAGCCTGGAGAATTCCATGGACAGAGGAGCCTGGCAGGCTACAGTCCATGGGATTGCAAAGAGTCAGACAAGACTGAATGACTTTCACTCGCTCACTCAGGCAGGACACTTAATGGGCTTCCCCAGTGGCTTGGAGTTAAGGAATCCGCCTGCAATGCAGGAGCTGCAGTTTCGATCCCTGGCTCTGAAAGATCCGTTGGAGGAGGGCAGAGCAATTCACCCCAGTATTCTTGCCTGAAGAATCCCATGGACAGAGGAGCTGGGTGGCCTATAGTCCATAGGGTTGCAAAGAATCAGACACAACTGAAGCGACTTAGCACACATGCACACAAGACACTTCATATTTCTACTTTATTTCTAATACAGGAATGATCATAGAAATTTAAGAGTCTTTGCAGTGTCTGAGGATTAAATGAAAAAAAAAAACAAAACAGGTAAAGCCCTTAGCATGTTACATAGTACTTAATAAGCAACAGTGAGTGTTAGCTTTTGTCTTACTTTAGAGAGGCCGTATGGAGAGCAGTCAACAAAGTGTGTAAAAGATCAGCAAAGGCTGGGGAGTAATTGAAGTCTGCCATTCTCTGGATGTATGACCTTGGCCAAGAAACTACCTTTAAAAGGAGATAATCATATCAAACTCTCTGGACACAAATTAAATGTTCTAGAAATAGTGTAATGCCTAAACACATCTCCAGCTGTCTCTGGCTGGGTCTGGTTCTGAACAGAGATGTTCTAGAACAGTGGTCCCTAACCCCTGGGCCATGGACTGTTAGGAAACAGGCCGTACAGCAGAAGGTGAGCAGCAGGCAAGCGATCAAAGCTCCCTCTGCCGCTCCCCATCTCTGGCGTTGCAACCTGAACCATCTCTCCCCCTCCACTCTCCATTTGTGGAAAAACTATCTTCCACGAAACTGGTCCGTGGTGCCAAAAAGGCTGGGGACCACTGTTTTATAGTGTTCATTTTACAGTTGTCCCTCACTATGGGAGTGATTCCAGAACCCCCAAAGATATCAGTCAAACCCTACAGATGCTCAAGAGGCATACAGAAGACAGCACAAAATGTGCATGTAACCTATGCCCACTCTGCTACTTTACTTTTTAAAACAGTTTAAAGTCTTTATTGAATTTGTGACAATACTGCTTCTGTTTTATGATTTGGTTTTTTGGCCTCAGAGCATGTGGGATCTCAGCTCCCCGACCAGGGATGAAACCTGCACCCCATGCACAGGAAGGCGAAGTCTTAACCACTGGCCCACAGGGCAAGTCCCTTCTCTTGTTACTCCAAGTCCTCTTTAGCTTACTTATAGCTAATAGAGTTGATTCTTGAACAATATGGGTTTGTACTCTCCAGGTCCCCCTTAATACATGGATTTTCTTTCAGTAGTAAATACTACAATGCTAGAGGATCCATGATTGAACCATCAAATGCAGAGGTACTATGTATGCAGAAGACTGGCTGTAAGTTATCTGTGGATTTTTCAACTGAGTCCCTAAGCCCTTCATTATGCAAGGGTCAACTGCACAGTATAAATGTGTTATGTAAATAGTTGCTGGTGTACAGCAAATTCAAATTGTTTTTTGGCGCTTTATGGAATTTTACAATATTTTCAATCTTTGACGGACTGAATTCACAGATAGGGAACCCACAGTACAGAGGACCAACTGTAGAAACATAGTAAAGTTCCAGGGCCAAAGATGTACTCAACTTCAGTGTCTTTCTGATACCAGAAAACTATTAAAAAAAAAAAAAAAAAAAAAAAGTCTTACTATCCATGAAATAAGGAAAAAGAAATTTGCTTTCAAATATAAAAGGTTAATGCTTAATACATGCTTTAAAAATACTAAATTCCCATTTTCTACACACACAGAATGGTTTGAGGAGTGAATGAGGCAAATGATGAGGGAAGTACTTCTTAAAAAGGTAACTATCAGGAAGACAAATAGCACTTTGTTTAAAATGACAGTGATCCGGCGTAGAACAAGTACTTCAGTGAGGTGACTCATTTTCTGATTTCCAGACAATGGCTTTAAAACATGACAGTGTTCACAATTTAAACCTCACAGAGCTGCCTGGGCACCGTCACCTGTCTATGCCAGACCCTCTCTGCTACAAGTCAGGCATTCATTAATAAGACTGGCTCATCCTTCAAGAAGCTCACACTCTAATAATCCAGAATCCCAGGAGTCACAGGAGACATGGGTTGTATCGTTGGGTCAGGAGGATCCCCTGGAGAAGGAAATGGCAACTCACTCAGTATTCTTGCCTGAAAACTCCCACAGAGAGAGGAGTCTGGTGGGTCCAAAGGGTCACAAACAGTCAGACAAAACTGACTGAGCAAATAAACCAAACAAACCTGATAAACCAGAAGATTATCATACCATCAAACAAGAGCTATGAAGGCAGACTGCTAAGGGGGGATGGGGGAGTAGACCAGGGTGTGTTGTGTGAGGGAACATTACCCGGCCAAGTTGCCACTGGGCTAAGATTTAAAGACAGTTTATTATTAACCTTTTGTAAAAACCCCATAATCTGTGGCTTAAAATAACCATTTCTTATTAGAAATTTATAGGTCAGCTTGGGGGTTCCACTGATCTGATCCTGGCTTGGCTGATCTCAGCTAGACTCATCCATGTATGTGCAGGTACTGGGCAGGTTAGCTGGGCCAGTTCTTACAGACAAGGCTCTTCACAAACTCTGCTCCACATGCTTTATGATCTAGTAGGTTAGGCTGGTTATGTTATCATGATAAAGGCAGAGGAAGAGAAGCATGTCAAGTCTTTTGAAACCCAGTCTTGCAACACCACCATTTTTTAAATATTCTAATGGCCAATGTAACTCACAAGACCAGCCCATTCCAGAGATAATGAAATAGAATCCACCTCTTGAGGAGAATCACTGCAAAATCACAATGCAAAGAATGTGGATACAGAAGGGGTAGAGCACTTCAGTGGTAGTTTCAGTTTCTCCATCAGAGGTAAGAATTTATCAGACAAAAAATAAAGAAGGGATACAATGCCCAAGACATGGAAGCAAACTAGACATCCATCAATAGTGGAATAGATGAAGATGTGGTTCAGTTCAGTTCAGCTGCTCAGTCGTGTCCGACTCTTTGGGACCCCATGAATCGCAGCACACCAGACCTCCCTGTCCATCACCAACTCCCGGAGTTCACTCAGACTCACGTCCATCGAGTCATTGATGCCATCCAGCCATCTCACACACACACAATGGATTATTACTCAGCCATTAAAAAAAAAGAATGAAATAAAGCATTTGTAGCAACATGGATAGACCTAGAGATTCTCATACTAAGTAAGCCAAAGGACAAATATGATATCACTGGAATAAGTGGAATAAAAAAAATCCAAATGAACTTATTTACAAAACATAAAGAGACTCACATAGAAAACAAACTTATGGTTACCAAATGGGAAAAGTGTGTGTTTTGGGGGGCAATGGGGTTAAATTAGAAGGTGGGAATTAATATACACACACTGCTATATATAAAATAGATAATCAATAAGGACCTACTATATATATAAAATCGATAATAAGGACTTACTCTATAGCACAGGGAAATATACTCAATATTTTGTAATAATCTATAAGGAAAAAGAAACTGATAAATATATATATCTGAATCATTGTGCTGTACACCTGAAACAATATTGTAAGTTGACTATACTTCAATAAAAATTTTTAAAAATGCAGGAGGGAGGACATTCACAAAGGAAGGTTAGCACTGATAAATATATTAATAAGTATATCTTTCAGGAGAGGTGGCCATACTGTTTTTTATGCCTCTAGGACCACTGGATTTTCTATAATCGGATTTCCCAAACTTCTATGATGTTTTTAGGTACTGACCCTATGGTTAACCATGTTTGGGAAAAACTGACTTAATCACATTTAGAAGGTTCCTTACTGTGAGTCCTCTCAAAGGTTTTTGCATAATAATAGTAATCAACACTTTCTGAATAGTTTAATGTGCTAGTCACTTTACATGGAATCGAATATTTAATCCCCTAGCAACCAATGACGTTTTGTTCATATTTTTTGTAAGCAGGAAACTTCAAGAACAAAGGTATGCTAATATGCATTTTTAATCACTCAACCAAAGTTTTTGTCTGCACTATTTTCCAAATATCTATTACTACTAATTCCCATTTAGTGAGCATGTAGTAACATCTTGCAGTTCACATTTTGGGATTCACTTTTCTAAAGAAATTTAAGAAATAAATGAGGTCCTCCATGTTAATTTAGTCCAGATTAACTTATTTCTTTCTCATCTACTAACCTATTTCTTAAAAGCACTTTGCGAAATCTCTTATCTCCAAGCCCATGACAACCTTTTTAACATTTTCATTCTTGCCTGTGAATGTTTAATTTAATCACATTCCACTGCTGCTGCTAAGTCGCTTCAGTCCTGTGTGACTCTGTGCAGCCCTATAGACGGCAGCCCCCAGGCTCCCCCGTCCCTGGGATTCTCCAGGCAAGAACACTGGAGTGGGTTGCCATTTCCTTCTCCAAAGCATGAAAGTGAAAAGTGAAGGTGAAGTTGCTGAGTCGTGTCCAACCCTCAGCAACCCCATGGACTGCAGCCTACCAGGCTCCTCCGTCCATGGGATTTTCCAGGCAAGAGTACTGGAATGGGTTGCCATTGCTATAACTAATTACAAATACACCCTTAAAACTGATGGGGATGAGTTATTTTGTTCAATCTTACAAAGACTGCTTTTAAAAGCTGCTCCAGCACCTTTACAATTAAGTTATCTGTATCAAATAACCTTGCTGTTTTTAAGCTCAGAGAAAAAGTCAATCTATCCTTCCTTTCAAAAAGGCAAGTGTACCACTTTGCTGGTGGTACAGTGGTTAAGCGTCCGCCTGCCAATGCAGGGGCCATGGGTTCAATCTTGCCCCAGGAAGGTCCCACATGCCACAAGGCAATCGGCCCCGTGCTGAGCCCGCTTGCCCTAGAGCCCCGTGCTCTGCAGTAAGAGAAGCCCTCACGCCACAGTAGAGAGCAGCCACCATTCACTGCAGCTCGGGAAAGCCCACATTCAGCAGAGACCCAGCTTTAATGTTTAAAAAGGTAAGTGTTGGGTATCAGCCATAGAGGAGATGCTGTGAGGTGAGATGAAAAGAGCCCAGAGTAGACAGAGGAAAGTGCACAACGTTGTAAATCAGCCACATGTGCTCAGTCACTTCAGTTGTGTCCGACTCTGTGCGACCCTATGGACTAGCCCATCAGGCGCCTCTGTCCCTGGGATTCTCCAAGGCAAGAATACTGGAGTAGGCTGCCATGCCCTCCTCCGGGGGACCTTGCCGACCCAGGGATCGAACCCGCAACATCTCCTGCAACACAGGCAGATTCTTTTTCATTGAGCCACTCAGGAAGCCTGAATCAACTATACTTCAATTAAAAAAAATAAAAAGCTCAGGAAAGTTCTAATCGTAGCTCTCAGGCCTACCCGGAGAAGGCGATAGCACCCCACTCCAGTACTCTCGCCTGGAAAATCCCATGGATGGAGGAGCCTGGTGGGCTGCAGTCCATGGGGTCACGAAGAGTCGGACACGACTGAGCGACTTCACTTTCACTTTTCACTTTCATGCATTGGAGAAGGACATGGCACCCACTCCAGTGTTCTTGCCTGGAGAATCCCAGGGATGGGCGAGCCTGGTGGGCTGCCGTCTATGGGGTCGCAAAGAGTCGGACACGACTGAAGCAACTTAGCAGCAGCAGCAGCAGGCCTACCAGTGCAGTATCAGACAATTCATTTTTTGAGTCTCAATTTTCACATAGTCAGCATCATGAATATCCTGTCCCCCTTTCCATATTTGTCTACAATAGAGATCCAAAGAAACTTTGCATGTAAAAAATAACTTTATATTCTAGGAAATGCTCTAAGTATTTTAACCAAATGAGAACTGTACACTTATAACAATAAAGGATCTGAAATTAATTTTTTAGACCAAATTATTGTTAGACATGCAGGTAAAAAAGTATAAGTGACCCATACTGCTTCCTTCATCTTTGCTGAGACCTAGGGTTAAATAATTTGGTTAAATTGCCTAGAAAAACAGAGATGGTCTATTCTCCTAGCATCATAACTCTCAAAACCCAAATACTTTGGGAGAGATTATCAACATGAGTATGTTTTTTACTATATCATAAATGAAAAATTATATAAAATACTAATATCAACTATAAATTTATTATCATTGAAAGAGGTTAATACTTCTCTTCTATTATGGGCCCACACTATCATTTCTTATTATCCTTTACAAGCTTGGCAAAAAAAGGAGCTTTACCCAAATGTTGGATTTATTTTTAAAATATTTATTGATCGCCCACTATCAGGGAAACACTTGTCAACTACAAATTGGCATTTGCCATCTACCTCTACAAGGATTAAATCATGAACACCCCTTAATAGGAGTTCAGGGTGGAGAGCATAAATGAGGTTCTCTGTGCTCTGGGAAAAACTGGCAGAACAGGTCTTCAGATAATTAGACATTTTTGGAGTGGATTGTGTGAGCCAATTCTTGTTTCTCCTTATATCTAGAAAGGCACCAAAATCCTTTATGGTGACATCTGCACCTCATGACTAGCAGGAACCTTCTGCAAAAGAAAAAAGTGCTTGATTATCTGTGCTCCCTGCACCAAAATCTCTTGTATACCAAGAGATACCATCTCCTACCTCTTGGGCTTCCCAGGTGGCTCAGATGGTAAGGAATCTACCTTCAGTGCAGGAGACTTGGGTTCGATCCCTAGGTTGGGAAGATCTCCTGCAGAAGGGAATGGCTATCCACACCAGTATTCTGGCCTGGAGAATTCCATGCACAGAGGAGCCTGGGGCTTCCCTCATAACTCAGTCAGTAAAGAATCTACCTGCAGTGGAGGAGACCCAGGTTTGATTCCTGGGTCGAGAAGATCCCTGGGAGAAGGAAATGGCAACCCACTCCAGTATTCTTGCCTGGAGAATCTCAGGAGGAGCCTGGCAGGATGGTGTCACAAGAGTCGGACGTGACTTAGCAACTAAACCGTCACCACCCCTACATCACACCCATACACCACACCACACCATCAGCACTACCTGAAAAGCTGTCGCCTGGACTGTAGTTCCCATTTTGCCCCAAATAAATCTTAACTCACAACTCTGAAGTTGTGTGTGTTTTTTTTTTTTAAGTCTGCACACTATATTAGGCAGTGGAATACAACAATAATTTCAAGCAAAAGTACCCCACTCTTCCAGAGATTTCTTTCTTCTGGCAGGGGATATGGGGAGGCAAAGAATAAAAACTAAGTATAGAATAAGTTACACAGGAGACAGGAATGGGATTTCTGGTGGTGTGATTGAGTTGTATTTTAAATAAGGTTGTCAGGCAAGGTCTCACTGTGAAGGTGACTTTTGACTGAAAAGCTGAAGGAGATGACAAGCGATTCGAGATCATCCCTGAAAGAAGAGGACTAAAGACAAGGGAAACGTCCATTCCAAAGTCTTGAGGTGGTAGTACTCTGGTCTATTCAGGGAACAGCAAGAAGGTCCCTGGGGCTGGAGCACTAAGAAAGGAAGAGATAAGCTCAGAGAAGAAAGCAGGGTAAGGATGGATCAAATATTATCTTAGAAGGTCCGGACTTGTAGTCATGTGACTTGAGAAGATACTTGAGGGATTCAAGAAGTACTGGCATGGATCACATTGGTGGCTTGAAAATATGCAAGCCGTACTAAGAATTAGCTGCTAGGCAATTAGCACTTAGCAGTGGTGGTGGAGATGACTGTGGGTTGGTTCAAAGTGGTTGCAGTAGGGGTGATGAGCAGTGTTTGGATTATGGGTATATTCTGAAGGTACAGCTGGCAGGATTTGCTTATATACTGGATGATTGTTGGAAAAAGAAAGAAATGATGACCCCAAGGTTTTGTTCTGAGCAACCATGTTAAAATGTACATTTTTGTTGCTTAGTCACTAAGTTGTGTCCAACTCTTTGTGGTCCCACCAGGCTCCTCTTTCCATGGGACTTCCCAGGCAAGAATACAAGTGGGTTGCCATTTCCATCTCCAAGGGATCTTCCCAACCCAGGGATCAAAACTGTATCTCCGGCACTGGAGATAGATTCTTTACCACTGAGCCACTAGGGAAGCCCTAAAATGTGCATAGGGACATTTTAATATAAAAGTTTATAGGCAGTGAGTTTGAAACCAGGGTGCAACTTAAATTTGTTTTCTTGATCTAGGCAATTTAGCAGTATTTTTTAAAGCATAAGGCCTCTGAAGTAGAAATAGAGTGCTTATTAAAAACATAATTTTCTGAGTGTTACACCTCAGATTTTCACAATCAGACTAGAATGAGTACTAGAGATTAATAATCATATTGATCTTGCATTTCCATAACGTTATCCTGAGATCTTTAGGAGCAATAACATCTAAAATTCACTGCATTAAAACAAATAGTCTGTGGGCTCCTAGAAAGACTTACTCTACATTTCACTACAAAGAAAGGACCAGTTATTTTTGCGCTGAAGGACAGAAAATGATTGGCAGGCCTGTATCCCTTCTTTGTCACCAGCATCAATAACTCAAGATCTAAAACCACTAGGGAAAAATAGAAGTTGTGTGGCTTCTCCTATCTCCATCCTTGTCTAAATCTAAGCAGTTGCCAATCCTGAATTTGTTTGAGGATTGTTTTTCATAGTTATTATAAAGCGGTAAGCCTGTGGTGGGGAGGGGGTAAAAAAAAAGTCTGTTTCAATGTGTGAGGCTTCGTTCATCAGTGACATGCACAATTCTATTTCTTTTCTTTCTCTCCCATTTTTCCTTCCATTTTCAATATAATTAGACTCAGGAGGACTTGAGATGTGTCTTCAAATATTTGAAAGTCTGTCATATGGAAGAGGGATTAGACTTGTTCTATCTGGTCCCAAGTGGTAGAAACAGGATAATTTCTGCAGAAAATATAGGGTGACTTTCTTTTGGGGTGAAGAGGTATTCCTTATAGCGAGCATAATTTTCATAGAGCTGTTTAAATTGGGATGACTTTAAGATTTTTTTTTTAATTTTTAAAGTCTTTTTTGAATTTGTTACAATACTGCTTATGCTCTAGGCCTTGGCTTCTTGACTACGAGACATGTGGTATCCTATCTCCCTGATCAGGGATCAAACTGGTGGTACCCCCTGCATCAGACCACCAGGGAAGTCCCTTGGGATGAGATTTTAAAGCATCTTCATCTTTCATTAGAACATTCCAATAGTGTCATGCTCTCTTTGTTGACACTTTTTTTTTTGGCTTTGGGTAAGTCCTTACCTCCCATGGCACCACTCAGATTTTTTTTTTTTTCTGTTTTCCTTTAGATCAGATTTTTGACTCCTCCCATTAATCAGGTCTTCTTTCCCTAATTTAAGGATGAGCAAACCATCCTGGTAAATCTGAGCCTAAACACTAGGTTTTATCAGCTACAAGGTCTTTGCTGAAAGTAATCAACTCTGCCACCATAGCAGGAAAGCAGACAAAGGCCATGTTTAAACAAGTGAGTGTGGCGGTGTTGCAATAAAACTTTATTTATGGATACGGAAACTTGATTTTCATACAATTATGTGTCACAACCACTTTAAAAAGTAAAAACTATTCTTACTATTCTTGTGCTCAATATCACTATTAGAGAAATGCAAATCAAAACTACATGAGGTACCAGCTCACATGGGTCAAAAATGGCCATAATTTAGAAGTCTACAAATAACAAATGCTGATAGGGGTATGGAGAAAAGGGAAACTGTGCTGTTGGTGGGAATGTAAACTAGTGCAGCCACTGTGGAAATCAGTATGGAATTTCCTCAAAAATCTAAAACTAGAGCTGCCACGTGACCCAGCAATCCCGCATCTGGGCATATATAAGGAAAAAAAAACACTAATTCAAAAAGATACATGCACCTCTACATTCATAGCAGCGCTGTTCACAACAGCCAAGACATGGAAGGAAACTTAATGTTCATCAGGAGATGGATGGATGAAAAACACAGGGCACATACACACAGCAGATGACTACTCAGTCATAGCAGGCGTAATAAAGCCATTTGCCACCCATGGATGGGCCTGGATTATCATACGGAGTCAGAGAAAGACAAACTCCATAGGGCCTCACTTGTATGTGGATCTAAAACAGGACACAGAGTTATCTACAAAACAGAAACAGACTCACACATGGGCATAGACTTCTGGTTGACAAGGAGCAAGGGGGCAGGGGAGGGATGGATTTGGAGTTAGCAGATACACACTGTTATATAGAATGGATGAATAAGGTCCTACTATCCTGCAGCCTACCAGGCTCCTCCGTCCATGGGATTTTCCAGGCAAAAGTACTGGAGTGGGGTGCCATTGCCTTCTCCATATTGGGAACTATATTCAGTACCTGTGATAAACCATAAGGGAAAATATGTGTACATATATATAACTGAATCACATTACTGTACAGCAGAAATTGTAATTAATTATACAGCTAGTACTTCAATAAAAATGTTTATTGTACTTCAATAAAATGTTTAAATCTTAGAAAGCGAAAATAAAAACTATTCTTAGTTCACAAATTATACATAAACAGGTAGCCAGCTGGATTTGATCCAAGGGCTAGAGTTTACACCTGCTGCCTTAGCTTCTCGTTATAGACCCTTAGGAGGGATGATGTGTCCAAAGGCTACAATCAGAAGCATTAAGATCTGAAAGGAGAACCTACATGTTAAGAATCTGCCAAGAGCTGGGGGATGCGAGTGGTCCTTGCGCTAAATCAGAAGTCTTTATATGTCCATGTTTCTATCTAAGTGGGTAACTTTTAAAGAAGTTTCATCTGAAGATATGATAGATGTGCATGCTTTGAACACAAAACCTGGAATAAAAGTCAGAAACTCTAGTCGGGAACTAAGAAGCAGAACTAAATCTGTTAACAAAACTGTGAGACTGATCACACCTCTACAGCGGTAACGGGTCTACATTTGTCAGAGACAGAGCTTTTGGGCTAAACTGCACTGTAGTCTCACTCATAATAAAGTTTGACTGCTCAGACACGACATTATTGTCTTGTAAAACCAGAGCATCTCCTGTTAGTACCCATTTCAGGCTTAAAGTATAATAGATGACAATAAAGACTCTTTACATGTTTAAAGATTATTTCTCAGCCCATTTGGTAACACTTAATACCATCAAAGTCTCCAAAAGGGAGGAACAAAGAATTTCAATAATGCTTACAAGATTTCCTCAAAGGGAGGTTCTGGCCACAGCTTTTCATTTTGGAGCAACTGGTATAGAGAGAATTCTAAGGTAGTTATCTCCATGTTTACCAGTTTCAATGTGTGAGGCCTTATCTATCACTGGCATGTACCAATTTCCTTCCTTTTCTTTCTATTCTATTTTTTTTCACTTTTAATATAATTAGGCTCAAGGGGACTTGATATTTGTCTTCAAATATTTGAAAGTCTGTCAACTGGAAGAGGGATTAGATTTGTTCTGCTTGGTCCCAAGTAGTAGAAATAGGACCAATTCTGCAGAAACTCCAGGGAGAGTTTGTTTTTATTCCTAACAGGAAGCATAATTTTACAGAGGTGCTTAAAACTATGATGAGCTCAGAATCTCAAGTCACTGAAGGTGTTCATCTAGAAGCTAGACTGCTACTTGGAAGGGGTTTTGTAAAAAGAACTCAACTTGAACTACTGGGTCCAAGGTTCAGTCAGTGAATTGTTGGCCTTTATATAATAGCATTTGACTACTTAATACTGTAAACTACTGTACTGAAATCTACATATTTTAATGCTCACAGTGACAATTTCAATGCTATTTGTATTTAAACTTTACAAATGATGATACCAAAATCTAAGAGGCTAAGTAGCTTGGCCTAAATTACACAGCTAGTAATAAATTGCAGATCTGAACCCAGATTTCCTTGACACCAAGCCCCAGGCTCTTAAAACTATGCTGTTTCTTTGCAGTGGAGGAATGCAGTGAGCTATAAGGACTTGATATGTACTACACGGTAGCTTTTAAAAGTGACAAAAGTAAAGGATACAGAATATATGTATAGCTGCCATACAGCTGCTAGAATGAGTACATCAAAATATATACATCACAAAAATATGTTGAGTGAAAAAAAATTGTATGGAACAACACATACAGTATATGACACTGTTAACACACACTTTCAAACAAGCAAAACAAAACTGCAAATTACTTAGGGAGCTATACATGGACATTAAGATATAAACATGGATGAGAAGAAGTTTTACCAAATGAACTACCTCTGAAGAGTGAGGAAAAAGACTGAAATTGAAGAATGTTGAGAGACTTTTAACTATATCTCTCTGTGATATTTTGGTTCTTCATAAATAAGAGGGAGAGAAAGAGAAATTCAAAGCAAAGATGATTATGATAAGACTTTTCAAAAGTGTGGACATGTGTTATTTTCTATACTTTATCAATGCTTGAAATTTTTATTTAAATATATATATATAAAATATGACAAAATTAAAGCAGAAAATCTTCTATGTATCTACATGGCAGATTAGATACCTATTATTCTGCATCTCTCCTATCCTCAATGCATAAAAAATGATAGCAAAGGAATTTATAGGCCATCAGCCCACAAAGACAGGAAGAACAAAAGGTCAAAAAGCAGAAAAAGTTAATCTAGGTAGAGAAGTAGTCTGAGAAACTGAACTCTAGAAATATTTGTAGTTTCAATCTAATGGTTGAGAAACTATCAAATCTCAGACAGAATAAATTAGATGAGAAAATACAGATACATAAGGAATTAAAATTGGAAATTAGTATCCAAAGAAAAGCAATTCCAGAGAAAGCAGATAAAACACTAAAAAAGAACAATAAAGGTATGAAGGAAAAAAAAATGTCAGACCAGGAAATAAATTGAGAAGACATATGAATCACTCTGAGATTTGACAACACCTCATAGAAGTTCTTAGATTTTCCAAGACAAAGTGAAAAGACAAGAGAACATTAGAAAGGAATTCATTGGACAGGTCCACTGTGGAGGAAATGATTTAACCTTACAACCTGGAATTTTATACTTAGACAAGCTATCAAACTAGAGGATACTCAATTTTTTAAAAAGTAAATAAATTAGAAGACAAAGACATTTCAGACAGAAAAGTTCTCAAAACTTCCCATTCTTATGGAAATCCAGGGAAATATGCACATTAAAAATAAGAAAACTAGAAAAAGTAAAGTCTAAAATCTAGAAATGAAGATCTAAAGAGAGGAGAAAGACCCCAGTTGATGACAGTTACAGGATGACTGCTGTGCTTCAGTCACATTAAAAAGAATAAAATACCTAGGAATAAACCTACCTAAGGAGGCAAAGACCTGAATTCTGAAAACTGTAAAACACTGGTGAAAGAAACTGAAGATGACACAAACAGATAGATACATTATGTTCTTGGACTGGAAAAATCTATATCGTTACAGTGACCATACTCAAGTTAAACTACATATCCATTGCAATCCCTATGAAAATACCAATGGCATCTTTCACAGGACTAGATCAAATAATTCTAAAATTTGAAATGGAAACACAAAAGACCCTGAATTGCCAAATTAATCTTGATAAAGAATAACAAAGCTGAAGGTATCATGCTCCCTGACTTCGTGTGAGTGCATGTTAAGTTGCTTCAGTAACGTGTGACTCTTTGAGACCGCAATGGACTGTAGCCCATAGGGCTACTCTGTCCATGGCATTCTCCAGGCAAGAGTAGGGAACTGGGTTGCCATGACCTCCTCTAGGGGTTCTTCCCGACTCAGGGATCGAACCCACGTCTCTGGCATCTCCAGCACTGGCAGGTGAGTTCTTCACCACTAGAGCCACCACTACAAAGCTACAGTAATCAGAAGAGTGCCTGGTGGCTCAGACGGTAAAGATCTGCCTGCAATGCAGGAGACCCAGGCTCGATCCCTGGGTTGGGAAGATCCCCTGGAGAAGGGAATGGCAACCCACCCCAGTATTCTTGCCTGGAAAATCCCATGGACAGAGAAGCCTGGCAGGCTACAGTCCCTGGGGTTGCAAAGAGTCAGACACAACTGAGTGACTAACACTTTCAATCAAAACAATATCATAGTGGCCTAAAAAAGACACACACATCAATGGAACAGATGAGAGCCTAGAAATAAACCCATGTACTTATGGTCAATAAATCTACTATTACTACTGTGAGCAAGAAACCCTTAAAAGAAATGGATAACCTTCATAGTCAACAAAAGAATCTGAAATGCAGTACTTGTGTGCAATCTCAAAAACGACAGTTCTGTTCGTTTCCAAGGCAAACCATTCAAGATTACAGCACTCCAAGTCTATGCCCCAACCACAAATCCCAAAGAAGCTGAATAGTTCCATGAGAACCTACAAGGCCTTTTAGAACTAACACACACACACACACACACACACACACACACACTGTCCTTTTCATCAAAGGGGAATGGTATGCAAAAGTAGGAAGTCAGGAGACACCTAGAGTAACAGGCAAGCTTGACCTAGGAGTACAATTAAGCAGGACAAAGGCTAACAGATTTGCCAAGAGAATGCACTGGTCATAGCAAATACCCTTTTCCAACAACACAAGAGATGACTCACACATGGACATCACCAGATGGTCAATACCAAAACCAGGTTGATTATAGTCTTTGCTGCTGAAGACAGAATCTCTATACAGTCAGCAAAAACTAGGCTGGGAGCTGACTGTGGCTCAGATCATTAACTCCTTGTTGCCAAATTCAGACTGACACTGAAGAAAGTAGGGAAAACCACTAGACCATTCAGATATGACCTAAATCAAGTCCCTTATGATCCTACAGTGGATGTGACAAACAGATTCAAGGGATTAGACGTGACAGACAGAGTGCCTACAGAACTATGGACAGAGGTTCATGACATCGTACAAGAGGCAGTGATCAAAATCATCCCTAAGAAAAAGAAATTCAGAAAGGCAAAATGGCTGTCTGAGGAGGCCTTACAAATAGCTGAGAAAAGGAGAGAAGCAAAAGGCAAGGGTGAAAAGAAAAGATAAACCCATCTGAATACAGAGTTCCAAAGAATAGCAAGGAGAGATAAGAAAGCCTTCCTCAGCGATATAGGGAAAAAAAAAAAAAAGGGAAAGACTAGCGATCTCTTCAAGAAAATTAGATATACCAAGGGAACATTCCATGCAAAGATGGGCTCGATAAAGGACAGAAACTGTATGGACCTCACAGAAGCAGAAGATATGAAGAAGTAGTAGGAAACACAGAGGAACTATACAAAAAAGATCTTCACAACCCAGATAATCATGATGGTGTGATCACTCACCTAGAGCCAGACGTCCTGGAATGAGAAGTCAAGTTGGCCTTAGGAAGCATCGCTACAAACAAAGCTAGTGCAGGCGATGGAATTCCAGCTGAGCTATTTCAAATACTAAAAGATGATGCTCTGAAAGTGCTGCACTCAGTATGCAAGCAAATTTGGAAAATTCAGCAGTAGCCACAGGGCTGGAAAAGATCAGTTTTCATTCCAAATCCAAAGAAGGGCAATGCCAAAGAATGTTCAGACTACCATGCGATTAAACTCATTTCACACACTAGCAAAGTAATACTCAAAATTCTCCAAGCTAGATTTCAACAGTACATGAACCGTAAACTTCCAGATGTTCATGCTGGAATTATAAAAGGCAGAGGAAGCAGAGAACAAATTGCCAACATCCACTGGATCACTGAAAAAGCAGGAGAATTCCAGAAAAACATCTACTTATTCACACACTAGCAAAGTAATACTCAAAATTCTCCAAGCTAGATTTCAACAGTACATGAACCGTAAACTTCCAGATGTTCATGCTGGAATTATAAAAGGCAGAGGAAGCAGAGAACAAATTGCCAACATCCACTGGATCACTGAAAAAGCAGGAGAATTCCAGAAAAACATCTACTTCTGCTTCATTGACTACCCTAAAATCTTTGATTTGTGGATCACAACAAACTGTGGAAAATTCTTAAAGAGATGGGAATACCAGACCACCTGACCTGCCCCTTGAGAAATCTTAATGCAGGTTGACCACCTGATCTGCCTCCTGAGAAATCTGTATGCAGGTCAGAAGGCAACAGTTGGAACTGGACATGAAACAATGGACTGGTTCCAAATTGGAAAAAGAATAGTTCAAGGTTGTATATTGTCACCCTGCTTATTTAAATTATATACAAAATATGTCATGTGACATGCTGGACTTGAAAGAATCAAGATTGCAGGGAGAAGTATCAATAACCTCATATATGCAGATAATACCACCCTTATGGCAGAAAATGAAGAGGAACTAAAGAGCCTTTGATGAAAGTGAAAGAGGAGAATGAAAAAGTTGGCTTAAAACTCAATATACAGAAAACTAAGATCATGGCATCTGGTCCCATCACTTCATTGCAAGTAGATGGGGAAACAGTGGAAACAGTGACAGACTTTATTTTCTTGGACTCCAAAATCACTGCAATGGCACCCCACTCCAGTACTCTTGCCTGGAAAATCCCATGGACGGAGGAGCCTGGAAGGCTGCAGTCCATGGGGT
>SJYX01008065.1:0-11985 GCA_006410675.1 Oreotragus oreotragus | reverse complement strand
GTCTGCACTCCCTCCGACATACAGTCTATGTTTCAGCCATACTGAACTTCTGGTGGTTCCTCAAATGCACTGGCAACTTTGCATACCAAGATCATTTCTCATATGCTGTTCCCTCTACCAGGAAGTACCCTCCCACCTGGCAGAAAACCTTCTCAATTTCTTACACCTCTGTTTAAGTCTCTATGGAGATTTTTCTAACCACCCTCTTCTCTGCCTCGCTCAACCTGGAGAAATGACCATCTGCATTGCTCCTTCGATGTACACCCTGTCTTTTCAAAAGCCACATGGTAATGCAGAAGTACATGAATGAGTGGATGGTTGAAATATGTGGCAGGTATTCATCTATACCAGTCTCTGCCCTGAAGGGTGCAAACTCTGGTGGAGGAAAGAGACTTGCAAACTCTTTGATTCCTTAATATGTTGCCAGGTGCTTAACTGAAAGCACAGCTTCCTCCACCCCCACCCTGGGATCAAAACCCCCTGGAGGGTAGTGACCTTGTTTTAAGTATAACTGAGTCTCCAGCACTTACCGCAGTACCTGGACAGGGCAGGAGCTCCATATTTTTTTGAAGGAATGAATAACTAATTGAAGCGAAACACAAATGGGTAAATAAGTAAATAAGTAAAGCTCTCATATTATATCAATGATTTAGACAAATTTGCCATCTGTCTACCTGAGCCACCAGGGTCTCTCCAAACTGATTTTCTGTGAAAGCCTTCTGGAACAGAGCCCTGGGCAACATGCACTCACTAAGGATCTTCTGTTTTCTCCAGGATAATTCTTTGTATTGTTTTCCCTGTCCCCACAAAACATATATTTTTGTAGAAAACTAAGAAAGCCAAATGGGCTTCCCTGGTGACTCAGAGGGTAAAGAATCTACCTGCAATGCAGGAGACCTGGGTTTGATCCCTGTGTCAGGAAAAGCCCCTGGAGAAGGGAATGGCTACCCATGCCAATATTCTTGCCTGGAGAATCCCATGGACAGAGGTTGGCGAGCCACATTCCATGACGTTGTAAAGAGTTGGACATGACTGAGCAACTAACACTACATACATAGGACAGCCAAATAGAAAAGGAGAATCACCTGTAGACAGCCAGCGTGAATGCTCTGGTCTACGTCCCTCCAGACCTCTGTCTAGGTTGGTCACCAGCATGTGGACTAATGATTACATGAACCCAGATTGCCCGGGTTCAACTTGCAGCTCTGCCACTGAATGGCTGGGTGAACTTAGCAGTGTATTTAAGCCCTCTGTGCCTCAGTTATCTCATCTGTAAAGTGGAGACAGTTGTTATACCTCCCTTGCTGCAGTTCCAAGGCTTAACCATGTCACCACGGGTAAAGCGCTTGATTCACGGTACACAGTGCCGAGCACAGCTTAGCTGTTCTACTCTTGCTCTAAAGATCTCCAGGCCCCATCCAGCCACTGCAACCACCCGTGACCAGGAGGGGCGCAAACGACTGGTCGGTGACTCTGAGATGGCAGCTCCCAATGCTGTGACGATTTCCCCCCACTGCTGGTTTCTATGTCAGGACTGAGGTCAGATCCACGGCTGAAACGTGATTCCCGCTTAAGACAATGCTAGTTTCACCCAACTCACTTAAGGTAAACAGGAGGATTAACGCTGCTCCACCCCGGCAAGGCCAGGTTTGCCAGATAAATAGACGCGGTTCACTATCAGCCTTCTTCAAATTGTGTCACCTGAACGAGGAAATGCCCGCTCCCTGACAGGATGCAAGCCCTTACCCATGCCCTCCTGCTTGCCAGGCTGAGAACCCTCATCCGCCTTCCGGCAGGTGCCTTAGAAAGGAGCTTTGTCCCCAGCCTGGTCCTCCAGAGCCTGGGATCTGCACGCGGCCCGATCTGGGCCAGCACGGGTCCTCCCGGCACCAGGAACCCGAGGTTGGTTTTGGCAATGATCTTGTTTCGAGAACGATCACTGTGGAACATTTGGTGTAGTGGAAGGATTATAGTTTGGAGCCAGCCAGATTGAGGTTTGCGCCCATGCTAGGCCACTTACCAGCGTGGTAGCTCAGACCCGCATCTTCGTATTCAATGAAGCAATGGTTGTAGCTGCAGGCTGCACTGTTGAGAGGAGACACCTAGCATGCAGTTGGGTCCCTAGAAGCCCCTCGAGGCCATGGTGGTGGTGAGGGAGCTGGGAGCTGAGAGAGCGGCTGAAGCTGCCTGTGTGCCTCATGGCAGTGGGCAGAGCTACTGGGTGGGAGACCCTAGGCTGTGTCAAAAAGACCCTTTCCTTCCTCATTGGAAAAGACCCTGATGCTGGGAAAGATTGAAGGTGGGAGGAGAAGGGGACGACGGAGGATGAGATAGGTGGATGGCATCACCAGCTCAATGGACATGAGTCTGAGTGAACTCCGGGAGTTGGTGATGGACAGGGAGGCCTGGCGTGCTGCAGTCCACGGGGTCACAAAGAGTCGGACACGACTGAGAGACTGAACTGAACTGTCCTCAGGAGCAGGGGCAGTCCCCGAATGAAAGCGAGAAGGGCACTGTCTATGATACCGCAAGTGGAGAAATAAGCCCTCTGAGTAAGTGGAGAACTGCCTTCAGCCCTAGGGTGGCTGGTGAAGAAGGGGCTGCAGGAACGTGCTGGGTTGAGTCCTCCCCCATCCCTCATGGGCCTCATTGTTTGCTTTCAGGCTGGAGCCTCTATTCAAATGCAAACACCAGGAGGCGCCTTTGCCAAGCACACGGTGGGAGGATGGACAGGCTGCAACTTTGCTGGGAGCCGGCGAGAAATGGGTGGGAGTGGGAGAAAGGGCTATACAGGGGCCTGCCAGCCAGGAGGTAACCCAGAGCGAGGAGGGGTCCTCAGAAAGGGCTCGATTTGGGACCCTGCTTCCCACGGCCACCCACGGAACACTGGCTCCGGCCAGGGGAGTGTGTACTTTAGGGAAGGCAGCTAAGCAGAAACCAGGCTGCAAGGCTGTGCCTCTGAATGACCCTGATGGAGCCTCTCACTTCTCTGAGTCTCAGTGTCTCCATCTGTGAAATGAGGATGGGAATACCTCTGCCATAGTGTGGTGAGGATGGCTGCCCTTAAGCACACAATAAATGCTGGCTCTGGAGATTTTCCCGGCAGAAGTGTGTTCAGCTCGGCCTTCAGAGGCTTTGAGCCTATTAAAAAAACAGCAAGATCTGATGCAACATGGTATCCTGGATTGCATCCTGGAAGGAGAAAAGGCACGTTAGTGGAAAGACTAGTTAAATCCAAATAAAGTCAATAGTTGATGATATTTCCAGTAGTAACTTGTCAGTTTTGATAAGTGTGCCGTGTTATGTAAGATGTTAACCTTAGAGGAAGCTGGGTGAAAGGTACACAGGAACTCTTCGTGCTATCTTTGCCACTCTTCTGTAAATCTAAATTATGTCAAACTATAAATTAAAAAAAAAATAGCAGGAAGTCTTGGCCTTCCTGGAAAGAAAGCAAATAGCATCTTACTGCCACATTTTGCGATTTCACTTTCATGCATTGGAGAAGGAAATGGCAATCCACTCCAGTGTTCTTGCCTGGAGAATCCCAGGGACGGGGGAGCCTGGTGGGCTGCCGTCTATGGGGTCGCACAGGGTTGGACACGACTGAAGCGACTTAGCAGCAGCAGCAGCAGCCACATTTTGAGAGCAGTACCCCTATTCCTCTTCTTCCATGTACATTCCTCTAAGTAACAAAATGCAAAAACAAGTACATTTCAGCTCTTACGATGCATCAGACTCCAGACTGTGTGCTTAGCATGTACCATCCCATTGAGTCCTGACAACAGGTTTGTACAGACCGTGGAAACTGAAGCTCATAAGACTGGCTAGGAAGCAGCAGAGGTTTTTAACCATTTCTGTCTGGTTTCAAAGTCCATGCTTTTTCTGCTAGAAGAAAAAAATGGACATCTTTTACCAAACTGTCAGATATAAGAACCTGCACCTCAGTGGGACCAGTCTTGTGGGATAGAGACTTGTCAGAGGATGGAAGGTATATAGACACACAAAGTGTTGCTTGAAAATTGAATTAATGAAAGTACTGATACTCATCAGGGTTGTTTATTATGGCAAAAATATTTTAAATAGCCTAAATGTCAAACAATTAGGAATGTTCCAGTGTTAGTTCTATATGCAATAGAATAGGCAGCCATTCAAAGTAATTATATTGTTTTATTTATGGACATGTATCAGTTAGAATGCTTTTTGCTACAAGTAACAGAAAGATGCAACTCAATCAGTTTAAATTAAACAACAAGTAATTTATTATCTGCAATACCAGGTCAATGTGTGGAGTGGACAGAGCAAGCTCCTGGACCTAACAGAAACAGAAGATATTAAAAAGAGGTGGCAAGAATACACAGAAGAGCTATACAAAAAAGATCTTAATGACCCAGATAACCACGATGGTGTGAGCACTCACTTAGAGTCAGACATCCTGGAGTGAGAAGTGAAGTGAGCCTTAGAAAGCAACAGTTCAGTTCAGTTCAGTTCAGTCGCTCAGTCATGTCCGACTCCTTGCGACCCCATGAACCACAGCACGCCAGGCCTCCCTGTCCATCACCAACTCCCGGGGTCCACCCAAACCCATGTCCATTGAGTCGGTGATGCCATCTAACCATCTCATCCTCTGTCGTTCCCTTCTCTTCATGCCCTCAATCTTTCCCAGCATCAGAGTCTTTTCAAATGAGTCAGCTCTTTGCATCAGGTGGCCAAAGTATTAGAGTTTCAGTTTCAACATCAGTCCTTCCAATGGACATCCAGGACTGATCTCCTTTAGGATGGACTGGTTGGATCTCCTTGCAGTCCAAGGGACTCTCAAGAGCCTTCTCCAACACCACAGTTCAAAAGCATCAATTCTTCGGTGCTCGTCTTTCTTTATAGTCCAACTCTCACATCCATCACTATGAACAAAGCTAGTGGAGGTGGTGGAATTCCAGTTGACCTATTTCAAATCCTAAAAGATGGTGCTGTGAAAGTGCTACACTCAGTATGCCAGCAAATTTGGAAAACTCAGCAGTGGCCACAGGACTAGAAAAGGTCAGTTTTAATTCTAATCCCAAAGAAAGGCAATGCCAAGGAATGTTCAAACTACTGCACAATTGCACTCATCTCACACGCTAGCAAAGTAATGCTCAAAATTCTCTAAGTGAGGCTTCAACAGTACATGAACTGAGAACTTCCAGATGTTCAGACTAGGTTTAGAAAAGGCAGAGGAACCAGAGATCAAATTGCCAACATCTATTGGATCATAGAAAAAGCAATAGAATTCCAAAAAATACACCTACTTCTGCTTCAGTGGCTACGCTAAAGCCTTTGACTGTATGGATCACAACAAACTGTGGAAAATTCTGAAAGAGATGGGAATACCAGACCATCTTACCTACCTCCCAAGAAATCTGTATGCAGGTCAAGAAGCAACAGTTAGAACTGGACATGGAAGAACAGACCGGTTCCAAACTGGCAAACGAGTATGTTAAGGCTGTATATTGTCACCTTGCTTATTTAACTTATATGCAGAATACATCATGTGAAATGCTGGGCTGGATGAAGCACAAGCTGGAATCAAGATTGCCGGGAGAAATATCAATAACCTCAGATACGCAGATGACACTACCCTTATGGCAGAAAGTGAAGAGGAGCTGAAGAACCTCTTGATGAAAGAGAAAGAGAAGAGTGAAAAAGCTGGCTTAAAACTCAACATTCAGAAAATGAAGATCATGGCATCCAGTTCCATCACTTTGTGGTAAATAGATGGAGAAACAATGGAAACAGTACAGACTTTATTTTCTTGGTTTCCAAAATCACTGTAGACTGTGACTGCAACCATGTAATTAAAAGACACTTGCTCCTTGGAAGAAAAGCTATGACAAACCCAGACAGCCTATTAAAAAGGAGAGACATTACTTTGCTGACAAAGGTCCATTTAGTCAAAGCTATGGTTTTTCCAGTAACCCATAAAGAAAGCTGAGCACTGAAGAATTGATGCTTTTGAACGGTGGTGTTGAAGATGACTTTTGAGAGTCCCTTGGACAGAAAGGAAATCCAACCAGTCAGTCCTAAAGGAAATCAGTCCTGAGTATTTATCGGAAGGACTGATACTGAAGCTCCAATATTTTGGCCCCCTAATGTGAAGAACTGACTCATTGGAAAAGGCCCTGATGCTGGGAAAGATTGAAGGCAGGAGGAGAAAGGGATGACAAAGGATGAGATGATTGGATGGCATCACCGACTCATGGACATGAGTTTGAGTAAGTTCTGGGAGTTGGTGATGGACAGGGAAGCCTGGTGTGCTGCAGTCCTTTGGGTCACATAGAGTCAGACATGACTGAGCAACTGAAATGAACTGAACTGAACTGAAACTGCTATAGTTTTAGCCGTCCCAAGTAGGAATGATACTTACTGACAGAAGTAGAGAGGGTGCTCCAAAGTATCTCTTTGTGTCATCAGGGAAACCCATTCTCCAAAACCAACCACCAGTCTCACCCTCACCTTAGCCAGAATTATGTCCATTAATTATTCCAGTCACTGGCCCGGAGAATGGACTGCTATTTTAGCTAAGTCCAATTATCTTCTACCCTGGAGATTGGAGATGGAGTCTGTCTTCCTGGAAACAAATTTCCACCCGAAGAAGGGTGGATGCCTGGATTAAAACAGAGATTCTGTCAAGGAAGGAAGAGACGACCAATAGCTTCAGTGTAAGAAAACAACCTTACTCTTGAGAAATAGAAAAATTAACATAATCTTGAGTGGAAAAAAGAGAATGCATTCTGAAAGACATCAGCAGTCTAATCCTATTTATATAAACAGGATTTATATAAATACATTTTTATGTGAGAGGACATAATAGAGAAAGTGAAGTGAAGTAAAGTGAAAGTCACTCAGTCGTGTTCGACTCTTTGTAACCCCTGTAATTCTCCAGGCCAGAATACTGGAGTGGGTAGCCCTTCCCTTCTCCAGGGGATCTTTCCAACCCAGGGATCGAACCCAGGTCTCCCACATTGTAGGTGGATTCTTTACCAACTGAGCCACAAGGGAAGATGGAAGGCAAAAGGAGAAGCGGGCAGCAGAGGATGAGATGCTTAGGTAGCATCACCAACTCAACGGACATGAACTTGAGCAAACTCCAGGAGACAGCAGAGGACAGAGGAGCCTGGTGTGCTGCGGTGTATGTGATTGCGAGGAGTCAGACATGACTGCACGAGTGAACAAGACGTTGTTAATAAATCTGATATTTCTATCTAATACTACCTAATAATGCTCTAATAATCATAATAACATCATTTCTGGTCTATCTCCCTCCACCAGAATGGGAGCTCCTTGACGAGAGGCACTCTTTCTTGATTACCTCTGTATCTCCAACACCCAGAAGGGTTCATTTTTTGACTGACACCTGCATGCTGCCTACTCAGTGAAGCTTCTCCTGGCTGCCCCCATCCTCTCCAACTTCTCCATCAGGGAGCTCCCAAAGTACTGACTTGGCATGAATCCCACATTGCTTAGAGAGGCACTCTCCTAACAGAGGTGACAGTGTGAGATCCTGCATCTTATCTCTCTGCCCCTTCCTCTCCCCTCCCTGCCTCCTACAGTACCTAGCATGGGGTCCTTGCACAAATACAGATGCTCAAAAGAATCTCTGCTATTGATCCGACTAGTTGGCACTTTTATCCTCTCTCCAGTCCCCATCTTGCTCCCTTGGGCTGGAAGTTTATCGTTAATTGTTCTCCTCCAGAGGTTAGTGTCATGATTAGCTCCAGTTGTTGCTTGGGCGTGAGATGAACTTCATTCTTGATGGCCTTCTAGTGAAAGGATACCCACGAGTACCCATAAGGATACTCACTTATGAACTGAGTTCCCCTATTTCACAGCCAGTGTAAACACAGGCAAATATATAATTATCAAGCATTATTACCACTTGTAATTACTCCAGCTCCTCAGTCAACATTGGGAACTAAAGAAATGAGCATGAGGAGCAGAGTGTTTAAATTTTGCCCTTTTGCCCCTTAAAATATTTACTTTTCAATCATCACTCCAAATAATTTAATTACTTCTCGCTACCGAATTAGTGCAAGTATATGTGAATTTGTGCGTGTATATTTACAGGCCATCGAGAGTAAAGCTTCATAACTTTCTAAATGTCTGCCTCTCACTGAGTGTCCCATCAAATATTGCTAAGTATTCATTTCAAGGCACTGTTTCTAGACTGCTAAACATCACCATCAACAGCAATTGAAAAGCTCCCTGAGTTTGCCCGGCTAGCTCAGTTGGTAGAGCATGAGATTCTTAATCTCAGGGTTCGAGCCCTGAGCTCACGGGTTCAATCCCCAGGTTGGGCGCAGCTTTTGGCTTCCCTGGTGGCTCAGCTGGTAAAGAATCCGCCTGCAATGCAGGAGACCTGGGTTCGATCCCTGGNGTAGAGCATGAGATTCTTAATCTCAGGGTTCGAGCCCTGAGCTCACGGGTTCAATCCCCAGGTTGGGCGCAGCTTTTGGCTTCCCTGGTGGCTCAGCTGGTAAAGAATCCGCCTGCAATGCAGGAGACCTGGGTTCGATCCCTGGGTTGGGAAGATCCTCTGGAGAAGGAGAAGATTACCCACTCCAGCATTCTGGCCTAGAGAATTCCATGGACTGTATAGTCCATGGAGTCACAAAGAGTTATTTCACTGAAGAATTTCCCCTGAGTTAATTCACTGAAGAATTTCCTAGAAGTCCAGCACTGTGGAGAGCTCCATGCATAGACCAGTGGTTCCCAAAATAGAGCCCCCAAACTGACGGCATCAGAATGTCTTGGGATAATTTAGAAATGCTGGCTCCCTGGCTCATGCCAGACTTGCTAAATGGGCATCCCGGAGGATGGAGGCCCTGAATACGAATTTTAACACACTCGCTGGGGTCAGTCTCAGTCACAATGTAAAGTCACTGATAGAGCCACTTCCTTGCCTTATCCTTGTCGTGTGTGTTGCTCTGAATAATCAGCAGGGAAAGCTGTGAGAGATGAAAACATGGCTGCCTACAGGACACTCTTCAAATCTGGTTCTCCTGTAACTATTAAAAGTGTCCTCAAGAAAATTAATAATGATATTCATGCCAGTTAGAATGACAGGTTTCTCCTATAAACACCAAGTTAACACGCTAGCTTAAAATAGATAGATTATCTCTCTCACACATAACAGTCTGGATGTAAGCTGGCAGGACCAGTGTGACATCAGGGATCCTTCTATTTTTTGCTCTCCAAAATGCAACACGTATCTCCTATCCCAAGATGGCTGCCCTAGTTCCTGCCACCACACTGATGTTTCCAGTCAATGAGACAAAAAGGAGAGTAGAAAACATACCCCTTCCCTATAAGAGAAGGGCATGACCTTCCCTAGAAGGGCATGACCCTGAAGTTCTACACATCACATACACTCAGATCTCTCTGGAAACTTCTACTTGCCAAGGAAGCTGAAGAATATATTTCTTTCTTTCTTTTTCTGTGTTCAAAACAAACTCAGATTGATTAGTAAAAGAAAGACAAAACAGACGTTGGATGACAAATAGCAGTCTTTGCCCTAGTACCTTCAGATTTGTAAAGTTGTATATGCGCCTCTGTGTGTGTGTGTATGTATAAAACTCAATATTCCAGTATTCTTTTGATTAAAATTAAAGTTCAGCTGCTTTGCTGCAGTCATGGGGATTGGGATACTCAATTATATTTTATTTTAGATAAACAACAATAATTCTTTAATGTGTGCCCTAAATATTCTGGTTTAACATAGTGTCCTGCATTTTTATTTGCTACATCTGACAACCCTATGTAGTCAGGGACCAGAAATGGAGATATTAGGAAACAAGCAGGTGTTTTTTAACCTTAAAGTATGGAAAGTGGATCTTTTTAGCAGCTCTATGCCAAGAAGCCAGTTCCTTTCTCTCCTACACAAGAGGATTTCAGCAGTGAAATGAACAGTCCCTCCCATGGAGAAGAGAGTCAGGAGTTGACAATGAACCAGGGAGCAGTGTAGACCTCGTGTAGATGTGGTACAAGCCATCAGTGCCAACCAGGGTGAGCAGAGAGGCCAGTCGGCAGGAGCTGAAAAAGAGAGAGTGCTGTGGCCTGGTAAAAAAGACTGACATCAGGGAAACCAGCACACTTTGCAGAGAAGGTGCAGTCTCCAAGGAAAAGAAATGGGTTGCAGAAATGCAGGAGCACAAACAAGCAAGAAAGAAAGCCATGGAGATCTGCAGCCAAGCTGAGATCCCACAACAGAGTAGCCAGAAGGGCTTCTGCAACTTTCCTGATGAACCAAGTTTTCTCATAATTTTAAAAGTTTACAAAGTGGAGGACTTCCCTGGTGGCTCAGACAGTAAAGAATTTGCCTGCAGTGTAGGAGACCTGGCTTCGATTCCTGGGTCGGGAAGATTCCCTGGAGTAGGGAATGACTACCCACTCCAGTACCCTTGCCTGGAAAATTCCATGGACAGCAGAGCCTGGCAGGCTGCAGTCCGTGGGGTTGCCAAGAGTCAGACGTGACTGAACGACTAACACTTTCACTACTGTCAAAAATTTACAAATCCCTGGAAGTGCATGGATCTCTAAATGAACAGTCTGGATCAAACTCCAGGTTGCAGGATTGGTCCATCCAGCCCTACAGAGGAGGCACAGGCTGGCTGAGGCAATAGCTAAACCATCCTGGGCCAGCCATTTACAACTCATGTCAGTCTTGCCTTATTTCTTCCTCCTTCCTCCCCCAGGTGAGTCTGACCTACATGTCCTGGGACTTCCTCAGCCCTCTCTGACCTGGATATTGATGGCCTCCTCCCAGAGCCTCATTCTGGAACTCTTGACCACTCCCCAAATCTACTTCACAGTCCCAGCCACGGTTACTACCATGATTAGTTACCCACGCAATTAACCAGATCCTATGTATGAGGAACCAGCTGAGGGGCTTTGAGTCTCAGGGTAACCTGCCAATCATTTGGAATTCTGCCTGAGGCCAAGAACCTCAACCTGAAGCTATGAGACCAGCTCCCTTCTGTACGGGCTAGACTCAGTTCCTAGTGTCCCAACCTGCTCCAAGGGATTCTGTTACCTGTGGACTGATTTCACATTCCTCTGAATTGCATGGCCAGCTGGATTCCCCTCATTCCTTGCTCCATGATCTTGTCCCTGTGCGTATGGATGGTCTTCAGAGTCAGGCCCAAGACTGCTGCATCAATCAGTGGTTCTCAGTCAATAGGAACATATCGGAACCACTCATGGGGCTATTTCAAAATCCTGGTGATCAGGCCCCACCCAAACCTACCAGATTTCTTATGGGAGGGTCCAAGGATGTGTGTATTTTTGGAAAGTTCTATAGATGATTCTGATGTACTACCTAGATGAAGAACTTCTGCTCAAGACACTGTGCTTTGAACTTAGGGATGGTTTCTGTAGCCAGCTTAGTTTCCACATAGCCATCAGCCTTTTCCCCCTTTCCTCTGCCACTGTGGGGCCACAGTGCCAATGTGCCTTGCCCCTGAGTCTTCCAGAGTTGTGATAGTGGAGGGAGAGGCAGCATTAGGGGGAAAGATTTACACCTGCCTAGAATGTTATGTGTAACTTAGCTTTTGTTAAGTTTAGGTGATTTCCCATGGTGAGAGCAATTTATTCTCAAAAATGCCCTTTAAAAGCCTGAAGTCCCAACTGAAGTACTATAGACAGAAACAGTGGCTAGTGGCTGTAAGTGATCCGAATTCTACTGACCACTGTGCCCAGGGACTCCCCACTATTCTCCACCTCACCTGTCTCTCCTGAGGCTCATCTGAGCATTGGGGGTGGGAGGAGCAGAGAATTAAGTGACTAGTGTCATGGCATACAGCACTTACGTCTATATAGCTCTATCTATGTGTATATTGATATATGTTAGAACATGCAAAAATATTGACAATAGATTTCTTTGCCACACAGTTAGTTCAGTTGCTCAGTCGTGTCCGACTCTTTGCGACCCCATGAATCGCAGCACGCCAGGCCTCC
>SJYX01008064.1:0-11811 GCA_006410675.1 Oreotragus oreotragus | reverse complement strand
AAATAAGCTTACAGGGTCAAGAAGCTAAAATAATCCAAAGATAATAAACTCAGAGAAGTTCATGCTAGACATTTCATGATCAAATTGCTGAAAAATAAAGACAAGGGGAAGAATCTTGAAATCTGGAAGAATAAGAAAATAATGATGCAACATTTCTTTTAGAAGAACAAAGAGTCAAATGACTATGGATTTCTTATCAGAAACCAAAGAGGCCAGAAGGAAGTGGAACAACAGTTTGAAAGTGCTGGGGGAAAAAAAAGAACTGTTTTGATTACAGTAGTGGTTATAAAAATATATACCTGGGCCAAAACTCATGGAGCTATACACAATGCAAGTCATATGTCAGTTAAACAATGAAACAAGTTGCAAAGAAATAGTTTGGGGGTAGACTTCATCCATTAGACCTTACTTCTACACAGAAGAAATTTATTTGCAGCTTCTTCATTTGCACTCTTAGTTACCCAGATGGCCAAAGTTGCCAAATGTGTTGGAGGTTCTTCTAAATTATTATTTATTATTTTTGGCTGTGCTGGGTCTAGCTGCAGAGAGCAGGGGCTGCTCTCTAGCTGCTCAAGTTTCTCTTGTTGGGAGCACAGGCTGTAGGTCACGTGGGCTTCAGTAGTTGCAGCCTGGGGTCTCAGTGGTTGTAGCTCCAGGGCTCCAGAACACAGACTCAGCAGTTGTCATGAATGGGCTTAGTTGCTCCATGGCATGTGGGATTTTCCTGGATCAGGGATGAACCCACATCTCCTGCACTAAGAGGTGAATTCTTTACCATGGAGCCACCAGGGAAGCCCCTAGACATTCTTAAAGCCAGTAAAACAGCCTCTGCTTGCACTAAAGTTAGGCATGTCTGCAGAATTTTTAGCTTTTTTTCTTTTTTAAGGTCTTTGCATCACACTAACGCTTTGTCTTTAATTACAAGAAAGTTTACCTCTCATGGCTTCAAAACACTAATGTCCTGGAGAAAATTACAAGCAAAATAGCAGAGTTTCTGAGTTATACTGACATCATTGTTTATCAGTCATGTATGAGCTAATTATTAAAGAAACATATTATAGTGAAATAGAGTGTATTTGATAATAATGAGAAAAAATTACATGAAGTTAAATTGTTCTAAGGTCATCTCGTTATCCAAGAGGTACATAAAGGCATTGATTAATATTAACTTTTGTAAATCAAAAATAAATTGTTATAATTTCCTGGGTAAATACCAAAAGAATGAAAAGTAGAGCACATATTTGGTGTACTTAGAAACTAGTTGAAAAAAAAAAAGAAACTAGCTGAGGGGAAATGAAATTATTAAAATATAAATCTATTCAAAAATAAGAAAAGAAAGGACAGAAAACTATGAGACCCATGAGATAGATACACATGGATTTGAAATAAATTGAAATATATTAGTAATTAATAGTCAAACTACATAAAATCAAAACAAAACACAAGCGATATTATTTCTAAGCTATATGTTATAAAGAAGCAGCAAGATTTACAGTGAAAAGGAAGAAGGAGATTTATCATGTAAATATTAACTAAAAGAAAGTTGACTTAGCCAATTTTAGCATCTCTCTCTCTGTAACTGATAGAACAAGTACACTAAAGTCAGCAATGTTGTTGAGCTCCTCTGAGCAATGCTGTCAAGAAACTTGACCTAAGGACACATTTGTTGTGCCTGATAACTATGAGTACACGTTCTTCACATGTGTAAAGTGAAAGTCGCTCGGTCGTGTCCCACTCTTTGATACCCCCTGGACTTCTCTAGGCCAGAACACTGGATTGGGTAGCCTTTCCCTTCTCCAGGGGATCTTCCCAACCCAGTTTCAAACCCAGGTCTCCCGCATTGCAGGCAGATTCTTTACCAGCTGAGCCACAAGGAAAACCCAATAATGTATGCCATTCAGACAAAGATGCTGTGAAGGACTTCTCTTGTGGTCCAGTGGTTAGGAATCCACCTGCCAATGCAGGGGACATGGGTTCAGTCCCCGGTCCGGGACAATCCCACATGCCACAGGGCAGCTAAGCCCCTGTGCCTGCACTGTTACAGGCTTAGTAGTGCAACATATAGCAAATTTTACCATAAAGTGTAACATTTAGAGATTTTACCATAAAGCTATAAAACAAATTTGAAAGGAATGAAAACACACAGAGCATGTTCTGTGACCACTATGCAATTATTCTAGAAGTTGACAACAACAGAAGATAACTAGAAATTTTTAATTTTAATATTAATGAATACATTCCTAAATAACCAAAGGGTTAAGGAATCATAACGGAAATTAGAAGGTATTTTCAATTTACTAATAATGAAAATGGTAAGTAAAACTCATGTGATCCAGCTGAAGAAGTATTTAGAAGAAAAGGTAATGACTACAATACATATATTAGAAAAGAAAAAACACCTAAAATAAACTTTTAAATGTAGAAAAAGTACAAAGCAAATCTAAATAAGTGTAAAGGAATAAAGAAATTTATGAAACAGAGATGCAATACTGAGGATCAGCAAAGCCAGAAATTTATGATTTGAAAAGATTTTGAAAATTGAACTCTGATAAAACCTGTCATTAAAAGAAGACACATTCACCCAATATCATGAATAAAAAAGTGAAACAATTACCAATGCTACAGACATTAAAAAATACGAAAATAACATTATAAAGGGCTTCCCTGGTACCTCAGCTGGTAAAGAATCTGCCTACAATGCAGGAGAGCCCCGTTCAGTTCCTGGGTTGGGAAGATCCCCTGGAGAAGGGATAGGCTACCCACTCCAGTATTCTTAGGCTTCCCTGGTGGCTCAGACGGTGAAGAGTCAACCTGCAAGGGAGAGCTCTTCCTTGGCTTGGGAAGATCCCCTGGAGGAGAGCATGGCAACCCACTCCAGTATTCTTGCCTGGAGCATCCCCCATGGACAGAAGACCCTGGCAGGCTACAATCCACAGGGTCACAGAGTCAGACATGATGGAGCGACAATATCATGAATAAAAAAGTGAAATAATTACCAATGCTACAGATATTACAAATATAAGAAAATAATATTATAAATATTTTGTATACATTTGAAGCATGTTATAGAGAAGTTGCTAGGGAAAATACAACTTAAGAATGATAGAAAGCTAAATATCATCGACTTCAAAAGAAATTGAATCAGTAATCAAAGATCTTATCACAAAGAAAACTCTAGATACAAGTCACTTCAACACTGTTCACAATTATTCAATAAATAATTTCAATCATACACGAACTCTTCTAGAGAATAGAAAAGAAGGAATATCTCCAATATATTTTTCCTTGTGGGGGCTAGCATCAAAACCTTAATGCTATAATCTAACAGAGAAAGTATAAGAACAAAAACTTAGAAACTATCATCACTCATGAATATATATTTTAGAATTATTTTTAAAATGTTATATTGAATACAACAATATATAAAAAGAATACAGCATCAGGTTGTATTCACTCAAGGTATACAAATTAGTATATTATTACTACAGAAAATCAATCAATTAATTAATCTGCCATATAACAGATTGAAGAGTATGAGGTCCATCAATACATTATGTGTTGTATTGCTTTGATGGCTGTAGAACAATATAAGGTATTAGCACTAATAAGAAAGTTTAGTTAGCTTGCTGGGTACAAATTCAATATTAAAAATCAACATTCCTTCAGCAGTTTGCTGGATACAGTATCAACGTACAAAAATCAATTGTATTTCTATAAACTTGCAATAAAGTCTGAAAATGAAATTAAGAAAACAATCTAATTTACTCTATCATCAGAAAGAATAAAATACTTCAGAATAAATCTGACAAAATAAATGCAAGGCTTGTATATAGAAAACTACAAAACATTGTTGAAAGAAATTAAAGAAGTTTTCAATAAATGAAAAGTGGTCCCATGTTCCTGGATTGGAAGACTTCATATTGTTCAGATGAAAATATTCCCCAAATTGACCTGCAGATTCAATGTAAACCTAATCTAACTTCTAGCTGGGGTTTTCTTTTCTTTTTCAGAAATGACCAACTGATCCTAAAATTCATGTGGAAATACAAGAGATGCAGAATATCCAAAATAATCTTGAGAAAAGTATAAAGTTGGAAGACTTAAACCTTCTAGTTTCAAAACTTACTACAAAGCTACAGTAACCAAGACAGTATGGTGCTGACATAAGGATAGGCATATGGATTAATGGAATAGAATTGAGAGTCCAGAAATAAACCCTAACAGTCATAGTCTCTACATTTTTGCCTATTCTGAACATTTCGTATAAATGAAATCATTTAATATGTGGTCTTCAGTGACTGGCTTCATCATTTAACACAATGTTTTCATGGTTCGTCCATGTTGCAGCATATATCAGTATTACATTCTTTTTTACAGCTGATAATATTTTGTTCTATGAATATACCATGCTTTGTTTATCTAGTCATCATTTGATAGAAATTTTGGTTATCTGCACTTCCAGATATAATGTAGAGAATTTAGAAGTCATCACCATCACCCCTACATAAGAAAAAAGCTAANCCAGGGTTTTGGGGACGTTGAAACGAGGTAACATTTGGCGCAATATTTAGCATATAATAAAAGCCCCATTTTCCCCCAGCCCAATGTTAATAGAATGGCTTCCGGGACTTATGTGCGCCTTTCTTCTTCATTAACTGAATTTCCTACATGAATGTACATGTTTTACTGTCAGCAAAGAATAAAGCCTTTTTTTTTTTTTTTAGCTAGGGTAGGAAGAATCCCAAGTAACCCTTTCCTCCAAACACACGGTGCTGAAGTAGTCCTGTCCCTGCTGGTCTGTTTTTGCGAGAGTTCTGAGAGGCCCTCTTTGGGGCAGGGCACTCTACTGCTCAGGGCAGCCCCAGGCCTTTCTCCTCCCTGACCCACGCTATGCTTCCTTTCCACCCTGCCATCCAGTAGGACTCAAGCCTGACCTCGTCCAAGAAGCCCTCCTTGTAGGCCCACACTGCAACCCTCCTCCCTGGGAACATTAGCCTTCCCTTCACCCGTTCCCCCAGTCTGAAGCTTGCCCACCCCACAGCAAGCCTCTCTTGCGCCAATCTGAGAGTCCAGCGGTGAGAAGTCCGCCAACCCCCTAGACGGATAATCTTGAGGGCAGGGCCACCTGCTTCCTCTGCAATTTCAAAGCACTCACCAGACTTCTCTTCTTGGATCCTCACTCCACAGCCCACGAGTGGGAGAGGGGTTCAGGGACGGAAGTGATAAGCGGGCCCTGCCACTGGATGAAAGCCAGTCTGACCAACTCCAATCAAGGGCTCATTCCCAGTACAGTACTGCTTCCCACAGGAGGCACAGCCAGGCCCCTCAGCCAACAGACCCCAAGGCTAACGGNTCCACAGCCCACGAGTGGGAGAGGGGTTCAGGGACGGAAGTGATAAGCGGGCCCTGCCACTGGATGAAAGCCAGTCTGACCAACTCCAATCAAGGGTTCATTCCCAGTACAGTACTGCTTCCCACAGGAGGCACAGCCAGGCCCCTCAGCCAACAGACCCCAAGGCTAACGGAACGGCCCAGCTCCGCAGGGCAGAACTGCTCTGGCCACCGCAGCACCTCCCTGTCCCCCCCCCGCTGCTCACGTTCCTCCTTCCTCGGCCCTGGCCGGGCTTTGATCCTCAGCCGCCCCACTGCAGGGCTTGGTCCTTCTGAGGGTGCCCGGACCTACGGACACAGTGAGCCATGCTAAACAGGGGAGGGGAGGAAGAGGCTTTGAGCTCAGTACAAAATGCCTCTGGTTTCTCTCTGTTTTATGTCAAATGACCTACAACGCCCCAGGGAACGGTACATTTGAGCCCTGGGTGCTTAGAAGAATTTAGCAGGACAGTTTAAAATGTCCAGACTTGAAGGTGTCAGATTTCGTAAAGCGAGGAAATTTGGAACACATATGCAGACCTCGAGCTGGGACCTCGAAAGGTCTCTCAACTGTCCAGACCAGACTGTGTAAAGACAAAACAGCAGATCTCCCGAGCTCCTCCCAAGTTTCGAGAATCCTAAGATTGCCCAAGGGACAGCAATCAGCAGTGTTCGTGTGTGTACACACATCTATAACAATGTCTTCTAACAAAAACATGTCAGTCACGGACAATCCAGCTTATAATACATGTCTTTTTTTAAATGACATTAGCATAACAACCAAATACAACATGTTTGTTAGACTTTTTAAAAATCTACAAAAAGCATATGTAGGACAAACGTTGTGGTTTAGTCTTAAAGTCCTGTATGACTCTCTTTTGACCCTATGGACAGGCTCCTTTGTCCATGGGATTTCCTAGACAAGAATACTGGAGTGGGCTGTCATTTTCTTCTCCAGGGGATCTTCCCGACCCAGGGATCAAACCCATGTCTCCTGCACTGGCAGGCGGATTCCTCACCGTTGAGCCACCGCAGACGTCCATGTAGGACAATTCAGGAGAGTGAGATGCACTGCCTGCTAGATAATGTGACTGTATCAGTGCTGAATTCTTGGATGTGATAATGGTGGCGAGTTATGTAGGTGCACATCCTGGCTCACAGGTGATACACCCCTCAGTGTTTAGGGATAAGGTATTCCAATATCCACTGCTTTTTCCAAAAGAATCAGGAAAAAATTATATGTGAATAAAAATGGAATGACAATGAAAAAAAAAAAAACCAAGTATGCCAAGCTGCTACCCAGCGATGATTCTAAGTGAAAACTATACAAATGTTTACTGTACTATTCTTTCAACTTCTTTGTATATCTGAACATTTACAAATGGAGTATCAGAAAAGAAAAATAGTATCATTTGAAATTTGTTTACAACAGAAACTTTTGAAGAAAAATAAAATGGCTCATAATTCTACTGTCTAGGTAATTTTTTTTTTAATATTGTTATTTAACTACTAATTTAAAAACATGCGAGCAGGACTTCCCCGGTGGTACAGTGGCACCTGCTAATGTACGGGACACAGGTTCAATCCCTGGTCTGGGAAGATTCCACGTACCTGGGAGCAACTAGGCCAATGTGCCACAACTTCTGAGCCTGTGCTCCAGAGTCCGCAGGCCGCAGCTACTGAAACCTATGTACCTAGAGCCCATGATCAGCAACGAGAGAAGCCACAGTGAGAAGCCGGAGCGCTGCAATGAAGAGAAGCCCCAACTCGCCGCTACTAGAAAAAGCCTGGGCGGCAACAAAGACCCAGTGCAACCCCCCACCCCAAAAAACAGGTAATAATGCCACACGTGTGCACTTACAACGCTGTAATATCTACCCAAGAAGGAAAATATGCAAAGAGGATTTTTTTCTCTTAATAAATAGTTTAGACAAAGAACAATCGAGAAAAAAGTTTACCGTACCATTTCTTAACAGCAGAATGGACCTTTTATTCAAGTATGTGATTCCCAAAATGAGGGCCTATCCAAAGACAAGACGCCATGGGGAAGAAGTATCAGAAATATTCTACCAAAATATTCTGGACCCCTTTGCCTCTGGTTCAGCTGATAATGGTGGAATTTCCAGGCAGGACTCTCCCCACATCTCCACCACCCGCAGATAGGACTGCCCTCTGGGGCTTCCCTGGTGGCTCAGACAGTAGAGAATCCGCCTGCAATGCAGGAGACCCAGGTTCAGTTCCTGGGTTGAGAAGATCCACTGAAGAAGGGAATGGCAACCGATTCCGGTATTCTTGCCTAGAGAATTCCAGGGGCAGAGGAGCCTGGTGGGCTACAGGCCGTGGGGTTGCAAAGAGTCAGACACAACAGAATGATTAAAACACACTGGGGCTCCCCAGAAATCCCTGTGATTGCCTATGCAGGTCCAGGAGTATGGGGGACCATCCCCCAACAAAACACCCATGATCCCACCAGCTTTAGGAAGCACCTTCCTCCCACCTTCCTTGAGTACTCGAATTTCCTCAAGGCACCAGAACGGCCCTTCCATCAGGTCTAAGAGACAAGGGCTCACAGTCGCCCCTTCACACTTAGGCCAAGTCAACCCTATCTTCCCGACCCCCATAAAGGCTTGGACACGGTCTGCTGATGTCCACCCTGCCCCACCACGCCTCCCTCCCAGCGACAGACTTATTGTCAGAGATGGGGAGTAAAGGGAAAGAAAGCAAATCCTGCTGAATTGCTCATTAAGATTTTGCAAACGAGGGATTTCCCTGGTGGGCCAGTGGTTAACACTCCATGCTGACAATGCAGAGGTCCAGATTCGATCCTTGGTCAGGGAGCTAGATCCTGCATGCCACAACTAATGAGCCTGCCCACACGTTGCAACTGAGACCTGCCAAAGCCAAATTTAAAAAAAAAAAAAACAGGATTTTGAAACCTGTCCACAGAGAGGAGGCTGGTGACAATGTGAAGGAGGCAGAGGTGCAGGAGCATCTGAGGAGAGCCGTCCTGGCAGGAGGAGAGTGAAAGGAGAGGCAGAGGCGTCCAGGAGGGGGGCCAGGAGAGCTTGCACAGAGCCCACCACTGGCCTGGCTCCTAACACCAGGAGAGGGCTGCTCTTCCTGCCAACAGGGTTATCTTTTAATCCAACCCCCGGATGACAGCATCTGGCAGGAGCAGCTCCTTGGGGCACACGAGTCACGCGGCTGGGCCCTGTCCGTCCCTTCAGGCTGGGGCTTGCCCTGCCATCCCAGGAAGCACAGCCGCTGCCCCTCCGAGGCCTGGCTTCCGACAGGCCTGTGCACGCCTGGGCGGGTGAGGCAGTAGGTGAGGAAGTGGAGAAAGCTGCCGTGCTGGGCAGGGTCACCAGACACAAAGCCCCAAGAAGGGCAGGCAGTGGCTCCAAGTCACCGGGCAGGTTGGCATCACGCCAGGAAGAGGCAGCCACCCTAGCATCTTCCTTTTCCCCAGATGTAGTGAAGAGCTTTGCAGCTTAAGAACAGCTGATATCAAGTGGTCATGGCGGGCTGCCCGGAATCCTGCGCAGGAGGAATTCTGTGGCCCTGGGCAAGCAGAGCAGGCAAGAGCAAGCTGACAGATGCGTGAGGCCAGTGAGCAGCGCTGCCCAGCCTGCCTCCACTCTACGCACTCTTGACAACTCAAGGACCAGCCTGGCGCTACGTGCCTACCTACCGGGAGGATTTCTGAGGTCTCTGTCGTCACCCAGGATACAGAAGCCACATTCTCTTAGAAGCAGCAGGCTTGTCCCCGCCTCCACACCAGAGTCTGTCTGGGCGCCTGCCTCTGTGATCATCCAAATCCCACCCACGCCTCCAGCCCCAGTTCAAAATCCCAGCTCCCAGCGGGTGTGGCTAAGAAGACGTGGGGCAGGTGGAGGTCTCGAGGCTGGCAGGGAAGGGGGGCACATAATGTGTGCCCTCCAGCTCCGGCAGCACCTGGCAGGCAGCCCTCAGGTCCTCCCAGCCTCGGGCACGCTGTCTCCACAGGCAGCCGTCCCCTTGCTGACCAGCTCTCCCTGTGCAGTGTCCTTCCTTGGGGGCAATCTGCCAGAAGGAACCAGGAGCCAAAAGTCCAGATCTAGCGGCCCCAGAAGCTGCTCTGTTTCCCACCATAGCTCAGTGGGTGTGCCCTCTGGATCCCAACCACCAGATGTGAAATCCTAACTCACCAGCTTAGACTCTAGGCAAGTAGCTAGCCCTCTCTGTCCTTCAAGTCCTCGCATCTGTAAAATGAGGGAAATAAAAGCCCTGCATCTTCGGGTTGCTGGGGCAACCCCTGAGACATCCGTGTCAACTCCCTGGCACGTGATGTAAGTGGTCAGTAACTGTCTACAACACTTATCATCTACTGCACTGCTCCATCAGGCCTGTTCCCACGAGCTCTGTCCTGGCCCAGCCTCTGCCCGCTCCTGACACTCATCCCACTTTCTCAAGACCAGACTCACACTTGGCAAGCATCCAGTTCTATAGCCTCCCTCAGGAGGAGCCAGCTCTCTGGGGACACATTTCAAACCCTAGCCTCTCCTGCAAAACCCTCTGCCCAGAGCGCAGTAAGGCCATCCGAGTAGCCCCGTGGAGCCAGCAGACAAGAAATGTAGCACAAGATAGACCATGATGGGGAAGGGTTCTCTTCACCCCTCCCAGTCTAGGCCCGAGTCTCTAGCCTCTCCACCCTAGACCCCAAAAGGTATCCACCATCAGACCATCAAAGTTGTCTTAAAAACACCCACGCACCCAAGCAAACAGACGCAATCTTGTCAGTTCCCTGCTCTACAGTTTTCCAGGTCTCCCTCTAGCCTGTTAGGATAAAGTCACAAAGCCTCACCCCAGCACTGAGAAGGAAATACACACTTGTTAAGCACCTAATTCTCTGCCCAGTTCTCAGCTACATACTTTATATGTACTGCACCACTTAATAACTTCCTCCAAGGCTGGTCTTATTACCACATCTCACAGGGGGAGGAAGGCAAGGCTCCAGAACATTAAGTCTCACCTAAGCCACGTGGCTCAGCAGCATCAGCGGCAGACCCGGGGGCCAGGTGCACAGCCTGAATCCCGGCTCCTGCCTCCTTCTCCGGCTCTTCTGCCCCAGTCCCTCCTGACCAGACAGCCCACTGTCCAGCCAGCACAGAGCCCACGGCCACCCAGCACACTTGGCCCCTGCCCAGCTCCTCTCCCTTGCCTGCAACATCCCTACCCATCACCTGACAACTGCTACTCAACCTTCAAAGCCTGGCCCTAAGTCACCTCCCCTATGGGACCAACCCTCAACCCAGCTCTCCCTGCTATGAGACTAAGCCAGTCCCTTCCTTGAACATGCTTCCCAGGTACCTTCTGTCTACCCACTTTAGAGCACGACTCACCAGTCCCCAAGCCAGCCACGCTGCCATCTGCTCCTTCATGTCCATCTCTCATCTTGATGCCACCACACCTCAGTATGTTTGCTTCAACAGGAGAATGATCTTGCTTTTAGACTTACAGACCAGCAAACAGAGGATAGGCAGAGACTCAGCTTCTGCGGGACAACTGGTAAACAGCCCATCTAGAGTGGCTCCCTTGAGGTTACACCTGGCCAAGAGTCCAACCTGAGGTGCATACACCTGAACAAGCTCATCAGGACCAGCAGCTCCAGTGTTAGGAAGCAGCCCATCCAAATGGGAAGCTGTGATAAAAGGCAGCATGGGTGACTTCTGGGAGCCGCGGTGCTGGAGAGAGACCTCTGGACCTTCTCCAGGCCCCCGCACTGGCAGGGAGCCCCACACAGGACTCACTCCTACACACAGGGAATGAGCAACAAGCTAGGGGCAGAAGCAGCTTCCCTGGTTGGCCTGAACAGAAAGACGCCAGGGCCTGCAGGGGCCCACAGCACCCTGTTCCAGCAGTGTATCAGCCCCACGTCCCTGTGGGGAAGAGGAGGAAAAAGGAGCTCCATCCTGACCCACTTTTCCCAGAGCTCCCTTCCCAGGTCTGGCCTGGCCCAGAGAGTTCCTTCTCACCTGGTGACGTCGGTAAGTGAAACACTCATGCGTGTACTCATACACGGAGGACATCCAGCTCATCAAAACAGTGGAGACTCCCACTTAACAGACAAGAAAAACAGCAGCCAGAGGTAGGTCCCTAAACAGTACACTTCCCACTCTAGAGCCTCCCGGACCCGCAAGCACATCCCAGTTCTCCCTCAGATGGGAGAACAGATGCTTCCCTGCTTCCCTTCCCTGGGCAGGCTCAGACGCTGAGAAAGGACCATGCGCTAGGGGAAGGCTATCCCGGGTGCTGGTGAAACAAAGAAGACAAGAGGCAAGCCCACTCTTGGGTTCTGTTTCAGGAGACCTAGGGAGGGGCTAGGGAGTCTTCACTTTTCAGATGCTTCCCAGGGGATTCTGAAGATGAGGATTCAAAAACCTGCTCGGAGAGGAACCTAGG
>SJYX01008063.1:84329-122203 GCA_006410675.1 Oreotragus oreotragus | reverse complement strand
CCACCTTTGAATCACCCTGGATCCACCGGGGCTGGACCCCGGCAATGTTCATCAGAAGGACTGATGCTGAAGCTCCAGTACTTTGGCCATCTGATCTGAAGAGCTAACTCACTGAAAAAGACCGAATGCTGGGAAAGATTGAGAGGACAGGAGAAGGGGGTGACAGGATGAGATGGTTGGATGGCATCACTGACTCAGTGGACATGAATCTGAGCAAACCCTGGGAGATGGTGGAGGACAGGGAGACCTGGTGTGCTGCAGTCCACGGGGTCACAAGGAGTCAGACCTGACTGAGCAACTGAACAACAGTCAGTTTTGGGCAGATGATGGAAGGCGCTGCCACCAGAAGGATGTGGCGGGGAGGCTGGAAGAGCACTTCTGCAATTGCTGCAAGCAGAGGTTAGATTTCAGCAGTCTGGAGACTGGTTTTTCCTAATGCAACCAGAATATGACACCACCACACAAATGCTAGTGAATTCATTTGAGAATTGGGTGGCATTGATGTGCAGCAACACATTTATCTTAAAGATGGCAGCATGTTGGATGTCAGTATAGAGTGGAGTGTGTGATCACTGGGTTAATTAGTCCTGTTTTACAAAGGACATTCTCCTGAAAACCTGGGGAAGAGTAAAGTGAATCTTAGGGGCCCCTGAGATAGAGGGTAGGTAATGCACCCTTGGGCTGCAAGGAGATCCAACCAGTCCATCCTAAAGGAGATCAGTCCTGGGTGTTCATTGGAAGGACTGATGTTGAAGCTGAAACTCCAATACTTTGGCCACCTGATGCAAAGAACTGATTCATTGGAAAAGACCCTGATGCTGGGAAAGATTGAGGGCAGGAGGAGAAGGGAATGACAGAGGATGAGATGGTTGGATGGCATTACCAACACAATGGACATGGGTTTAGGTGGACTCCGGGAGTTGGTGATGGACAGGGAGGCCTGGCGTGCTGCGGTTCACGGGGTCGCAAAGAGTCGGACATGGCTGGGCAACTGAACTGAAGTGAGTGCACCATCAGGGTGGTTATCTGCACGGTTAAGTCACAATGCCTGTGACACAGGAAGGGCATCAGTTAGGGCCGCTGTCATGGGAAACAGTTTCTACAAGAAATAAAGATTCTACCCAGTGACACACCAACACATGCAAAAAACCCGTGTGGGGCCTTCCTGGTGGCCCGGTGGTGAAGAATCCACCTCGCAATGCAGGGCACGCAGGTCCCATCCCTGATCGGGGAACTAAGACCCCACAAGCAGCAGAGCAACTGAGCCTAGAGTCTGCATGCTGCAACGGAAGGTGCAACAAAGCTCCTGCAGCTAAGACCAGACGCAGCCAAACGGATGTTTTAAAAAGAGACTTGGTACAAAATGATTCAACTTTTATTCAGTATGATAATAAAGTGACGCATCTTAGAAGAAACAAAAGGCAAGTGAGATACCAGAGCCCACGGCGCTCCATGAGCGACCCCAAAGGGATGGGGCTGGACAGCGCTCAGAAAGCCACGTGAACAGATGGGGGCAGCACCCTCTGAGAGCGCGCCCGGATCCATGGGTGCTCCAAGACCCGGACCAAGGGCAGCCTCTCCAAGGGCTGGAATCTCAGAAGCTTGGAGATCAAGTCCCGAGCCCCCGAAGACACTGATGGAGGAAACCGTAAATCTACCTGATGGGGCCAGAGAAGCAGAAGTGTGGTTAATTTCTTTGGTCCACTCAAGGCGCTGTCCTAGATCTCAGCAGACCACCACGGTGTGTGCCCAGCCTCCGCAGCCCACCCAGCTCCCCACGCCCTACCAGCCAGTGCCCGCATGAACGCCCAGAGCGTGGCCATCCCACCTTGAGGATGCGTTTGTAGGTCTCACTAGTGGAGGCGCTCTCAAAGGGCGGGCTTCCTACCAGCAACTCGTAGCAGAGCACCCCAATGCACCACAGATCCACCTTCTCATCGTATGTTCTCCCCTCAATCATTTCTGGGGGCAAGTAGTCCAGCGTCCCACACGTGGTCCTTCTCCTAGAGGGTTGCAGAGGAAGGGGCACTAAGTACAAGAGAAGCTGTCCGTCCCCAGCTTCCAGGCCCAGGCAGTCCCCTCCCAAGCACAGGAATCGGGAAACACCAAGTTTTAACATGCATCAAGGTTCTGAAACACAAGTACTAGGACCCATCAATTCCATATTCTGAGATTCTTTCGACAATTATTTGTATTTCGCTCATGATCCAGGAAGTTTTCACAAGGAAGATTTGGAACAAACTGATGGTGCAACGAGAGAGACCAAGTAAATTAGTTATGCTTCTTCTTCTTCTTTTTTTTTTTTTTCAAATTTTAAACTTTTTATTTTGTATTGGGGTATAGCCAATTAACGAATCTGCCTGCTATGCAAGAGACCTGGCTTCACTTCCTGGGTCAGGAAGATCCCCTGGAGAAGGAAATATCAACCTTCACTTCAGTATTCTTGCCTGGAGAATACCACGGACAAAGGAGCCTGGTGAGCTACAGTCCACAGGGTTGCAAAGAGTCAGACATGGCTGAGTGACTTTTTTTTTTTTTTTCAAATTTTAAACTTTTTATTTTGTATTGGGGTATAGCCAATTAACGAATCTGCCTGCTATGCAAGAGACCTGGCTTCACTTCCTGGGTCAGGAAGATCCCCTGGAGAAGGAAATATCAACCTTCACTTCAGTATTCTTGCCTGGAGAATACCACGGACAAAGGAGCCTGGTGAGCTACAGTCCACAGGGTTGCAAAGAGTCAGACATGGCTGAGTGACTTTCACTCACACAGCTGATTAACAACGCTGTGGTAGTTTCAGGTGAGCATCGAAGGGACTCAGCCATGTGTATACATGTGTTTCTGTGCATGTGTGCGTGTGTGTTAAGTCACTCCAGTCACTTCTAGCTCTTTGCAGCTCCATGACTGTAGCCTGACAGGCTCCTCTGTCCCTGGGATTCTCCAGGCAAGAGTACTGGAGTGGGGGGCCACGCCCTCCTCCAGAGGATCTTCAAGACCCAGGGATGACACCCACATCTCTTGCACTGGTAGGCAGGCTCTTTACCGCTAGGGCCACCTGTGAAGCCCTATGCTGCTGCTGCTGCTAAGTCACTTCAGTCGTGTCCGACTCTGTGTGACCCCATAGACGGCAGCCCACCAGGCTCCCCCATCCCTGGGATTCTCCAGGCAAGAATACTGGAGTGGGTTGCCATTTCCTTCTCCAATGCATGAAAGAGAAAAGTGAAAGTGAAGTCACTCAGCCTGTCCGACTATTAGCGACCCCATGGACTGCAGCCCACCAGGCTACTCCGTCCATTGGATTTTCCAGGCAAGAGTACTGGGGTGGGGTGCCATTGCCTTCCCCGTGAAGCTCTATATACATGTATAATTATGCTTTGTTGATAAGAGTAAAATTTGTGGAATTATGGCACAATAGTTCTTGATGTATTTACATGGAAATTTATTGATAAACTTACATGTTAAGAGGATTTAAAACAAAAGGTATAGTTGAACCCCATTCTTTCAGTCAACAAATATATATTAGCATACGCATTTCAAAAGGCAGTATTTAAATACAAACTCAGTTTGTATCCGAGTCTTACATGTGAGATGAATTAAACTAGATCATTCTTAATTGGCACCCACCGGACCTACCTCAGAGAGGGGGTGTGCACAGACCAGCCGAAGTCTGCAATCTTCACTTCACCCATGAGCCCCAGCAGCAGGTTCTCCGGCTTAATATCCCGGTGAATCACCTTCTTTTCATGGCAGTAGATCAGAGCATCTGCCAACTCCTCTATTATCTGTGTGACAAATGAAAAAGCAGTCTGGAAATGAAGCCAGCCACAAGAAGATGAGGACTGGTGCTTGATTACCCACCTGGTGAAAGTGAAAGTGAAGTCGCGACCCCATGGGCTGTAGCCTACCAGGCTCCTCTGTCCATGGGATTTTCCAGGCAATAGTACTGGAGTGGACTGCCATTGCCTTCTCCAGGGGATCTTCCCAAACCAGGGATTGAACCCTGGTCTCCCGCATTGTAGACAGGCGCTTTACCGTCTGAGCCACCAGGGAAGTCCATCTGGAGCCCTCCCCAAATCTCTTGCTTCCTATCTCTACGTCAGTTCCACTCATTTATTCAGTGAACTCCCTCAGAGCATTTCATGTTTCTTTCCATAAGGTGGACTTCCCTGGTGGCTCAGATGGTAAAGCGTCTGTCTACAATGCAGGAGACCCGGGTTCGATCCCTGGGTTGGGCAGACCCCCTGGAGAAGGAAATGGCAATCCACTCCAGGACTATTGCCTGCAAAATCCCACGGACAGAAGAGCCTAGTAGGCTACAATCCATGGGGACGCAAAGAGTCGGACACGACTGAGCGACTTCCCTTCACTTTCCATAAGGTAGTGCAGTTAGATTCTGTGGCTCACAACCAAAGAATCCAAACGTATACACAGTACTTATTAATATTCTGGGGGTAATTATTAGGGCATCCACCTGGAGGAGCAAGTGGCAACTCACTGCAGTATTCCTGCTGGGGAAGCCCCTTGGACAGAGGAGTCTGGTGGGGTCGCAGAGTCGGACTCGACTGAGCATCAGGGTACCCAAATACGAAGTTGCAGGACGTAAGTCACTATATATATAGAGAGTCACTATATATAGTTTATAGGATGAAATCGAGAAAGAAGCCACGTGAACACTCATGAAAGCCTCAGGCAATAACCCCCACACCAGCCCATGGTACACTCGTGAACCTGAGCCCTCCCGCCTCACCGTGGCTGTACGCTGTTCATCAAACGTGTGACTCCTTTGCAGCGCCTTGTAGAGCTCGCCCTTTGGGGCATACTCTAAAATCAGGTACACCCGGCGCGCATCATGGAAGTAGTTGTACAGGCGCAGGATATTGGGGTGTCTGGAGGACAGAAGGAGTAAGTGTCAAGACTGCTCCCTAAAGAAACAAAACACAACTCCCTGAGGCCCACTCATGATGCTATTATAAGTGCCTGGTCACACAGAGGGGCCAGTATAGGAACTGCTCCGCCTGTAAACTTGTGAGCGGAAAACGAAGCGGGGGTCAGAATTCGAGTGTCTGATGCAGGGAGATTTACATGGTGTAACTGGAATGAACTGCAGAGGGGGAAAAAACTCTTCAAGATGAAAGCAAAGGGCTTATTTGGAGGTAGTCCTGGGGGAAACGCTGAGTTCAGATGTCAGAGACGGAACAGGAAAACTGGAAACAGAAAAAAAAATAAGAAGCGGCACAGGAAACTCATAAGACTATCCTTACTGGAGATGGGCCTGGATTTCAACTTCCCTGCGCAGCTGGTGTTCCAGGCCTTCCTTCTCTATCTGGGACTTGAACAGGACTTTCAGGGCCACGATGAAATGGTTTCTCTTCAGGCGAGCCAGGTACACATTCCCAAATTTTCCCTTGCCGAGAGGACGCCCGATTTCGAAATCATCAATTGTGAAGCGCCGTCTGACAGGAAAGAAAGCAGAGCGCCTCGGTTTCGGGGCTGGGTGGAGGCAGGGGTCCCTCGTGCTCGCCTTCCCACGTGCGGCTAGCCCTTCAACCCTCGGCCCCACTGCCCTCCTCTTCCCGGTAAAAAACAAAGGCGCTCACGCGGCTGGGGCTCCGGGCACCATTTGACCTGCTGCAGCTACTGAAAAAAGAAAAGAGACGTCCGTCCTTTGTCCTGTGCACCCCCTCGCCCCCAACAGCCGAGCCCAGGCCTGTCTTCCAAACACCCTCTTCCTCTGCTCCTGGCACAGAACCCTTCCACCTGCGGGCTGCGTCCCGCCCGCCTTCCTCGCAGTTCCTCGATGGCTCATGACCAGACGGTGCGGAGGAGGACGCCCGGCGGAGCTGGGTGTCCAGGCAGGAGGTAACACGCAGGCCGAGGCTCCTGTAGTCGCCACTTGCTCCCTCACAGACTCGGGGAGCCAGCTGCGAGACAACCCACTCCGAAGATCCCCTCTCAGGCGCTGAATCGGGGCGACTTTCGGGCTACGAAGGCTAGGCGCTTTATACTAAGTGCGCTGGCCCCATTGGCCGAGCAGGTAGTTCCTGGTTGACTCCCATTGGTTAAAATTTCCGACGATTAGGAAGCATGCTCAATGGAAGAGGCAAGAATGAGCTTCCGGTCCGGTGATTGGGGGCGGGACTTAGAGCACTGGGCCAATGAGAGGGCCGGGCATGGAGCCGAGAAGGCGGGAAACGCCCCAGAAGGACACAAATGGAGGGAGAGGCATCGAGCGGGGAGTGGTGTGTAGTCTGTGCTGCCCAGTTCAGTTCGGTTCAGTTCAGTCGCTCAGTCGTGTCCGACTCTTTGCGACCCCACGGACTGCCGCACCAGGCCTGCCTGTCCATCACCAACTCCAGAGCTTGCTCAAACTCTTGTCCGTCTAGTCAGTGATGCCATCCAACCATATCCTCTGCCGTCCCCTTCTCCTCCGCCTTCAAGCTTTCCCAGCATCCGGGTCTTTTCAAATGAGTCAGTTCTTCTCATCCGCTGGCCCAGGTATTGGAGCTTCAGCTTCAGCATCAGTCCTTCTAATGAATAGTAAGGATTGATTTTCTTTAGGATTGACTGGTTGGATCTCCTTGAAGTCCAAGGGACTCTCAAGAGTCTTCTCCAACACCACAGTTCAAAAGCATCAATTCTTCGGCGCTCAGCTTTCTTTATAGTCCAATTCTCACATCCATATATGATTATGCGAAAAACCATAGCTTAGACTAGACAGACCTTTGCTGGCAAAGTAATGTCTCTTCTTTTGTATATGCTGTCTAGGTTGCTCATAGCTTTTCTTCCAAGGAGTTAAGTGTCTTTTAAAATTTCATGGCTGCGCTCACCCTCTGCAGCGATTTTGGAGCTCAAGAAAATAAAGTCTGTCATATGTTCAGGTACTTTCTATTCCTAGTTTGTGGATTTTTTTTTTTTTAAATCATGAATTCTGCCAAAGGCTTTTATGATATCAATTGAGATGACCGCTTTTATCTTTCATTTGTTGTCCTTCCATTACAGGAGTAAACTGCATTTGGTCATGGTATACGATCCTTTTGATATGGTACTTAATTTGTTTTGCTAATATTTTGTGCAGGGTTTTTGCATCCTATTCCTAAGAGATATTTCTTTGTAGGTTTTGTTTTTTGTTGTTGTTTGTTTTTTTTTTTTGGCTGCAGCCACTATCTGCAGTGATTTTGAAGCCCCAAAAAATAGTCTCTCACTGATTCCTTTGTTTCCCCATCTATTAGCCATGAAGTGATGGGACCAAATGCCATGATCTTAGCTTTATGAACGTGAGTTTTAAGCCAACTTTTTCACTCTCCTCTTTCACTTTCATCAAGAGGCTCTTTAGTTCTTCTTTGTTTTCTGCCATAACAGTGGTGTCATCTGTGTATCTGAGGCTATTGATATTTCTCTTGGCAATCTTGATTCCAGCTTGTGCTACATCCAGCCTGGCATTTTGCATGATGTACTTTATATATAAATTAAATAAGCAGGGTGACAATATACAGCCTTGACATACTCCTTCCCCAGTTTGGAATCAGTCCATTGTTCCTTGTCCGGTTCTAACTGTTACTTCCTGACTTGCATATGGATTTCTCAGGAGGCAGGTCAAGTGGTCTGGTATTCCCATCTCTTTCAGAATCTAAGAATATTCCATGGAATGCATAGTACCTGATTTTGGCTTCCCTTGTGGCTCAGCTGGTAAAGAATCTGCCTGCAATGTTGGAGACCTGGGTTTGATCCCTGGGTCAGGAAGATCCCCTGGAGAAGGAAAAGACTACCCACTCCAGTATTCTGGCCTGGAGAATTCCATGGACTGTATACTATCTGAACGAATGAACATGTATATAAATCTCTGACTGAGTTAAGAAAGTAAGTGACATAAGGAGGTGTGTGTGCTAAGTCCTTTTAGTCGTGTTCAACTCTGTGCCACCCATGGACTGTAGCCCGCCAGGCTCCTCTGTCCATAGGATTCTCCAGGCAAGAATACTGGAGTGTGTAACCATTCCCTTCTCCAGGGGATTGTCCCTAACCCAGGGATCAAACCTGCATCTCTTACGTCTCCTGCAATGGCAGCCTGGTTCTTTACCACTAGTACCACCTGGGAAGCCAAATGGCCAGTGTGACTGACTGCAGGAAGCTGCCAGGGTGTTGCACAGAAGAGCCAGTTTTGGCTCCATGTTGGATTTGTTTCTTTGACTTTAACCTTTGTTTTTAGTTATTTTGGCGTGTTTGCTTTTGTTATTATAATCATACATAATAGCCTGCTGAGGGGAACCCTCCCCTCAGCCTGACTGTTAAACTTAAGTACCTTTATTCAGCTCAAAGAGAGACAATCTGACCCAGCCCACCTGTGAATGGTTGCACTAAAGAAGAAATAAAAGACGCTTACTCCTTGGAAGAAAAGTTATGACCAGCCTAGATAGCATATTGAAAAACAGAGACATTACTTTGCCAACAAAGATCCGTCTCGTCAAGGCTATGGTTTTTCCAGTGGTCATGTATGGATGAGAGAGTTGGACTGTGAAGAAAGCTGAGCACCAAAGAATTGATGGTTTTGAACTGTGGTGCTGGAGAAGACTCTTGAGAGTCCCTTGGACTGCAAGGAGATCCAACCAGTCCATTCTAAAGGAGATCAGCCCTGAGATTTCTTTGGAAGGAATGATGCTAAAGCTGAAACTCCAGTACTTTGGCCACCTCATGCGAAGAGTTGACTCAGTGGAAAAGACTCTGATGTTGGGAGGGATTGGGGGCAGAAGGAGAAGGGGATGACAGAGGATGAGATGGCTGGATGGCACCACTGACTCGACGGACGTGAGTCTGAGTGAACTCCGGGAGTTGGTGATGGACAGGGAGACCTGGCGTGCTGCGATTCATGGGGTTGCAAAGAGTTGGACACGACTGAGTGAACTGAAAGAAGAAATTAACACATCCAGTATTGTTTTGCAAGATAAAAGGCCTTTTTACTTTACTTTCTCACCTCCTCTCCCTCACTGTTTTAGAGAAGAACCTGGCATTCAGACCAAGATAAGATGATTATTTTGAGACATTAGTCTGCCATCCTCTCTGTCAGCCGGCTTTCTAAATAAAGTCGTACTCCTTGCCTCAATACCTGTCCTTGATATTACTGGCCTGTTGTGCAGTGAGCAGAGTGAGTGTAGACTCGGCAACAGGGACATGTCATGCTGTTGGCACACACCAGGACCAAGTGCAACTCAAGCTGCCCCAGCTTGGGGGTCCTGTCCTATTCAGGCCATTCGGCAGGTCCCTCCTCAACCACTCACACGCACGAGGGTCACCGCAGTGGAGCTCCCTGACATCTGCTTCTGTCTCCAGATATCCTCTGGCTTGTGTGCCCTGCCTCAGTACGCCTGCCTCCCCCAGCCCAGGACTGCCCAGGCCATTTGGCATGGGGCAAGGACCCATAGCTGCACTTACTGCTCCCCTCTCATGTACTTACTACAGTACAGCTGATCCTTAAATGAGGGCTGGGGTGGGGCTGACACTCAGCACTGTCAAAAATCCGCACATTGGACTTCCTTGAAGGTCCAGTGGTTAAGACTCCGTGCTTCCACTGCAGGGGGTACAGGACCGATCCCTCGTTGGGGAACATTCATGTGGCATGCAGTGTGGTGCAACGCCACCACCAAGCAGTCCACGTTTAAGTTACGCTTAGCCCTTGGTCCTACCCCCAGGGTTCTTGGACTCCTTAATCAATAGAAATGGATGAGTATTATAGAAAAAATAGAAATGAAGCTTTTCCTCCTCTAAGAACAGAAAAGTAAAGGGAATAGTGAATAGTCTAGAGAAGAAACTTGGATAGGCCTGAAAGAGCTCTTGAGGTGCTAGCCTGCTGTATTCTCCCCTCACCGGGCAGAGAATTAAAACCATCTTTCTATATCCTCTAAGCTCTGTCTCTGTATTTTTCATTGGGCATTGGTGCATAGACAAAGCCATAACCTTGGCAATAACAAAGAGGCTTGAGGAGAAATTCAGGCAAGACTTCATAGGCAAGACTCCCGCTGCAGGAGGGAGAAAACAAGTAACAGGTTCCCCGACTCGCTCCCTGGAGGGTGGGGCGAGTTGGTCTCTTAAACCAGGGGAAGGTAGGGGTGGGCCCAGGGTGGGGATGGAGACTGGCTTAGGCTGTCTAGCACCCCCTGGCTGGTGCTGTGTGCAGCGAGCATGCCAGTACACTGTTTTTGCTCCCATCACGGTCCTTTTGTTCCCAGCTCGTTAGAAACGGCAGTTGAGTTTTGGGTCTTTTTGCATCTTACTGCTCATAATCTACACATGCAAGCAGTTATTTTTAGCCCCTTATTTATAGTTTCTTTGTATTCTGTTGCTGGAGGAGATGGTTGTCCCGCTGAAAGTCCTGCAGCAAGGGCTCCAGCCTACCTTATCAGCATTTGCCATTCCTCTGTACCTTGCTTCTGCATCTAGGGAGGGACTCTACTGGATGGTATATTGGAAGAGAAATCTGCATATAAGTGGACCTATGCAGTTCAAACCCGTTGTTCAAAGGTCAGCTCTATTTGTTGGACTCAGTAATTGGTTTCCACTTTGGGTCTCAAATAGTAAAATCAGCCCACATATTTGTTTGACATATATAGAAATTTCAAAACAATTGCAACTGAACTCTTTTAGACAGGAAATAGGGTAAATTGTTGGAGAAATATAATTCAAAAAGAAAAAATCCCCTCCCCATTCAGAAAAGTCTCACTGCAAAGACAGTAAAGAAATAAAAGTCTAAAGTTGTATCAGCATTAGACCAGAATCTGATGAGGGTGGTTAAGAGACTTCTCACCCCTTCACATAGCCTAACAGACACAAACCATTACCTACGTTTCCAAATAAACAATCAGTCCTATAAAGTAAGGATAGCACCATTCGTTACGCATAGTTCACGCTACACTAACCCAGTAATGGGCGTAATTACTTGCTGTTACGCTGGCTTTCTATAGGGGAAAACTAACTTCTCACGCGATGGGAGGTAGTTTTGCTACTTGGAGCAATTTGGGCTTCTGCCCTCACCCCTGCCCCATAAGAAACTGGGAAGTGTGAGTGACAGTCACTCAGTCATGTTTGACTCTTTGCGACCCCCATGGATCTTAGCCCGCCAGGCTCCCCTGTCCATGGAACCCTCTAAGCAAGAATACTGGAGTGAGTGGCCATTTCCCTCTCCAGGGGATCTTCCCGACCCAGGGATCGAACCCAGGTCTCCTGCACTGCAGGCAGATTGTTTTCCATCTGAGCCACTAGGACAGAAAGATGCTATCTCCTTTGATGACTTCATTTCATAGAAATGGACCCCTGGGTCTTTGAGAAAGACATTCCTGGGTTGGGAGGGTATTGGGGTGTTTGAGTAAAAGCAAGGCTAGTGTGGCTTGGCCTTAATTTGCATGGATCAGAATGGTGCGAGATAAACTTGGAGAGAAAACAGAGGCAAACTGTGGAGAACCTTGTCAGCCACTGTACAGAGGTTCTCTTATGCTCCTGAACCTGTTCTAAAATGTACCTGTGGGGGAACTCTCTCGTGGTCCAGTGAGGTCATTACTGGACCAGTGCTTTCATGGACTCGGTGCTTTCACTGAGGGGTCTGGGTTCCATCCCTGGTCAGGGAACCAATATCCCATGTGGCGTGGACAAAAAAAAAAAGACTTGCCCTTTGCCTCTGCACCCTTAGACAGTCTTGCCTGCTAAGAGTGATTTCTCTGCTTATGTCTGTGGGCCCCACTATATCACTAAGACCAGAAAGTCTATGCTAACAGTGTGACTCAAGGTGAAGTGTGGGTTTTGTCTGCCTGCAACTACACCACACGTTGCCTTCTGCAGGTCCTGTGTCTCCGTGGTCGCTGCCTCAATAAAGGCGTCTGTGGGCCGGGAAGCTGGGGTGACCTCCCTTGTTGGTGCTGATGAACACGCTGTCACACAGCTCTGTGGAAGTCACCTAGGCGAGGTGCTTGGTGCCTCTTCCCTTTGCAGATCGCGGTCTCTGTCTTGCTACGGTGACACCCAGCCTGAAGGTGGCCTTCGGCAGACATGAAAGTCTCCTTGAAAAATGAAAGTACCGACCCAGATGGGAATACCAGTAAAGGCTTCCCTGGGGAAGTGCTATTTGTTGAGATGTGACTTTGCAGTGGTGGTGCATAGATGTGAGAGTCGGACTGTGAGGAAAGCTGGACGTCGAAGAATTGATGCTTTTGAACTGTGGTGTTGGAGAAGACTCTCGAGAGTCCCTTGGACTGCAAGGAGATCCAACAAGGAGATCAGCCCTGGGATTTCTTTGGAAGGAATGATGCTGAAGCTGAAACTCCAGTACTTTGGCCACCTCATGCGAAGAGTTGACTCACTGGAAAAGACTCTGATGCTGGGAGGGATTGGGGGCAGGAGAAGGGGACAACAGAGGATGAGATGGCTGGATGGCATCACTGACTCGATGGACGTGAGACAGTGAATTCTGGGAGTTGGTGATGGATAGGGAGGCCTGGCGTGCTGTGATTCATGGGGTCGCAAAGAGTCGGACACAACTGAGTGACTGAACCGAACTGAACTGTGAAGGGTAAGCATTCATTCTCCAGCCAAAGTGTAGGGAAGAGCCTAGCAACGGGTAGGGAGAGAAAAGGAAACATAAGTCAAGAGCAGAGCAGTGAAATTAGACATGTCCCACACCAGGTAAGGCCCCATGGATGGGCTTCATAAGGGAAGTCATGCAGCGACTGAAGGGCATGTGTGTTGGGCAGGTGGCAGTCTAACCTGCACTGCATCTCTGGTTTCAGTGTGAATGGACTGCAGAGGAAATACAGGTGAAAAAAGACCTAGTTACTAAGCTGAAGCAGAAGTGATAGATAACGTGCTACGGTCTAGAAAGGAAGTGGTAGATTCCAGGAGACAAAGCTGAGAGGCATCTAACAGGTGAAACTGGCAACTTGGCACGTGGAGTGTAAGGAAACAGAGGGCACAAGGTTGAGCCGGGGTTTCTATCCTCGGTCACCAAACAGTGCCATGCAGTGCAGAGGCAGAACTGAAAGTGGGTCCCTGTCAGGGAGCAGTGGGAGCCGTTTTAGGGCTCTAAGAAGTCAAGTGGAGACTGACACCTTCGAAACATTCCAGTGGGGACAGTAGTCAGGAATTCAGGTCTAGAGCCCCAAGAAGGCAGGACTGGGAAAATAAATTCCAGTTTGTTCAAAGTAACAAAGGTCTGTATAATCAAAACTATGTTTTTTCCAGTAGTCATGTATGGATGTGTGTGCTGGACCATAAAGAAGGCTGAGCACCAAAGAACTGATGCTTTCGAACTTTGGTGTTAGAAAACTCTTGAGAGTCCCTTGGACTGCAAGATCAAACCAGTCTATCCTGAAGGAAATCAACTCTGAATACTCATTGGAAGGCTGACGATGAAGCTGAAGCTCTAATACTTTGGCCACCTGATGCAAAGAGCTGACACATTAGAAAAGACCCTAATGCTGGCAAAGACGGCAGGTGGGAGAAGGGGACGACAGAGGATGAGATGGTATCGGATGGCATCACCAACTCAATGGACGTGAGTTTAAGCAGGTTCCTGGGGGACGGTGAAGGACAAGGAAGCCTGGCATGCTGCAGCCCATGGGGTCACAATGACTTGGACATGACTGAGTGACTGAACAACGACAATGAAGATAAGTGAAGCCAGATGAAGGATGTGGATGAAGCCTAGAGAGAGACCGCAAAGTAAGAAAGAAAAGGGGCTGTGAAAAGTGCTTAGGAATTTCAAAACTGCCTGGGTGGCTAGAAGTGGATAAGTCAGCAAGGAAGAAAAAAAAGAAAGGAGGGAGACAACCAGGAGAGTGATGATATGGAGCTAAAAAAAAAAGAGTGTATTTCAAGAATGGCCAGTGAGATGATTTTCAGCCTCAAGACCAGGGCTTACGTTACATAAACATGGGAGTCACTGCTGATCTTGGCCGGGGTGATGAAGACAGCAGGACTCCAGCAAGGAGGTTCACAAGGCAGGGAGGTTTGGGAAATGGAGGAAAAAGAAAGGATGCGGTAAGAGTGAAGTGCAATTATCTCAAGGAAACAAAGAGAATCCCAAGGGCACACCTCAAAGGAAGAGGGAGGAGCAAAGATGTAAGTGAGACGTGGCGAAGAGGGTGGTGCCTGCCGGACGCTCACGGCAATGGATGAGGACAAGTCAGAAAGGGGGAGGGACAGGGCAGATGAAAAACAGGCTTTAGGCGGGTGAGGTCACAGGCAAGACAAACAATGGGCACACTCTGCGGTGGGGAAAACGGTGAAGACTGCCTGAGTGCAAGCAAAGCCCTTCAAACGTGTGTGACCCATCCTGACAGCAAGCGCATGAGATGACACTAGAACAAGCAGTAGTGAGAGGCCGTAAGGGAGGAGGGAGAGCGATGAGGGTGCCTGTCAGCTGGAAGATGGTCAAGAGAACAAATGATGTAGCAGGACTTGGCCCTCAGTGCACGAGAGGCGTTCCTTCCTTCACATCCCAGAAACTTGGGAGAAGTGATACACAGAGACTCTAAGTTGTCATTAGCGAGTTTGTGGCCCCCAGTTAGCCGCGCTTTGTCATCGTCTGATGTGTGGGGCTGTGCGGGCATCTGAAACCATCTTCCTAAAATAACCACCAGGGGAGATTGAGTGTGATCTTACTAAGGAACATCTTGGCCCCTTGGATACCTGCTTTCTACCTGGACAGCCCCTGGCTGGCACTCTCCTTGTCTGTGGCTCTCCACACCTGTCCAAGTCAAAGATCGCATGTGGCTGGGTGCCCTGGCACCCTCACCTCTCNTGAAACCATCTTCCTAAAATAACCACCAGGGGAGATTCAGTGTGATCTTACTAAGGAACATCTTGGCCCCTTGGATACCTGCTTTCTACCTGGACAGCCCCTGGTTGGCACTCTCCTTGTCTGTGGCTCTCCACACCCGTCCAAGTCAAAGATCGCATGTGGCTGGGTGCCCTGGCACCCTCACCTCTCGAAGTGGCTGATCTACCTTGTTAAATTCTTAGAATTTACCATCTCATTAATACTTTCGGGCATTGTGTTAAAGGGCAGGATTTGCTATCCTGATACGAGGCCTTTGAAGAGTTACTTATGGCTCCAGTTAAGACAAGGGCCTGCTGTGCTCCACGGGGCCACGGAGGGCAACCCCCGAGGAGAGTCAGAGGCAGCGAGGTGGAGGGGAAGGGCAGAGAGACGGCAGATAAAGTGGTCTTCACTGGGAGGCGTGGGCCTGGCGGTGCAGGCAGGCCAAGTAGGCTCAGCAGGTGCTAGTTTGGTTCATGCCAGCACAGCTCAGGGTGCAAGCGCTGCCCTCAACTGCCTGGTGATCTGGGGAAGGGTCCTGAAGCTTGGGATCATCATTAGGCAGGAGCTGAGGGCTCTGGCTGTGGAACGGCTGGTTTGTCTACGGAGGGTACAGGCCACAGGGAAAATTATCCAGAGATTAGCTAGCTCTAGAAGGAGCAGTCTCCACAGGATCAGCGGGGTCCCAAATGTTAGAACTTCAGGATAAAAACACATGCTTCAACGCTAAGTATCCAAAATAAGGGGGAGGAGGAGAGTGCCAGGAAGGTTTTAGTCTCCCAGCAGGGAAGCCAGAGGTCAGAAGTATGACGGGAGGGCCTGTGGCCCTGACACGGCTCTGACGGAGGCCCGGCAGGTTGCCTGTTTATACTTTACTTCAGACCGTTTAAAAAGTGAGCTGCGNTAGTCCCCCAGCAGGGAAGCCAGAGGTCAGAAGTATGACGGGAGGGCCTGTGGCCCTGACATGGCTCTGACGGAGGCCCGGCAGGTTGCCTGTTTATACTTTACTTCAGACCGTTTAAAAAGTGAGCTGCGTAACACATCCGTGCACAGACGACGTCTTCAGCCTCAAACCTCAAGCATGACATCACCGAACGTCCCAGAGGCTACCAGGCATCCCAGGACTGAGAGGGAAAGGCGGCCTGCGGGTCAGAGCCCGAGCGCCCGGGGAGCAGAGACGCCCCCCGAGGCCAGGTTCCTGCCGCTCTCCAGCACCTTAGGCGAAGCCGTCCCTGCAGGAGCCGCCTGCTCCCCCTGGCTCCAGGTGAAACCCCCCCACAGATGGTGGTGCCGACCCTGACACAGGGCAGCCTAGCTCCAAGTGAGGTGCGCTGGGGCATGCAAACATTCCTTATTTCTCTGCTGAAGACAGAGGCACAGAGTATCAACAGCAGGAGCAGAGAGAGAACTGCTGACTTATGCGCCTCAGAAACACAGCACTGACCTGGCATTTACATCTTTATAAAGGGAAACAGCTGGTATATTTGCACATCAGACCACTTGAAGCCGTCCATCTATAAAGATACACATGTACTAGGCATCTACACACTTATGTACATATATGTGGCCTCAAGTGGTGTATGCACATACACACGTCTATCAGTTATCAGAAAGAGCTTAGTTCCACTTAAGCTGCTAGGAGACTTGACAGAGCAGGCCCAAGACCGCTCTTCTCCTGAGCTAGCAGGTTTACTCTGGGCTGTGGCTTGAGACCTTGGATTTTGGAGGCTTTCCCACAAATGAGTGGCTCAGTGTGCTCAAGCTTTCCGTGTGCCGGTGCAGTTTATGCCAAAGATCTGCTGTCCTTCTGGAGGTCTACAATTTGGTATATATGTGAAGTCCCCAGGAAACCCTGGGTGTAGAGCTAGCTTCCTCATGTGACATTTCACCCGAGGGCTGTCCCTCCTTGAAAAAGCTTAAACTGAGCACATCTCATGTGACTCCCCTGAGCCAGGACGATTGCATATTGCCCCTGGTCCCTGTGCATTTCCTCTTGGCTGAGTTTGCTTTGATCGTTTTGGTGGAACAAGCATAGCTGTTGAGTGTTAACAAAACATGAGTTCTGAGAGTCTTTCTACCCAACTGCTGAACTAAGTGTGGGCTTGATCACACGATGCAATCACTCACCCTGATTTCCATCTGGCCATAAAAGCTTCTGGGGCTTTTCTTCAAAGTCAACACACGTTCTATATGGTGGCAACTATACACACACCTTTGTGTAGACACTGTGAGGAAGCCAAGCATCATGATAAACATTCCCTGCTGTGTACAGCCATTCACTAAAACACACATCTACTGGGTGTCTACTAGGGGGAAAAAAAGCCAGAACAGGACAGTGGTTAGATGTGGGATGAAGAAATGGCTGCAAGGTGTCCGTCTGGCCTGGGTAACAAGGCAGATGGCAGTGGGATTCACGGGGAATACGGACACTGAACACCTCAGCCCTTTTCCATCTTCCTGCCACCACAAATCAACTGTATCTTCTACAGTTAACAGATTATGCAGCCACTAAAGAGTGTACCCCACTCACCCCTAAAGGGATGGTCAACATTAACATCAAGCAAAAAAAGTAATTTGCAAATGATCAAGGTCTGGTCTCCTGTGAAGTGGGGCATTCACCCACCCTATGAAGGACAACACAGGTTAAGCGTCAAGGGCATGGATTCTGCAGTCAGCTAACTCCAATCCCCATTCCTCCACTTTCTAACAATGAAACCCTGGACAAATTCCTCAACTTGTCTATGCCTTTGCTTTCCTATCTGTAAAATGGGGACAACACTATCCACCATATAGTCACTGCAAAGGCTAAGAGTTCATAGGTATAAAACAATGCTTGCTGTTCTAAGGACAGGTTTATCTCCAGGCCATGGTCACATGACACAGGCACACAGTCTATGTACACAGTGGGTGTGGAAGGATGGCCAGTGAGAAACATTCAACCTGGACACACAGACTGGGGGAGCTCTGTAGACCACTGTGGATAAAATGCCTTGAGAGGGAATTAACTCACTCATGGAACACATCACAGGTGAGAAAACAAAGGCCACTCGTGGATCCTGGGGAGTGGATCTATTTAATAGATGGAAAGGAAAAGAGCAGAAATGCTCAGAAGCCAGCCAAGGACTCTTGAGAAAGAGGGGTGGGCAGCACAAGGGTCCAATAACGAGGCAGGCACAGAGGAGCACAAATGGGAACTTTGTGAGGAGCGCGCAAGCCAGGTGACCGTGGTGGAGGTCACTCTTTAGCTGTCACCGGAGCATACCACAGGGAGGTGGGGACAGACAGTGGACACAATAGTTCCACTGGGGATTTGTGAGCGAAAGAAGGGCATGTTCAATGGGCATGTGGGGCAGAAAGTGCCCAGGGGTGAGGCTAGAGACTGAACACATTTGACAGCTGAGGCAAAAATGACAACAACATCCAATATGGTGCTCACTGTACAGATTATGAGGCTAGACGGGCATTAAGAGGGGGAAGTTAAAGACCAGGGAGTACAGGAGGAGGTAGAGCACACAAGCTGGGGGTGGAGGTGAGGGGTACATTCAGTCACGAGGAGGAAGAGTGGTCCTAAAGGGGGGTGACCCTCCTCCTCTGCGGCTGTAACAAGCCGTAGAGAACCAGGAAATTCTACACACACGCCTTCCCTGGAGAACACAACTCTGAACAACCTGGAGGTCACCCTCATTTGTAAAATCTGTTCTCAGAGACACCTGTGGATATAAGGCCTTTCATTCCTGTAGTTAATTTAGGATTTCTATCCCAATACAAAGATAAAAACACCAGAGAATCATGACTTTGGACTACAGTTTTGCCTGTTTTCTCAGAGTCCTTCTTTGGCATTATAAACTAGGCAAAAATATGAGACACAGGAAATAACCAAATGGAAATCAAACAACTGAAAAATTAAAAAGACAATATGAAGACTCACTGGGTGAGCTCAACAGTAGATTATATGAGAGAATGGCATCACTGAGCTCAAAGAACAATATACAAACTGGGGAAAACAAGAAGATAGGAACTGAGGGTCCTGTGGCACAAAACGTGAGAATTATCACTCATGTTACTGGAGTCCTTAAAAGAAGAAAAAATGTGAGGTTGAAAAAATATCTGAAGAAGAATTTAAAATGTCCAAATTTGGCAAGGGCATACACATGATTCAAAAAGCTGAGCAAACACCAAACAGGAGAGACCCTAAAAGTTCTTTGCCAGGATACATCATAAACTTATGACCACAATGAAAAACACTTTGAAAGCATGTGACGGAAAGGATGCCTTACAGATAGAGAACTAACGAGATGACAGGCAGTTCTCCTATGAAACCACGGTGCACAGAAGATGGAACGTAGAGAAAGAGATATGTCTTCTTTTGTCCTAAAAGAACTGTGGATCCCACATCGTATGTCTCGAAAATATCTTTCAAGAACGAAGGGGGAAAGACATTTTTAAATGAAGAAGAAAAAAAATTCACTAACAGCAGACATACTCTGGAAAGAACAGACATAGGAAACTTGCCAAACAGAAGGGAAATGTTAATAGAAGACTTGGGACTTCAACAATGAAGAACAATGAAATGTAAAACTGAGAGGGTAACAGGCAGGAAGGCCAGGGGTCTCCAAACAGAGAAAATAGGCTGCAAACGTCAGACATTTTTCTCTCTTAAGCGGCAGGAGCAAACAACTAGCGGTATTTTTTCCCTTCTCTATACAAATTTAAAAGGAGGTTTCTCTTAAAATACTGTGTTGCCATAATGACACCTGGTTTCACCTCAAGTTAACTATTCTCAAACATTGAGTTAACCAATGCATTTTTCTTATGGAAATGTTTGTCTTAAACTATGTTAATGTACTATGCATTTACCCTAAACTCTGTCTTCAAGTCGGTTCCACCTAATGGCTCAGAACTTACTTGACAAACCAGTGTGTTATACTGACATACCGTTCCCCTAATCTATGTAAATGAAACTATTTGTATGGTAATCTGCCCTTCTACAAGATTCAAGTCAATTGTTTTATGGCCTGGGATCTATCATCTGGTGCCAAGATTATCCCAAAATGCATCTGATGGATGGGGGCGCCTGGGGCCATTCTGAGTTTTAAGACATTCCTTTCTTTCATTAACAGACTGCTGGTGACTATAACATCCAGCTGAAGACTGGCAGGGGGGCACTCCTGCCCCCTTCTGATGCCTATGTCCGAAGCTTTCTCTATCTCCTTTATGCTTTAATAAAACTTTATTACACAAAAGCTCTGAGCGATCAAGCCTCGTCTCTGGCCCCAGATTGAATTCTTCTCCTCCAGAGACCAAGAATCCCAGCATTTTTTCATTCAGCAACAACCTTTCAAAACCAGAGATACACAGACTTCATTTCTCATGAACTTTGTTTAAAAAAAAAAAAAATCTTAAGACAGTTGAGGCAAAAATTACAATATCCAATATGGTGCTCAGCATACAATGAGAAACTATTTAGAACAACTATATTAAGAACAGGGAATGTAAAAAAACCCTAATGAAATCAAGGTTTCTATATGTCAAAGTGCTGAAATATACACTACATACAGTAAAAAAAAAAAAATTAAGATATATACTCAAAAGCATTACAGATATATCAAGTAGAATTCTAAAAAATATTAAAGTAACCCACAGGAAGGACAGGAAAGCTAAACAAGAATTAGAAAACAAGAGTAACACTATAAAGGGATTTTCAACAAAAAAAAAACAGTTAAAATGGAACACTTAAGGGCTAACGTATCATTAACTATTTTAAATTTAGATGATCTAAATTTATGAATTAAAAGTGACAAAACGGATTAAAAAAATAAATATGACCCCAACTACTGCTGTTACAAGAAGCTTAAAAAATACAAACTGCAAACACTACAATTTCTTAACTATACGTCATTCCTCTCTGCCACTGACAAGAAATACTACACAGAAAGTCAGCAAGGATATAAAGAATCTGAAAAACATCCCCAACAAAGAAAATTGTGCAGACATTTGTAGAAACTCCACCCAATGACAGCACAACACACATTCTTTTCAAGAAGTCTTAGAGACAAGATATACCACACCCAAGGGCAATAAACGAACTTCAACAAATTTAAACCAAAAGTGAAACAAACAAGAAATCAATAACAAAATTATACCGGAAAATGGTTCAAACAGTAAATTTTAAAAAAAACTTCTAAATAATCCACAGGTGACAAGAAGTCTCTAAAGGAATCAAGGGGTATTCAGAACTGAATAAACTGTAATAAAAACTTGTGAGACAAAACTTGAACAGTGCTGTGGTAGAACTTTATGAAACTTAATGCTTCATAAGAAAACAAAAAGTGTCGGGTGGATACTCAGCATCCCTCAAAAATTAAAAAGTGCAAAATACAACCAGAGCAAAGCACAAGACGGGCTATCGTAAAGACTGGGAGAGAAATCAGTGAAAGCAAAACAGAGGAGCAGAAAAAATCAATTCCATGCTGGCTCTTCAAATCATGAGTAAGACTGGTGAATGTCTAAGAAGCCTGACAATGATTAAAAGGAGATGCCTATTTCCAAAATCAGGAAGATAAGTGCATACCTTGCTGCTATTAAAAAAAAAAGAGGGAATACTTCCAACAAGTCTAAAATTGAGATGAAATGAAACATTTCTTTGAAGAGGACCAATTTATCCAATATGAAAAGACACTATGAACAGTTCCATATTTACCAACTAGTGTTCAGAAAATCTCCAGGCCCAAATGGTTCACTGGACTATTACAAAACATTAAAACAACAATTACACACTGTCCTCCTAAAAAACAGAACTTGAGAGGCCACTATCACCTTGACACCAAAATCAGACAATGATTGTAGCTAAAGAAAAGGAATGGCAACTATGCACCATCAATCAGGAGATGAGAGGAAAACTTCCTCAAAAAAATACCATCAAATTGAACGCTTTTATATTTTAAATGTATACTCCATAACCAAGTGGGGCTCATTCCACGCACGCAAGGCTGGTGCAGTACGCAAAGCTCCACGTAACACATCGTATCAACTGGGTGTCAAAGAAAAGTCAGATGACCACATCACCTGATGAGAGGAAAGGCATCCAACAAAACCCCACACTCAGGCCTAACAAAAACCTCACCCCATCAGGCACTGAGGGAGACTTTCCAGAGCTTCTCACCCAATCAGGCACTGAGGGAGACTTTCCAGAGCTTCTCACCCAATCAGGCACTGAGGGAGACTTTCCAGAGCTTCTCACCCAATCAGGCACTGAGGGAGACTTTCCAGAGCTTCTCACCCAATCAGGCACTGAGGGAGACTTTCCAGAGCTTCTCACCCAATCAGGCACTGAGGGAGACTTTCCAGAGCTTCTCACCCAATCAGGCACTGAGGGAGACTTTCCAGAGCTTCTCACCCAATCAGGCACTGAGGGAGACTTTCCAGAGCTTCTCACCCAATCAGGCACTGAGGGAGACTTTCCAGAGCTTCTCACCCAATCAGGCACTGAGGGAGACTTTCCAGAGCTTCTCACCCAATCAGGCACTGAGGGAGACTTTCCAGAGCTTCTCACCCAATCAGGCACTGAGGGAGACTTTCCAGAGCTTCTCACCCAATCAGGCACTGAGGGAGACTTTCCAGAGCTTCTCACCCAATCAGGCACTGAGGGAGACTTTCCAGAGCTTCTCACCCAATCAGGCACTGAGGGAGACTTTCCAGAGCTTCTCACCCAATCAGGCACTGAGGGAGACTTTCCAGAGCTTCTCACCCAATCAGGCACTGAGGGAGACTTTCCAGAGCTTCTCACCCAATCAGGCACTGAGGGAGACTTTCCAGAGCTTCTCACCCAATCAGGCACTGAGGGAGACTTTCCAGAGCTTCTCACCCAATCAGGCACTGAGGGAGACTTTCCAGAGCTTCTCACCCAATCAGGCACTGAGGGAGACTTTCCAGAGCTTCTCACCCAATCAGGCACTGAGGGAGACTTTCCAGAGCTTCTCACCCAATCAGGCACTGAGGGAGACTTTCCAGAGCTTCTCACCCAATCAGGCACTGAGGGAGACTTTCCAGAGCTTCTCACCCAATCAGGCACTGAGGGAGACTTTCCAGAGCTTCTCACCCAATCAGGCACTGAGGGAGACTTTCCAGAGCTTCTCACCCAATCAGGCACTGAGGGAGACTTTCCAGAGCTTCTCACCCAATCAGGCACTGAGGGAGACTTTCCAGAGCTTCTCACCCAATCAGGCACTGAGGGAGACTTTCCAGAGCTTCTCACCCAATCAGGCACTGAGGGAGACTTTCCAGAGCTTCTCACCCAATCAGGCACTGAGGGAGACTTTCCAGAGCTTCTCACCCAATCAGGCACTGAGGGAGACTTTCCAGAGCTTCTCACCCAATCAGGCACTGAGGGAGACTTTCCAGAGCTTCTCACCCAATCAGGCACTGAGGGAGACTTTCCAGAGCTTCTCACCCAATCAGGCACTGAGGGAGACTTTCCAGACCTTCTCACCCAATCAGGCACTGAGGGAGACTTTCCAGAGCTTCTCACCCAATCAGGCACTGAGGGAGACTTTCCAGAGCTTCTCACCCAATCAGGCACTGAGGGAGACTTTCCAGAGCTTCTCACCCAATCAGGCACTGAGGGAGACTTTCCAGAGCTTCTCACCCAATCAGGCACTGAGGGAGACTTTCCAGACCAGACAGGAAAAGCCGATGGAAAAAGACAGCAACAAGCTTGGAACACTGTGCTTGCTGAGAAGACGGAATGGTTCCCCTAACGGCAGAGACCAGTCAAGGGCGTCCTCTCCCTGCTCATCCCCTCAGCACCGTACTGGGGCCCTGGCAAGTGCAGCAAGAGCAGCAGACGGAGAGAGTGCAGACCGGAGAAAAAGAAGTGCTTGCAGCTGACGCTTCTATGCACAGAATACCAAGGACTCGATCGGAAGAAACGGCTAGAAAGAATGACCGAGTTCAGCCAAGGCTACAAGATACCAAAATACCACCCCCAGAACAATGATCTTTCTATAGGATACTAAAGGAAATGGAAGCTTAAACATCAGTATCACCAGAGAATTCCTTGGCAGTCCACCACCCCAGTGGTTAGGACTCTGAGCTGGCCTGGATTTGATCCCTGGCTGGGGAACTAATATTCTACAAGACACAAGGGAAAAAAAAAATGCATTCATAAATCACTTTTAAGAGCTTATAGGGCCTGTATTACTGACAATTAGGACTTCCCTGGTGGCTCAGATGGTAAAGCATCTGTCTATAATGCGGGAGACAGGGGTTCGATCCCTGGGTCGGGACGATCCCCTGGAGAAGGAAATGGCAACCCACTCCAGTACTCTTGCCTGGAGAATCCCATGGATGGAGGAGGCTGGTGGGCTACAGTCTGCATGGTCGCAGACTCGGACACGACTGAGCAACTCCACATTATTGAAAATTACAAAATGTTAATGAAACACCAAGAATACTAATGACGTGTCATATCATGTACTGTGTTCATAGTGTCACTTCTGAACAGACTGCTCTATAGGTTTGAATCAGTCTCTATATATGCTGAAGCAATATTTTTTTGCATGCTAAGATTTATATGGGAAGTCCAAGGAACTAGGAAAGCTAAGTCAATTTAAATAATAATAGAAACGATTCATTTATCCAATTTTAAGATTTATGGTAGAGCTAAAATTAAGTAAACAGATTGAATCAATAAAAAGGTCTGGATGTTTGGTGTTTAAAACCACCAAAAGAACAGTTTTGGTTTTTTTTTAAAAAACTAAAGCCTGAAGGTCTTGACTGGTGCAATAAAATGTGCCCATATATCATGTGTGTATTTTTATCTACTTAAATACCTGCCCTCAACTGTCTTAACTCTCCGGACACTGGATTACAATGAGTGTTTATGCAAGACCCAGGACGGGTCAAGGCCCTTTGCCAGTGAAATAACATCCCACTCACGCCAAGTAAACTAAAGAACCCATGACAAAGTGCCATAAGCTTCACAGAGAAGTCTCAAAGGAACTGTGTGTGCATTTGATTTGCTTATCTAAGTTTCCACCTTCTTTTCATAAAAATTCCTGAGATAACACTAGTGTAAACCAAGGAGAAAAACACAGCTAAAGCTTTCCTTAGTGCACAGTAAACACTGGTCTCTCCCTTAAGGATGAATTCTCAGATGCAGAATAAGGCTCCACACTGGGTCAATTTCTAAATCAGATCTTTACACAATTATGGATGATCTGACAGGTTTTCTCAAAGCGAAGATACTGGAGGGGTTTCTCTTTGGTATGTACGATCAGATGTCACAGTAGATACTTTCTCTTGCAAAAGACTTTCCTCTGTGTTTACATTCAAAAAGTCTTTCCCCAGTAGGAGTTCTCGGAGGGTGACAGAGGTTTGCTCACTTGTGAAGGGTCTTCCCACATTTGTCACACTGACAGGGTTTCTCCCAGTATGGATCCTTTGATGCTGAGTGAGCGAGGAGCTGCGACTGAAGGCCTTTCCGCACTCACTGCACTTGTAGGGCTTCTCTCCAGTGTGGATGATGGCGTGTCGAATGAGGTTTGTGCTCCAGCAGAAAGACTTCCCGCACTCCATGCATTCATAGGGCTTCTCTCCACTGTGGATCCGCTGGTGTCTGGTGAGGCCAGACCTGCGGTTGAAGGCCTTCCCACATTCCGTGCACTCATAAGGCTTCTCTCCAGTGTGGATGCTGAAGTGCCGAATGAGGTCTTTCCTAGTGCTAAAGGCTTTTCCACATTCTTTGCATTCAAAAGGTTTCTCGCCAGTGTGTGCCCTTTTATGCAAGATGAAAGTGGAGCAGTGGGTGAAGGCCCTTCCACACTCAGTGCACACAAAAGGCTTCTCCCCGGTGTGGATCCGCTGGTGCCTCTTGAGGTACGACCTGTGGTTGAAGGCCTTCCCGCACTCGAGGCACTCGAAGGGCTTCTCCCCGGTGTGGATGACGTAGTGGTGAATGAGGGCTGCGCTCTCACAGAAGGCTTTCCCACATTCGCTGCATTCGAAGGGCTTCTCCCCAGTGTGCGTCTGCTGGTGCCACATGAGGTAGGACCTGTGCTTGAAGACCTTGCCACACTCGAAGCACTCATATGGATTCTCGCCACTGTGGATGATGTGATGGCGAAGGAATCCGGGCCTGTGTCGGAAGACCTGCCCACATTCTTTGCACACAAAGGATTTTTCCCCAGTGTGTCTCCTCTTATGTAAGACAAAATTGGAGCGGTGGGTGAAGGCCTTTCCACACTCACTGCACGTGTAGGGCTTCTCCCCGCTGTGAATCCGCTGGTGCTGGGTCAGGTAGGACTTGCGGTTGAAGGCCTTGCCGCACTCCATGCACTCGTAGGGCCTCTCCCCAGTGTGGATCATATGGTGCTGCAGAAGGTGTGTGCTCTTAATGAAGGTTTTCCCACACTCAGTGCATTCATAGGGTTTCACTCCAGAGTGAATCTTTTCATGTCCAGCAAGAAGGTGTTTCTTGTTAAAAACTTTCCCACACTCATTGCACTTGAAGAGGCTTTCCTCTTCCTGAATCAGGGGACCTTTACCTGACCCACAGGAGTCACGGTCATGGACAGCACCCCCTGGAGGGACTGGCTCCTCTTCGACCCTTGAACACACACCAGCAGCGGTCCCTAAGCTGCCATGTTCAGGACTTATTTTTTCATGAAGCTTCTCCTTCTGGGGGTTGATCCCTGGTACAAAGTGGTCTTCCTGCATTTCCAGCGGCCCATCCCGATCCTTGGTTTGTCCCAACTGGGAGTCCCCTGGGCCTCTCGGTGTCAGTTCCTGGAGAGAGGCTCCCTCAAACAGCATTGGTTCACAACTGGTAGGTTCTGTGGTCTTGGGTTTTCCTTTGTCACCTGAAAGAAATACAATAAACGGGCCTGTTAGTAATCCAACACAGAAGAAATGAAATTAGCATTTCAGTGAGAAAAAAATAAAGATGAAAGGAATGCCTCTGGGTCTTTATGCTTTGCTACCATTGACTGTCAGGATTGTTAATTTCCTTCTTCCTTGTTCATTAGACTGCTGACTCCTTCAAAGAGAATTTAGGTGAGGAGATAAAGGGTGTGGAGTGGACACACCACCACAATTTTATAGACATGGCTGGACAGAGTAATAATACCTCTGTGTGCTTTCAGTCTGTAAGCAAAGACATCCCAATTGTTGTAAGAACATTAGGAAAACGGGAATTCCATGGAGGTCCAGTGCTTAGGACCTGGTGCATTCACTGCCAGGCCTCGGTTAAATCCCTGGTCAGGGACATACTTTATATTCTATGACAACAGATAGCTCGTTATGGGAACCTAGACAGACCTATGCTAAAGAGATAACATTAAATGATCACAGCAGCAAGACCACACATGTAATTACAATCCTGGGGTTTTGAACCATGAGTTATTAGCTAGCGCTCTGGAGAGGGAAAGAAGGCTGGACACTGAGTCATATGTTCAACAACTCTGTCAGTCATGCTTCTGTAATGAAGGTCGATAAAAGTCTACATACCCGGGCTTTGGCAAGGTTCATGGGTTGCCAGCACTCTGTGCACATACTGCCGAACACTGACTCCTGGAGGTAGAGAGTCGCTGAAGACACGGGAGCCTCGTGATTGGAACCCCTCTGGCCCTTCTTCTGAGCTGTACCCTGTACCAAACATACTCTGTGAGCCTAACAGGTGCAGGGGGAGTTTCTCTGAGTCTAGCAAATCAATGAACCTGAGGGTGGACTGGGAAGTCTCTTGACTTTCAGTTGGTTTAGAAGACCAAGGCAGACACAGCAGCCCAGGAGTTCTATGTTCCTAATCTGGGGTTTGGCTAACTGTGTGAAGGAAGAGGCCAGGGGAGCTGTGTACCACAGACGGTCAAAAGGCACAAACTTCCACTTTTAAGATTAAGTAACTGAGGGATGCAATGGACAACTCAACGACTCCAGCTGACACTGCTGTATGATATAAAGAAGCACTGTGAAGAGAGTTCTGTTAAGAGTTTTCCTCACAAGAACATTTTTTCCCTTTTATCTTCTCTTCTTTACTTTTTAACGTATTGTCACCGTGATTAAATTAAACTTACATTCAGAGTACATCATGCGAAATGCCGGGCTGGATGAAGCACAAGCTGGAATCAAGATTGCTGAGAGAGATATTAATAACCTCAGACAGGCAATGACACCACCCTTATGGCAGAAAGGAAAGAGGAACTGAAGAGTTTTCTGATGAAAGACAAAAGAACAGACTGAAAAAGCTGACATAAAACTCAACATTCAGAAAACAAAGATCACGGTATCGGGTCCCATCATTGCACGGCAGATAGATGGGGAAATGATGGAAACAGAGACAGACTTGATTTTCTTGGGTTCTAAAACCACTGCCGATGGTGAGTGCAGCCACGCAATTAAAAGATGCTTGCTCCTTGGAAGAAAAGCCATGAGCAACCCAGACAGCTTATTAAGAAGCAGAGACATTACTTTACTGACTTTACTGACAAAGTCAGTTACTTTACTGACTAGTGTAAGCTATGGTATTTCCAGTAGTCATCTATGGATATGAGAGTTGGACCATAAAGAAAGCTGAGCACCGAAGACTGGATGCTTTTGAACTGTGGTACTGGAGAAGACTCTTGAGACTCCCTTGGACTTCAAGGAGATCAAACCAGTCGGTCCTAAAGGAAATCAGTCCTGAATATATATTGGAAGGACTGATTCTGAAGCTGAAACTCCAATACGTTGGCCACCTGATGTGAAGAACTGACTCACTGGAAAAGACCTTGATGTTGGGAAAGATTGAAGGCAGAAGGGGACAACAGAGGATGAGATGGTTGGACTGCATCACCAACTTGATGGACATGAGTCTGAGCAAGCTCTGGGAGTTCGTGCTGGACAGGGAGGCCTGGCGTGCTGCAGTCCATGGGGTTGCAAAGTCGGACTTGACTGAGCGACTGAACTGATCTGATACAAGAAGATGCATGTTAACCAACTGGTAGTCACTTCATATATATGTAAATCAAACCAGCATGCTCTGTGCCTTAAAATGTATACAGTGATGTATATCAATTGTTTCTCAATAAAACTGGAAAAAAATGAATCATATGAAGCTGACAATTTTATCCCAATGAATTTATATATTCAATAAAATTTCCAATAAAATACCAATTGGGTTATGGTGGAACTCAGTAGTTTTACCATGGGATTTGCATGAGAAATCAAAGATGCAAGAATAACGAGAATTAAGAAAAAGATAGATACCTTGGCAGGTAACAAGATGCTAGACGTTAAGACACTGTGGTCCTGGTACACAGAGAAGACAAACAGGCAATGGAAAAATAACAGAGAGCCCAGGAAACACACACACACGGAGCTCTGGGGAATGGAAAGGAAGGGAGAGCAGCTCCCAGTAAAAACAAAAAATATAAAGTAAATGGAGCTAGAAAAATGGGTGACACTGGGAAGGAGAACACTGTATTCCCGTCCCACACTGTCCTCAAATTCTACCTCACACCAGAAAGAGTTAAACGTCAGGTGCCAAGCTTAGAACATCTTATAATGAGAACATCTTTTTGATATTAGGGATGGAGCAGCACCTATAACTGATAAAAGTATCAGTAATGTACAAAAAGCCCTAAAAACAAAAGGCAAACAAAGTTAACAGAACACCTGGCATTTTCGATGAACTGACATTTCAAAGAAGAAAACACAGTTCTTCGTCAGTATCCACAGGGGAATAACTGGTATCAGACACTTCCTGCTCAACACCCAAATCCAAAGACGCTCAAGTCCTTTACTTAAAATGGCAGTTTTTGCACATAACCGACACACATCCTCCTGTGTACTTTAAATCGTCTCTAGAGTGCTTGTAATATCTAATACAATGTAAATGCTATGTAAATAGCTGCCAGCACAAGGCGAACTGAGGTTTTGCTTTCTCGGGCTTTCTGGGATTTTCTTTTCCCCCAGTCTCTTCAATCCATGCTTGATGAATCCAGAGTCAGAACCTGCAGATGAGGAGGACAACTGTACAAATGGGCCGATAATTAAGTGATGAGAAGCTAAAGCTTGTGAACAATTAAGGAAAGGCAAGGCAAGATCACCTAAGACACAATTTTGGCAGTTTGTTAAGCAAAAATAAACATGCCCGAGCGCATGAAGGGCAGAACAGGACATAGTCAGTGGAATCTAGAGAAGTCTAGGTAGGCAGATCTCTTTTAGAAAACCACCGCAACTGTCACCTAAACGTGAAAGTCTGCACAGGCTACAAGCCAACCATTTTACTCCCAGAAATAACAAGAGACAGGCCTAATCCTGTGCAAGAAGATCAATACATACGAACACTCGTGAAAGCACTGTTTGTGAGAATGACGAAATGTAAACAATGAAATGCCCTAGAGAGTGGGTGGATACCAAACAGGAATATTTTTTATTTTATTTACTTGCTTCAAGTGGAAGAAACTCGGGNTAAAAAAAACTTCTAAATAATCCACAGGTGACAAGAAGTCTCTAAAGGAATCAAGGGGTATTCAGAACTGAATAAACTGTAATAAAAACTTGTGAGACAAAACTTGAACAGTGCTGTGGTAGAACTTTATGAAACTTAATGCTTCATAAGAAAACAAAAAGTGTCGGGTGGATACTCAGCATCCCTCAAAAATTAAAAAGTGCAAAATACAACCAGAGCAAAGCACAAGACGGGCTATCGTAAAGACTGGGAGAGAAATCAGTGAAAGCAAAACAGAGGAGCAGAAAAAATCAATTCCATGCTGGCTCTTCAAATCATGAGTAAGACTGGTGAATGTCTAAGAAGCCTGACAATGATTAAAAGGAGATGCCTATTTCCAAAATCAGGAAGATAAGTGCATACCTTGCTGCTATTAAAAAAAAAAGAGGGAATACTTCCAACAAGTCTAAAATTGAGATGAAATGAAACATTTCTTTGAAGAGGACCAATTTATCCAATATGAAAAGACACTATGAACAGTTCCATATTTACCAACTAGTGTTCAGAAAATCTCCAGGCCCAAATGGTTCACTGGACTATTACAAAACATTAAAACAACAATTACACACTGTCCTCCTAAAAAACAGAACTTGAGAGGCCACTATCACCTTGACACCAAAATCAGACAATGATTGTAGCTAAAGAAAAGGAATGGCAACTATGCACCATCAATCAGGAGATGAGAGGAAAACTTCCTCAAAAAAATACCATCAAATTGAACGCTTTTATATTTTAAATGTATACTCCATAACCAAGTGGGGCTCATTCCACGCACGCAAGGCTGGTGCAGTACGCAAAGCTCCACGTAACACATCGTATCAACTGGGTGTCAAAGAAAAGTCAGATGACCACATCACCTGATGAGAGGAAAGGCATCCAACAAAACCCCACACTCAGGCCTAACAAAAACCTCACCCCATCAGGCACTGAGGGAGACTTTCCAGAGCTTCTCACCCAATCAGGCACTGAGGGAGACTTTCCAGACCTGACAGGAAAAGCCGATGGAAAAAGACAGCAACAAGCTTGGAACACTGTGCTTGCTGAGAAGACGGAATGGTTCCCCTAACGGCAGAGACCAGTCAAGGGCGTCCTCTCCCTGCTCATCCCCTCAGCACCGTACTGGGGCCCTGGCAAGTGCAGCAAGAGCAGCAGACGGAGAGAGTGCAGACCGGAGAAAAAGAAGTGCTTGCAGCTGACGCTTCTATGCACAGAATACCAAGGACTCGATCGGAAGAAACGGCTAGAAAGAATGACCGAGTTCAGCCAAGGCTACAAGATACCAAAATACCACCCCCAGAACAATGATCTTTCTATAGGATACTAAAGGAAATGGAAGCTTAAACATCAGTATCACCAGAGAATTCCTTGGCAGTCCACCACCCCAGTGGTTAGGACTCTGAGCTGGCCTGGATTTGATCCCTGGCTGGGGAACTAATATTCTACAAGACACAAGGGAAAAAAAAAATGCATTCATAAATCACTTTTAAGAGCTTATAGGGCCTGTATTACTGAAAATTAGGACTTCCCTGGTGGCTCAGATGGTAAAGCATCTGTCTATAATGCGGGAGACAGGGGTTCGATCCCTGGGTCGGGACGATCCCCTGGAGAAGGAAATGGCAACCCACTCCAGTACTCTTGCCTGGAGAATCCCATGGATGGAGGAGGCTGGTGGGCTACAGTCTGCATGGTCGCAGACTCGGACACGACTGAGCAACTCCACATTATTGAAAATTACAAAATGTTAATGAAACACCAAGAATACTAATGACGTGTCATATCATGTACTGTGTTCATAGTGTCACTTCTGAACAGACTGCTCTATAGGTTTGAATCAGTCTCTATATATGCTGAAGCAATATTTTTTTGCATGCTAAGATTTATATGGGAAGTCCAAGGAACTAGGAAAGCTAAGTCAATTTAAATAATAATAGAAACGATTCATTTATCCAATTTTAAGATTTATGGTAGAGCTAAAATTAAGTAAACAGATTGAATCAATAAAAAGGTCTGGATGTTTGGTGTTTAAAACCACCAAAAGAACAGTTTGGTTTTTTTTTAAAAAACTAAAGCCTGAAGGTCTTGACTGGTGCAATAAAATGTGCCCATATATCATGTGTGTATTTTTATCTACTTAAATACCTGCCCTCAACTGTCTTAACTCTCCGGACACTGGATTACAATGAGTGTTTATGCAAGACCCAGGACGGGTCAAGGCCCTTTGCCAGTGAAATAACATCCCACTCACGCCAAGTAAACTAAAGAACCCATGACAAAGTGCCATAAGCTTCACAGAGAAGTCTCAAAGGAACTGTGTGTGCATTTGATTTGCTTATCTAAGTTTCCACCTTCTTTTCATAAAAATTCCTGAGATAACACTAGTGTAAACCAAGGAGAAAAACACAGCTAAAGCTTTCCTTAGTGCACAGTAAACACTGGTCTCTCCCTTAAGGATGAATTCTCAGATGCAGAATAAGGCTCCACACTGGGTCAATTTCTAAATCAGATCTTTACACAATTATGGATGATCTGACAGGTTTTCTCAAAGCGAAGATACTGGAGGGGTTTCTCTTTGGTATGTACGATCAGATGTCACAGTAGATACTTTCTCTTGCAAAAGACTTTCCTCTGTGTTTACATTCAAAAAGTCTTTCCCCAGTAGGAGTTCTCGGAGGGTGACAGAGGTTTGCTCACTTGTGAAGGGTCTTCCCACATTTGTCACACTGACAGGGTTTCTCCCAGTATGGATCCTTTGATGCTGAGTGAGCGAGGAGCTGCGACTGAAGGCCTTTCCGCACTCACTGCACTTGTAGGGCTTCTCTCCAGTGTGGATGATGGCGTGTCGAATGAGGTTTGTGCTCCAGCAGAAAGACTTCCCGCACTCCATGCATTCATAGGGCTTCTCTCCACTGTGGATCCGCTGGTGTCTGGTGAGGCCAGACCTGCGGTTGAAGGCCTTCCCACATTCCGTGCACTCATAAGGCTTCTCTCCAGTGTGGATGCTGAAGTGCCGAATGAGGTCTTTCCTAGTGCTAAAGGCTTTTCCACATTCTTTGCATTCAAAAGGTTTCTCGCCAGTGTGTGCCCTTTTATGCAAGATGAAAGTGGAGCAGTGGGTGAAGGCCCTTCCACACTCAGTGCACACAAAAGGCTTCTCCCCGGTGTGGATCCGCTGGTGCCTCTTGAGGTACGACCTGTGGTTGAAGGCCTTCCCGCACTCGAGGCACTCGAAGGGCTTCTCCCCGGTGTGGATGACGTAGTGGTGAATGAGGGCTGCGCTCTCACAGAAGGCTTTCCCACATTCGCTGCATTCGAAGGGCTTCTCCCCAGTGTGCGTCTGCTGGTGCCACATGAGGTAGGACCTGTGCTTGAAGACCTTGCCACACTCGAAGCACTCATATGGATTCTCGCCACTGTGGATGATGTGATGGCGAAGGAATCCGGGCCTGTGTCGGAAGACCTGCCCACATTCTTTGCACACAAAGGATTTTTCCCCAGTGTGTCTCCTCTTATGTAAGACAAAATTGGAGCGGTGGGTGAAGGCCTTTCCACACTCACTGCACGTGTAGGGCTTCTCCCCGCTGTGAATCCGCTGGTGCTGGGTCAGGTAGGACTTGCGGTTGAAGGCCTTGCCGCACTCCATGCACTCGTAGGGCCTCTCCCCAGTGTGGATCATATGGTGCTGCAGAAGGTGTGTGCTCTTAATGAAGGTTTTCCCACACTCAGTGCATTCATAGGGTTTCACTCCAGAGTGAATCTTTTCATGTCCAGCAAGAAGGTGTTTCTTGTTAAAAACTTTCCCACACTCATTGCACTTGAAGAGGCTTTCCTCTTCCTGAATCAGGGGACCTTTACCTGACCCACAGGAGTCACGGTCATGGACAGCACCCCCTGGAGGGACTGGCTCCTCTTCGACCCTTGAACACACACCAGCAGCGGTCCCTAAGCTGCCATGTTCAGGACTTATTTTTTCATGAAGCTTCTCCTTCTGGGGGTTGATCCCTGGTACAAAGTGGTCTTCCTGCATTTCCAGCGGCCCATCCCGATCCTTGGTTTGTCCCAACTGGGAGTCCCCTGGGCCTCTCGGTGTCAGTTCCTGGAGAGAGGCTCCCTCAAACAGCATTGGTTCACAACTGGTAGGTTCTGTGGTCTTGGGTTTTCCTTTGTCACCTGAAAGAAATACAATAAACGGGCCTGTTAGTAATCCAACACAGAAGAAATGAAATTAGCATTTCAGTGAGAAAAAAATAAAGATGAAAGGAATGCCTCTGGGTCTTTATGCTTTGCTACCATTGACTGTCAGGATTGTTAATTTCCTTCTTCCTTGTTCATTAGACTGCTGACTCCTTCAAAGAGAATTTAGGTGAGGAGATAAAGGGTGTGGAGTGGACACACCACCACAATTTTATAGACATGGCTGGACAGAGTAATAATACCTCTGTGTGCTTTCAGTCTGTAAGCAAAGACATCCCAATTGTTGTAAGAACATTAGGAAAACGGGAATTCCATGGAGGTCCAGTGCTTAGGACCTGGTGCATTCACTGCCAGGCCTCGGTTAAATCCCTGGTCAGGGACATACTTTATATTCTATGACAACAGATAGCTCGTTATGGGAACCTAGACAGACCTATGCTAAAGAGATAACATTAAATGATCACAGCAGCAAGACCACACATGTAATTACAATCCTGGGGTTTTGAACCATGAGTTATTAGCTAGCGCTCTGGAGAGGGAAAGAAGGCTGGACACTGAGTCATATGTTCAACAACTCTGTCAGTCATGCTTCTGTAATGAAGGTCGATAAAAGTCTACATACCCGGGCTTTGGCAAGGTTCATGGGTTGCCAGCACTCTGTGCACATACTGCCGAACACTGACTCCTGGAGGTAGAGAGTCGCTGAAGACACGGGAGCCTCGTGATTGGAACCCCTCTGGCCCTTCTTCTGAGCTGTACCCTGTACCAAACATACTCTGTGAGCCTAACAGGTGCAGGGGGAGTTTCTCTGAGTCTAGCAAATCAATGAACCTGAGGGTGGACTGGGAAGTCTCTTGACTTTCAGTTGGTTTAGAAGACCAAGGCAGACACAGCAGCCCAGGAGTTCTATGTTCCTAATCTGGGGTTTGGCTAACTGTGTGAAGGAAGAGGCCAGGGGAGCTGTGTACCACAGACGGTCAAAAGGCGCAAACTTCCACTTTTAAGATTAAGTAACTGAGGGATGCAATGGACAACTCAACGACTCCAGCTGACACTGCTGTATGATATAAAGGAGCACTGTGAAGAGAGTTCTGTTAAGAGTTTTCCTCACAAGGAGAACATTTTTTCCCTTTTATCTTCTCTTCTTTACTTTTTAACGTATTGTCACCGTGATTAAATTAAACTTACATTCAGAGTACATCATGCGAAATGCCGGGCTGGATGAAGCACAAGCTCGAATCAAGATTGCTGAGAGAGATATTAATAACCTCAGACAGGCAATGACACCACCCTTATGGCAGAAAGGAAAGAGGAACTGAAGAGTTTTCTGATGAAAGACAAAAGAACAGACTGAAAAAGCTGACATAAAACTCAACATTCAGAAAACAAAGATCACGGTATCGGGTCCCATCATTGCACGGCAGATAGATGGGGAAATGATGGAAACAGAGACAGACTTGATTTTCTTGGGTTCTAAAACCACTGCCGATGGTGAGTGCAGCCATGCAATTAAAAGATGCTTGCTCCTTGGAAGAAAAGCCATGAGCAACCCAGACAGCTTATTAAGAAGCAGAGACATTACTTTACTGACTTTACTGACAAAGTCAGTTACTTTACTGACTAGTGTAAGCTATGGTATTTCCAGTAGTCATCTATGGATATGAGAGTTGGACCATAAAGAAAGCTGAGCACCGAAGACTGGATGCTTTTGAACTGTGGTACTGGAGAAGACTCTTGAGACTCCCTTGGACTTCAAGGAGATCAAACCAGTCGGTCCTAAAGGAAATCAGTCCTGAATATATATTGGAAGGACTGATTCTGAAGCTGAAACTCCAATACGTTGGCCACCTGATGTGAAGAACTGACTCACTGGAAAAGACCTTGATGTTGGGAAAGATTGAAGGCAGAAGGGGACAACAGAGGATGAGATGGTTGGATGGCATCACCAACTTGATGGACATGAGTCTGAGCAAGCTCTGGGAGTTCGTGCTGGACAGGGAGGCCTGGCGTGCTGCAGTCCATGGGGTTGCAAAGTCGGACTTGACTGAGCGACTGAACTGATCTGATACAAGAAGATGCGTGTTAACCAACTGGTAGTCACTTCATATATATGTAAATCAAACCAGCATGCTCTGTGCCTTAAAATGTATACAGTGATGTATATCAATTGTTTCTCAATAAAACTGGAAAAAAATGAATCATATGAAGCTGACAATTTTATCCCAATGAATTTATATATTCAATAAAATTTCCAATAAAATACCAATTGGGTTATGGTGGAACTCAGTAGTTTTACCATGGGATTTGCATGAGAAATCAAAGATGCAAGAATAACGAGAATTAAGAAAAAGATAGATACCTTGGCAGGTAACAGGATTCTAGACGTTAAGACACTGTGGTCCTGGTACAGAGAGAAGACAAACAGGCAATGGAAAAATAACAGAGAGCCCAGGAAACACACACACACGGAGCTCTGGGGAATGGAAAGGAAGGGAGAGCAGCTCCCAGTAAAAGCAAAAAATATAAAGTAAATGGAGCTAGAAAAATGGGTGACACTGGGAAGGAGAACACTGTATTCCCGTCCCACACTGTCCTCAAATTCTACCTCACACCAGAAAGAGTTAAACGTCAGGTGCCAAGCTTAGAACATCTTATAATGAGAACATCTTTTTGATATTAGGGATGGAGCAGCACCTATAACTGATAAAAGTATCAGTAATGTACAAAAAGCCCTAAAAACAAAAGGCAAACAAAGTTAACAGAACACCTGGCATTTTCGATGAACTGACATTTCAAAGAAGAAAACACAGTTGTTCATCATTATCCACAGGGGAATAACTGGTATCAGACACTTCCTGCTCAACACCCAAATCCAAAGACGCTCAAGTCCTTTACTTAAAATGGCAGTTTTTGCACATAACCGACACACATCCTCCTGTGTACTTTAAATCGTCTCTAGAGTGCTTGTAATATCTAATACAATGTAAATGCTATGTAAATAGCTGCCAGCACAAGGCGAACTGAGGTTTTGCTTTCTCGGGCTTTCTGGGATTTTCTTTTCCCCCAGTCTCTTCAATCCATGCTTGATGAATCCAGAGTCAGAACCTGCAGATGAGGAGGACAACTGTACAAATGGGCCGATAATTAAGTGATGAGAAGCTAAAGCTTGTGAACAATTAAGGAAAGGCAAGGCAAGATCACCTAAGACACAATTTTGGCAGTTTGTTAAGCAAAAATAAACGTGCCCGAGCGCATGAAGGGCAGAACAGGACATAGTCAGTGGAATCTAGAGAAGTCTAGGTAGGCAGATCTCTTTTAGAAAACCACCGCAACTGTCACCTAAACGTGAAAGTCTGCACAGGCTACAAGCCAACCATTTTACTCCCAGAAATAACAAGAGACAGG
>SJYX01008063.1:60307-82810 GCA_006410675.1 Oreotragus oreotragus | reverse complement strand
GTTGGTGATGGACAGGGAAGCCTGGCGTGCTGCAGTCGGTGGGATCGCAAAGAGTGGAACACGACCGAGCAACAGTGCTAAACTGGGAGCAGCTCTGGAAGGCGCTCCACTGCCGATTGTCTGCACAGAAAAAACTAGAAAAAACTACATTACCCAGAAAGTGCTACACCGCGCGACTGCAGCGGCGCTGGGCCAATGACGGCCCAGGGAGGGGACATTTCCTGCGGGGAGGCGGGACTTCCGGCCCCACCGGTGGTGGACGTCATTTGCGCGCGACCGCTCGGTCCACGCCAGCTGTCGGGAGGGGTAAAACTCTTCTGTGGCCTCTTCCAGCGCCGTCTTCGCAAATGAGCAGAAAGCTGGCTTGGGTTCCCTTGCGCGCGTTCGAGCTGGCAGTGAGCCTCCCCGTGATCGGCCACCTCGCCCGGAGCAAGGAACGAGCGGCGGTCGGCTGAACCCGCGGGGCTCGCCGCTGTCGCCGCCTCTCCGGGTCCCGCTGTCTCCTCAGGGGCCCATGATGGCGGCGGCGTGGATGGACCCGGCGCGGGTGAGTGGACGGTGTTTCTGGCCTTGCCGATTCGGAGAGAGCTCCTGAGCTGGGTGGAATTCGGGAGAGGCGTGGAGTTTCTCTGTAGCTGTGTTTGTGTGAGACCAGTGGAGCTGGCTCGTCACTCGCTTTATCTCTAGTCCTAGGACACGCAAGCCTGAATATACAAATGGAAAACAGATGGCGTATAAAATGGAAACTTTGGCAAATAACCTGCCTAGGAACCCAGCCCGTCATCTACAGTCAATACCCCCGGAGTCCTGCCCGGTCTAAGTCAGACTTGCCTGAAGTCAAATTCCTATCTCTAGAGCGAGCTTCCAGGAGGAGAAGCAGCGACATTATATCCTCGGCCTCAAATGGCCAGGACTTGATTAGTAATTAACCCTTTCCCTAGTTCTTTTCCCCACTTCTAACTTAGACCAACCAGAGAAAGCCCATGCATAGGTGCACGCTTAAACAGTCATGGAGGATGCTGTTGGATTGTATGCCAGAGAGTTTTGAGTTATTTTTTTATTTAGGTACACCAGCTTGTGGGATCACAGTTCCCTAGCCAGGGATGGAACTCGCAATGGGAGCACTGAGTCTTAGCCACTGGACCACCAGGGAAGTCCCCTGTCCCCTTCCTTAGAGAGTTTTAATTAATTAAACATATCATCTGCTAGTCATTGTTGAGGCTCTGGTTGATTTTGTTTCTCTTTACCTACCTGCCCCAAATGTCCCTAGTGATAAGAGTTTATCTAACACCAGAAATGAGTAATATTGCAGGATTTCTATGTATGAACCAGTCAGTTTATTAGGAATTTCCACATCTTTAATTGAAGTATTAACTCAAGAAAACTAATGGGATTCCCTGGTGGTCCAGGGGTTAGAACTCTGCGCTCTCATTGCCAAGGGGCTGGGTTTGATCCCTGGTTGGGGAGCTAGGGTCCCACAAGCTGAGCAGCGCTGCAGACAAAACAAAACAGTGATATACAATGATGTGAGCACTGAATGTGTAAGGTGAAAAAGCCATGAGCCGATGGCTTGGAGCATTTAAGTGATGGGTCTGCAGCAGTAGGTCTCTTCATCTGAGAGTGAGGAGGCTGAATTGTTTATGTTTACTTAGTGGTTCTGATCATCCAGGGATGTGGTCCTGCATCTGCTGCACGTTTCGGGAGAATGTACAGACTATGTCCAGTATACGGTGGTGGGAGTAAGATGAACAAGGCAGGCTGTGGAGTGTGTTGAGTTAGGAGTCGCTGGTGAAAATGATGACTTGAGAGCTGCGGACTTCGTTGCTTTTTTATGTTTGTTTGTTTGGCTCTGCGGCACGTGAACTCTTAGCTGTGGCATGTGCGGTCTAGTTCCCTGACCAGGGATTGATCCTGGGGCCTGTACGTTGGGAGTGTGGAGTATTAGCCACTGGACAGCTAGGGAAGTCCTTTTAGTTGCTTTTAGACATGCCATAATGCTCTCAGCACGGGGCAGGCAACTAGCAGGACCAGTGAAGCTCAGGTTGTCGTTGTTGAGTTGCTCAGCCCTGTCTCACACTTCGTGACCCCATGGGATTGTAGCCTGCCAGGCTCCTCTGTCCATGGGATTTCCCACCAAAGATACTAGAGTGGGTTGCCTTTTCCTTCTCCAGGGATCTTCCTGACCCAGGGATTGAACGCGAGTCTCCTGTATTGGCAGGTGGGTTCTTTAACGCTGAACCACCTGGGTAGCCCCTACTGCTGTTCTTACCATAATTTGTGTTATTACTATCACTATACACTCATTCCTCTGACATTGTGTCATCCTTTCTGTCTGCATCGCCCATTCCTGGTGTTGTTTTCATTGACTTCTGTCATTTTCCAAGGGCTCCTGCGTGGGGGGCTTCTCTTGTACACTGTGACCACACTTTTCTTTACTGTGCTTTTTAGAGCCTGTGGTCATCTGTTTTATTACAGATTGAGGGTTTGTGGCAGCCTTGCATCCAGCAAGCTCGTCATCATTTGCTTTCCTAGTGTCTTTGTGCCACATTTTGGTAGTTTTTACAGTAGTTGAGATGTTCCACCCGCAACAAGGTTACAGCTCAAGATGATGGTGAGCATTTTTTAGCAATAAGGTGCTTTTTAATTAAGGGATCCAAATTACTGTCTTAGACATAGCGCTGTTGCACCCTTAGTAGACCGCAGTATGGGGTAAGCATTGTAAAACTTTTATTTATTTTTGGCTGCGCTGGGTCTTTGTTGCTGTACAGGCTTTCTCTCGTGGCAGCGAGCAGGGCGGCTGCTCTTTGCTGTTGGGCGTGGACTTACTGAGGAGGCTTCTCTTGTTGCGGAGCGGGGACTCTAGGGCTCACAGGCTTCGGTAGTTGTGGCACACGGGTCTGCTTGCACGAAGCATGTGGCGTCTTCGTGGACCAGGGATTAGACCCGTGTCCCCTGCGTTGGTAGATGGGTTCTTAACCACTGGACACCAGGGAAGCCCTAAACGCAACTTTTATTTGCAGTGGGAAGCCAGAAGCATCATGTGACTTGATTTTTTGGAGTGCTGGGGAACCACACTTCCAGCATCTCTGAAGTAGGACTGTGTTGTGCTACGTCCACAGCATTGTCCACCTCCCCTTCAGCCCATGGCAGAGGGGCTGCCTGGTGATGAGGGCCTCGACCTTGCTGCTCCTTGACCAGTGATGCAGAGATAAGCTCTGATCCCACCCAGTCGTCCCAAAGCTGATGCCAGTATCTGTATTTGACATTCCAGCTGTCTGTGACCTTCGATGACGTCGCTGTGACCTTCACCCAGGAGGAGTGGGGGCATCTGGACCCGGCCCAGAGGACCCTGTACCAGGAGGTGATGCTGGAGAACTGCGGCCTCCTGGTGTCTCTGGGTAAGGCCCCCCGCTCTGCTGTGCAGGCCCTGGCCACCTCCTTCATCCCAGACCCTGGCTCCATCTTGGCTTGTCAGGAAGGACTCAGGAGTCCTCCCTCCCTCCTGCTTCCTCACAGCTTCACTCATGTTTGAGATTCACCTCCTCTTGCCTCCCGTCTCTGTGTCTCTTTGAATAAAGTTCCCCGTTGGCCCTTAGAAAGTGGTGGAAGGAAATGGATGAAGGCAGCGTTTCCAGTCGGGCCACATGGGACTGAACCAGGAGAACCCGGATTCTACCCTGGCTTCTGGGTCTCCCGGCCTGGCTTCTTTCTCTGGCTTTGCTCACGTCCCTGTCTTTTCAGAATGGCTTTTGCACCCCAGCAAGTTTGACAGGAGTGACCACCCCAATCCCTGCTCTCCAAGGCCCCTAGATGCCTTGTTTCTGCTTCTTCGTATGTTTATATTGTTGCCCTTTCTCTGCTGCAGGGCTCTGGGTGGGGGTGGGGGTGTCCGTGAGGCGGACGTGACCACCTGAGCCTCTCAGCCCAGGGCCCAACACAGACCGGCCTCTGTGTGAGGTTCCTGTTTCACATTCCAGAGAGGGAGCGGACCAAATGAGACCGGCTCCCAAGCGTCCCCTGCACCCGAGGATGTGGGTGACAGGCTGTTCTCCAGGAAGAGGGTGCGGCAGCCGGGGCCCCAGAAGGCCTTTGCCTTCAGTGCCAGCAGGTCCTGTCTGACCGCAGGGTCTCAGGGCCCTTCCCTGTCCTCCTGCGCCTCCACGGGCATCTCATGGTCACCCAGTCTCGGCCGGGATCGTCTGCTGGTGCGAGAAGGAGAAGCTGGGGGAGGAGTGCGTCCCGGCATGTGGCGGTTTTGTGCCCAGGAGATAGCGGGCAGCGTCTGCAGCCGCATCTGCCCGTCACCTGTAGGGGTGGGTGGTCCCGGGGTCTGGTGATGAGTCCAGAGATGCCCCTCAGCACCAGACAGTGGACACAGCCCCGCTCAGCCGAGGATGACGCAGTCCTCAGGGGCGGAGAGCCACGGTGGGGAAACAGCAGCTCGGGGACGGTCCCCTCAGGCCGCTCAGTTTGAGGGAAGGGAGGGCTGTAAAGCCAGGGCTTCGGTGAGACAGGCCTGTTCTTAGAGACCTGGGATTGTGTTCTGCGTCAGTGAGAGGAGGTTGAACAAAATCGGGTAAAGCTTGACATTTAGATATAACACAATTAAGCAAATAAAAATGCCCACCGTCGAGCCCCGATCCCTCCACCCGGCTCCCCAGGCCCCCCGCGCTCACGGCTCCAGTCACACTGGCGTCTCACTGGCGTCTTGCTGTTTCCGTACATACTTGGCGTATTTGCCTCAGGCCTCTGAGGTGCTGCTCTGCTTTCCTGGTGGGTGTTCTTGGGCATTTCGGCTTTTCACGTGGCCACCTCTTCCCTGCACATGGCCACCTTGCTTCCTCACCAACTGTTTCCTGACCACAAACTCTCTTAGCGGCCCCTCCCCATCACTCTAGCTCTCCTCTGTCCCCTGATTTATATCCTCTAAGCCAGCAGTTCTCTTTCCCCAGGGGCACTTGGCCCCGTCTGGAGACATAGGTTGTCACCACTGGGGTGGAGTTGCTACAGGCACCTACTGAGTGAAGACCCGGAGCTCCTCCACACATCCTTACACTGTGCAGGGGAGACACATTCTCTCCCCTTCTCCTCAGCAGAGAACTTTCTGGATCTGAATGTCAGTTGTCCAGAGGCTGAGAAGCCGCGTTTCTGAAGGCTCATGGACATTTCATCAGGGGCGCTGGGAACTACCCTGAGGAACAACTTCGTTTATTCTTTTTCCTGCCTCCTGAGTTTTTTGGGGAAAATCTGGTTCAGTACTTAACCCTTCTTCCCCCCAACTGTTGCTAGTTTCCCCTCTTCAACAGGGGGGGCATCCCTGAGCAGCGGTGCAAGCTCGCTGGCGCTTAACCCTCACTGTTCGATCCCTTGCCTGCATTTTCAGGTTGAATTGTCATCAGCTTGTCAGCTCTGGGTTTCTGTTTCCCATTCACCAGAGCTGTGCAGGAATCCCTTTTTGAAGGGACGTGAGAAACAGGAAGATGCATCGCTTGTAGCACCGGTGTCACTGTGAATACTGGTCAGAGCTCAGCCTGGCCGCGGACTGCCTGCACAGCAGCCCCGACCCGGGCAGCTCAGCCTGGCCGCGGACTGCCTGCACAGCAGCCCCGACCCGGGCACTGCTCTGCTCCTCCCGTGGGACCCTCGGGCTCGGCTGGCCCTCAGCAGGGTCAAAAGAACGTGGCTTCAGCGGTGAGCCTCGTACAGTGGGACCTTGACAGTAAGGAACATGTACCTTCACTTCATGAAGCCGTCCTCTGTGGGGTTCCTTTGGTGTAAAAGTCCTTCTTTTCGTGAAATATTGATGGCATATCGCTGCGCAGGAGTCTCCGTTTTATTATTCTCTCACAGTTCGTGCATGCTGACGTCTGCTGAGTCTGCCCCTCTCTGGCCCTGCTCCCAGTGGCTGCATTTCGGTGCTCACATCCCTCCCTCACAGCTGCCCTGAGCGTGGTTCAGAATGCTGGCCCCACTCAGGTGCCTGCTGTTTCCTCCTCAGTGTGGTGTTGGGGAGAGCAGGGTCAGAGCCAGACTCCGGTGCTCAGTCCCCTCCCTGCACCTTAAAAACTGTGTGGTCCTGGGCAATTACAGATCCCGTCTGGGCCTTGGGGTGCTCCTTGGTAAACTGGAGTATGGTGGAGTTCACTTCCCAGGACTGCAGCAGGGGTAAGTGGGAAACTTGCTGGAAAGGGTCAGAACAGTGCCTTGAGTGACCAGGTTTTGTGCAGGGCAGCGTTGCGAACCTCACCACCCCCGCTCCTGTCGTTACTCAGCAGGACTGTCATCACCTCAGGCCCGGACTCAGCACCTTCGGGAACAGGCCTGTGAAACTTTGTGGTGGAACAGCACGCAGAGCGAGATGGTTAGGCCTGGGCTCTGTGTCGGCCCAGCTGTTCACCACTTGTGGGCTCTTTGGCAGATTACATTATCTGCCTGATTGTTGCTTTCTGTACGATTTTTATCTATACCGTGGTGCTACTCACACACTCAGAAAAAAAAACTTAGGGTTACGAAGGAGGAGAGCAGGTGTCAGTTCAGTCAGTCGCTCAGTCGTGTCCGACTCCCTGCGACCCCATGAACCGCAGCACGCCAGGCCTCCCTGTCCATCACCAGCTCCCGGACTTAACTCAGACGCACGTCCATCGAGTCCGTGATGCCATCCAGCCATCTCATCCTCGGTCGTCCCCTTCTCCTCCTGACCCCAATCCCTCCCAGCATCAGAGTGTTTTCCAGTGAGTCAGCTCTTCTCGTGAGGTGGACAAAGTACTGGAGCTTCAGCTTTAGCATCATTCCTTCCAAAGAAATCCCAGGGCTGATCTTCAGAATGGACTGGTTGGATCTCCTTGCAGTCCAAGGGACTCTCAAGAGTCTTCTCCAACACCACAGTTCAAGAGCGTCAATTCTTCAGCGCTCAGCCTTCTTCACAGTCCACCTCTCACATCCATACATGACCACAGGAAGAACCATAGCCTAAGGACTAGATGGACCTTAGCAAAGTAATGTCTCTGCTTTTGAATATGCTGTCTAGGTTGGTCATAACTTTTCTTCCAAGGAATAAGCGTCTTCTAATTTCATGGCTGCAGTCACCATCTGCCCACCCCCCCCAAAAAAAAAATGTCTGACACTGTTTCCACTGTTTCCCCATCTATTTCCCATGAAGTGATGGGACCAGATGCCATGATCTTCGTTTTCTGAATGTTGAGCTTTAAGCCAACTTTTTCACTCTCCTCTTTCACTTTCATCAAGAGGCTTTTTAGTTCCTCTTCACTTTCTGCCATAAATTAAGAGTTTGGGATCAACAGATACACACCTCTGTATATAATAATAGATAAACAACAAGGTTCTAATATAGCACAGGGAACTATATTTAATATAATAACTTATAGTGGAAAAGAATCTGAAAAGCAATGTGTGTATTTGTGTATATGAATCACTTTTCTTGTATACCCAAAACAAACATGACATTGTAAATGAACTTTAATTAAAAAAAAAATAGTGGTCCAATGATTAAGCCTCTGCCCTCCCGATTCAGAGGGTGATGGTCTGATTGCTGTTCAGTAAACTAGGATCCTACATGGCTAAAAAAAGAAAAAGTTCTGATCATAAAATGTACTTGCTGAGAATGCTGTGAGGAAACCCTAGGACAGACTCATCTGTGGTCTCTAGGAAGAACAATACAAAACTTTGCTTGTGTTCTAAGAACTAATCAGTGGAGACACATAACCTTGTTTTGAACGAAAAGAGTCAATAATTTAAATATGACAGTTGTTTAAATGACATCATAAATCTGTTTCAATTTTGAAGTAATGTAGTGCACTTAAGTTGCTTGAACACAGTCCTTTCACTCTGATTGCTAGCTGTATATTAGCTTTTGATTTAGTATTGGGAGTAGAAGCTCCGTGGCAGTGTGGCATGTCCTTGGCTTTTGGGTTGCAGTTCCAGATTTCTGTGTGTGGGAGCAGCTGCATTCTGAGGTCCGCATCCTGAAGTCACGCTAGACTGAGAGGTTTTCCCAGTTTTCACAGAAGCCCCCGTGTCTTCCTTTTCTCTCCATGCCCAGGGTGTCCTGTCCCCAGACCTGAGCTGCTCTACCATGCAGTTCCAGATTTCTGTGGGTGGGAGCAGCTGCATTCTGAGGTCCGCATCCTGAAGTCACGCTAGACTGAGAGGTTTTCCCAGTTTTCACAGAAGCCCCCGTGTCTTCCTTTTCTCTCCATGCCCAGGGTGTCCTGTCCCCAGACCTGAGCTGCTCTACCAGCTGGAGCACGGGCAGGAGCCGTGGACGGTGAGGAGAGACCAGTCCCGAAGCACCTGTCCAGGTAGGAGCCAAGCTGTGGGCAGAGGCCCTGGGCCTGGCGGAAGCCGCCGGCCCTGGTTCCCTGGGAGGCGTCTTGTTCGGGCCTCTAAGTGGTCTGGAAGCCACGGAGCCCTTTGACCCCAGGTCCCTCTGTCCTCGCCGAGGACAGCGGTGTGCGAGCTCGGACCTGCCCTCACCGGGGACGGCGGTGTGTGAGCTCGGATGTGTCCTCGCCGGGGACGGCGGTGTGTGAGCTCGGATGTGTCCTCGCCGGGGACGGCGGTGTGTGAGCTCGGATGTGTCCTGGCCCGGGACGGCGGTGTGTGAGCTCGGATGTGTCCTCGCCGGGGACGGCGGTGTGTGAGCTCGGATGTGTCCTGGGCCCCAGGCCTGGGTGCCGACCGCCAGCTCTGTGGTCCCAGTGAAATTCGGGGTCTCGTGTGTGCACGTAAGTTCGGCTGAGTTACAGCCTGGCTGCTGTGTCAGAGGGACTCGGCGTCTCGGTGCCCAGGCGGGTGGAGGCACTGTTTCTGACTCAGACCGGTCCCTGTGGGTCACGGGGAGCTCTGCGGCACGCGGCCGTTTGGGGCACCGGGTTCGTTGTGTCGTCAGTATGGGACTTCGGGTCGTCCTGGCCCCTGCAGCTAGCAGAGGAGTGGGGGAATGACGCCACTCTGACGCCCATAAACGCCAGCCCTCTGCTGGCTGCACGGGAAGGCACCGGGCTCTTGGCCACACTGGGGGTGGGCAGGGAGCTGTGACTGAGCCCTCTGTCCCAGGAGCGGAGCAGGGGTTGGTGAGGGGGTCTGCTCCTGAGGCGCCAGTCAGGATAGCCGCTCTGTCCTGGGGTTGCTGGGGGTGTGCAGTTTCAGAGCACAGCACTGCTGAGCGCAGGGTCTGAGCCGTAGTCGGCGTCCCGCGGGAAGTGAGCCGCTGGTACCGCCTCTCCCGTTGGTCACGAGGCGCGATGGGGTTCACGTCTGCCCCCCCAGCGCCTCTCCAGCCCTCCTCTGCTTCCCCTTCCCCGAGCTTTGGTTTCAGACTCTCCGGAGCCCGCCCTCGTCCCCTGTCGCCCGTCCCTCCTGTGGGGTAGAGCCTCGCAGTGACGTCTGTCCTGGTGCCCACGTCTGGGCGGCTGGGGGCACTGGGGCCGGCGTGTGTGGTGCTGGGGCTGCCGCAGAGGCGTGCTCTTTCCAGCGCTAGTCGCTCGGTGGCCCAGCTGGCCCGTGAGCGCCTGCGTGTGGCCTTGGGCGGCGCCTCAGAGGGGCCTCCCGGCCTCTGCCCCCTGCTCCCCGCACGCCACCTGGGGATCTCAGAGGCAGCCGACGAGCACGCCTGGCAGAGCGCCCGTCCCGGCGCCCACTCCTCCCCTCCCCGCTCGAGCACAGTCCCGCCGCCGCGCAGGTTGGAGACTGGATGCCGCCCCAGACCCTCGGCCCGCCTCCCGCAGCCCTGCATCCGGCCGTCCCGACGGTGCCTGCCTGCCCAGTGCAGATGTCTCGGCGCCTGAGCCCGGGGTGGCAGCAGGTCCCCACGGCAAACTCTTGCTTGGTCCTCAGCCCTTCTGCCCTCGGGGTCCCAGGCTGTGGTTTTCCTCTCACCTGGCGGAAGAGGTCTTGGCACACCTCATGGCCCGTCCTTGAACCAGAGTCTAGGTTACACCTTTTAGGGAAAGAATTTATTTACTGCTTGTTTAGTAACTTTAAAAGGGAAAGTGAAGTCGCTCAGTCGTGTCCGACTCTTGGCGACTCCATGGACTGTAGCCCGCCAGGCTCCTCTGTCCATGGGATTTTCCAGGCAAGAATACTGGAGTGGGTGGCCATTTCCTTCTCCAGGGGATCTTCCTGACCCAGGGATCGAACCCAGGTCTCCCACATTGCCGGCAGATGCTTTACCTTCTGAGCCACCAGGGAAGCCCCTTAGTAACTTTATCCTTTGTCTACTCAGCATGAAAATGTGCCCGAGTTTCTTCCACTTGAAGCAAGTAAATAAAATAAAAAATATTCCTGTTTGGTATCCACCCACTCTCTAGGGCATTTCATTGTTTACATTTCGTCATTCTCACAAACAGTGCTTTCACGAGTGTTCGTATGTATTGATCTTCTTGCACAGGATTAGGCCTGTCTCTTGTTATTTCTGGGAGTAAAATGGTTGGCTTGTAGCCTGTGCAGACTTTCACGTTTAGGTGACAGTTGCGGTGGTTTTCTAAAAGAGATCTGCCTACCTAGACTTCTCTAGATTCCACTGACTATGTCCTGTTCTGCCCTTCATGCGCTCGGGCACGTTTATTTTTGCTTAACAAACTGCCAAAATTGTGTCTTAGGTGATCTTGCCTTGCCTTTCCTTAATTGTTCACAAGCTTTAGCTTCTCATCACTTAATTATCGGCCCATTTGTACAGTTGTCCTCCTCGTCTGCAGGTTCTGACTCTGGATTCATCAAGCATGGATTGAAGAGACTGGGGGAAAAGAAAATCCCAGAAAGCCCGAGAAAGCAAAACTTCAGTTCGCCTTGTGCTGGCAGCTATTTACATAGCATTTACATTGTATTAGATATTACAAGCACTCTAGAGACGATTTAAAGTACACAGGAGGATGTGTGTCGGTTATGTGCAAAAACTGCCATTTTAAGTAAAGGACTTGAGCATCTTTGGATTTGGGTGTTGAGCAGGAAGTGTCTGATACCAGTTATTCCCCCGTGGATACTGACGAACAACTGTGTTTTCTTCTTTGAAATGTCAGTTCATCGAAAATGCCAGGTGTTCTGTTAACTTTGTTTGCCTTTTGTTTTTAGGGCTTTTTGTACATTACTGATACTTTCATCACTTATAGGTGCTGCTCCATCCCTAATATCAAGAAGATGTTCTCATTGTAAGATGTTCTAAGCTTGGCACCCGACGTTTAGCTCTTTCTGGTGTGAGGTAGAATTTGAGGACAGGGTGGGACGGGAATACAGTGTTCTCCTTCCCAGTGTCACCCATTTTTCTAGCTCCATGTACTTTATGTTTTTGCTTTTCCTGGGAGCTGCTCTCCCTTCCTTTCCGTTTCCCAGAGCTCCGTGTGCGTGTCTCCTGGGATCTGTGTTATTTTTCCATCGCCTGTTTGTCTTTAGTTTGGGTTTCGTTTGTCTTTCTTTTCCTGCTAAAGTTGTTAAGTTAGGCTGTTGACTGGGTATCTTTTTTGTTTTTCACTGAAAGCGTTTATAGCTACAAATCTCCCTCTTAGCAACTGCACTTACTGCGTCCTGTAAGTTCTGGTATTTTATTTTGTTTTCATTAGAAACAAATCACACTTTGTTTGATACCTTTTTAAATCTATTGAGATTTGATTTGTGATTTAATCTGTGGTCTGTGTTGGAAAATGTTCCGTGTATACTTGAGAAGAGTGTGTATGCTATTGTTGTGTAGAATGTTCTGTGTGTATCTGTAGATACAGTTGGTTTACGTTAAGTATTCTGTCTCTTTGCTTATCCTTGGTCTGGTTGTTCTCTCCCCTATTGAGAATGGGATACTGAAGTCTCCATGTTTTCTTGTATTGTTGTCTCCTCCTCTCTCCCATTCTTTCATTCTTTGGTTCATGTATTTTGATCTTCTTTCATTATATAGTTGTTTACAATTGTATTTTCTTGCTGTATTATAGCTTTTACTCATATAATAGCTTTCATTTTTGCTTGTAATCTTTTTTGATTTAAAGTCTGTTTTGTCTGATATTAATGTAGACAATTTTGTGTGCTCTGTTTTTGTTAGTATTTGTACAGATTCTTCTTCCACCTTTTGACTTTCAGTCTGTTTGTGTCTTTGTATATGAAGTGAGTCTCTAGTGGAAAGCATATAGTTGGATCAAGCGTTATCAGTTCTGCTAATCTCTGTCTGTTAATTGAAGAGTTTAACCATTTACATTTTCTGTCATTTTGATATTTGATTTCTATATGTATTCTCATTCTTGCTTTGTAGTCTGGTGTTTCGTTGATATTTTGTAGTAAAACATTTAAATTCATTTCTCATTTCCTTCTGCATATGTTCTCTAGGTATTTATGGCTATCATGGGATTATATTTGATGTATGTATTAAAGTTAATATTAATATGATTTGATACCAGCCTAACTTCAGCAACAACAGAAATCCTTTACAGCTCTGTCATTACCCCTTTCAAGTGTTTGTGTCACACAGTTACATCTTTATATGTTGTACGCCTAGAAACTTAAAACTACTAAATCTTTTAAATGTGTTAGTCTCTCACATTTCTAGGAAGCTACACATGGACTTGGAAGCTACAGTTATAATAATACTAGCCTTTAGGTTAACAGTTTTAAAAAACAATCTTCTAAATCATGTGAATACACAACGTAGAGTTACAGAATAATCCCGTCTTTTACAGCTGCCCGTGTGTCTGCTGTTACAAAGCTCTTTACCTCCTCATAGGGCTACTGCCCAGTGTTCTTACATTTCGCCCTGGAAGTCTCCCTGAGGAATTTCTTACAGAGCAGACCCAGTGGTAACAAACTCCTCCAACGTTGGTATATTGAGATGTCTTAGTTTCTTCCTTGCTCTTTTGAAGGACAGTTTTGCCGGATACAGGGTTCTTAGTTGACACTGTTTGTTTGTTTTTCACTTGAATGTATTGAACCACTGCTTTGTGGCCTCCCGAGTTTGTGATGAGAAATCGGATAATCTTACTGAGAATCGCTTGTATATAACAGGTTGCTTTGTACTTGCTATACTTTTTCTTTGGCTTACAAAAGTTTGTTTACAGTTTCCTCAGTGTGTGTCTGAATTTATTTTTCTTGGAATTCATTGAACTTCTTGGATGTTTCATCCATTTTGGGATGTCTTCAGCTCTTCAGATACTCTCTTTGATCCTTTCTTGTCTTTCTGGGAATGTCTCAGTGAGTATGTTGGTTCATTAAGTGTATCACAGGTGCCTTAGGCTCTGCTCACTATTGTTCAATCTTTTCTTTTTGTCTGTTTGTTAGACTCAATATTTAACATTATTCTCTCTTCAACTTGGCAGATTATTTCTTTTTTCAATGTAAATTTTCATTTGAATCATTCCCATGAGTTTTTCATGTTAGTTAATGAAGTTTTTGCTCCTGAATTTCCTTCTCATTTCTTTCGCTCTCTTTTTTTTCTGACTGCACTTTGTGGCTTGTGAGATCTTAATTCCCTGACCAAGGATTGAACCTGGGTCCCTGGCAGTGAGAGCCTGGAGTCTTAACTACTGAACCTCCAGGAATTCCCTCTTTTTCATTTCTTTTTAGATTTTCTTTCTTTGTATTGATAGTTCCATTTTTTTTTTTAACCTAGTTTTCTTGACTTTCTCTATATCTTTCTTTAGCTCCTTGAGCTTTTATATAAGATAGTTGTTGCAAAGCCTTTGTCCAATAAGTTTTCAATAGTTGTTTTTTTTTAACAGATTTTGGGGGGCTTCCAAACATTAGCTACCATGTCATCAGACTCATTAGCCTCTTGGCATTGATGTATGGCAATATATGCATGGAGTATTGCCAACATAAGAGTGCTACTGACTCTCATTAGATAAACACAGCTGATTAAGTCAGTGCCTGTGTGACTCAGTGCCTTGCCTTCCCTTTGTGTGTTTCCTAGTTGTTATCTTATGGCTCAGACCTTAGCCTTCTGATCATATTTGGACTTTCAGGTTTTGAACAGAGTCCTCTCTTCAGCATAGGCTGTCTGGACCCACACGAGTTATTTGTTTGCATAACTATCCAGTCTGGAATAGACTGTGTCTTTTTCCAGCACCCCATCCCCTCACACAGCTACTCCTCTGGGCCCCTCTTTCAAGGTTTTAACAGTCCCAGATCAGGAGAGAAATAAATGGTTATCCTGGGATTCAGAGGTAGGGAAATGTGGCAGACACAGAGGCACTACTTTCATCTTCAGTCTTTACACTGAAATATTGATCTTCCATGCTGGCATCATTAACAGGTCTTTCTGTATGTTGAATTTCTTTCAGGTGACAAAGGAAGACCCAAGACCAGAGAATCTACCACTTCTGAGCCATCCCTGTTTGAGCGAGCCTCAGTCCAAGAACAGCTAACACAAAGAGTTTCAGAGGACTCCCAGTTGGGCCAAATCAATGATCGAGAAGAGCCATTGGAAAGGCATGAAGGATGCTTGAGACCAGAGATAGAACCCCAGAACGGGAAGCTCCGTGGGAATCCAAGCTGTGTACGTGGCAGCTTAGGGACCGCTGCTGGTGTGTGTTCAAGGGTCGTAGAGGAGCCAGTCCCTCCAGGGGGTGACTCCTGTGGGTCAGGTAAGGATCCCCTGATTCAGGAAGAGGAAAGTCTCTTCAAGTGCAATGAGTGTGGGAAAGTTTTTAATAAGAAGCGCCTCCTTGCTCGACACGAGAGGATCCACTCTGGAGTGAAGCCCTATGAATGCACAGAGTGTGGGAAGACCTTTAGTAAGAGCACGTACCTCCTGCAGCACCACATGATCCACACCGGAGAGAAGCCCTATAAGTGCGTGGAGTGCGGCAAGGCCTTCAACCGCAAGTCGCACCTGACCCAGCATCAGCGGATTCACAGCGGGGAGAAGCCCTACACGTGCAGTGAGTGTGGAAGGGCCTTCACCCACCGCTCCACTTTTGTCTTGCATAACAGGAGCCACACTGGAGAAAAGCCCTTTGTGTGCAAAGAATGTGGAAAAGCCTTCCGAGATAGGCCGGGTTTCATTCGCCATTACATCATCCACAGTGGCGAGAATCCATATGAGTGCTTCGAGTGTGGCAAGGTCTTCAAGCACAGGTCCTACCTCATGTGGCACCAGCAGACGCACACTGGGGAGAAGCCCTTCGAGTGCAGCGAATGTGGGAAAGCCTTCTGTGAGAGCGCAGCCCTCATTCACCACTACGTCATCCACACCGGGGAGAAGCCCTTCGAGTGCCTCGAGTGCGGGAAGGCCTTCAACCACAGGTCGTACCTCAAGAGGCACCAGCGGATCCACACCGGGGAGAAGCCCTATGTGTGCACCGAGTGCGGAAAGGCCTTCACCCACTGCTCCACTTTCATCTTGCATAAAAGGGCACACACTGGCGAGAAACCTTTTGAATGCAAAGAGTGTGGGAAAGCCTTTAGCAACCGGGCAGACCTCATTCGGCACTTCAGCATCCACACTGGAGAGAAGCCCTACGAGTGCGCGGAGTGTGGGAAGGCCTTCAACCGCAGGTCTGGCCTCACCAGACACCAGCGGATCCACAGTGGGGAGAAGCCCTATGAATGCATGGAGTGCGGGAAGACCTTCTGCTGGAGCACAAACCTCATTCGGCACGCCATCATCCACACTGGAGAGAAGCCCTATGAGTGCAGCGAGTGCGGAAAGGCCTTCAGTCGCAGCTCCTCGCTCACTCAGCACCAGCGGGTCCATACTGGGAGAAGCCCTGGCAGTGCGGCAGAAGCGGGAAGACCCTTCACCAGTGGGCAGACCTCTGTCAGCCTCCGAGAACTCCTACTGGGGAAAGACTTTTTGAATGTAACCACTGAGGAAAATCTTTTGCCAGAAGACACATCTTATTCAGAATCTGATCATTCATACCAAAGAGAAACCCCACAGTTTTCTTCCCTGTGAGAAAAACTGTTGCAGGATATTATCGTCTAAAGACTCATATTGGAAATTGACCCTGTCTAGAGCCTTATTCTGCACGTGAGAATTCGTCAAGGAGAGAGACCCAGTGGTTATTATGCACTTCCATCTTCTTAGTTTACATTTCATTATTGTCTCAGGAATTTTTAAAAAAAAAAAGAAGGGAGAGACTTAGAAAATGAACTGCAAAAAAGTTTCTTTCAGACTTCTTGCCAAACTGGCACTTTGTCGTCGATTTCTTAGTTAACTGGTAGGAAGAGGGTTTTGTTTCCGTGGTAAAGAACCTACACTGTGTGTCTTGTATATACATTCATTGCTATCCAGTGTCAGGTGAGTCAGGTCTGGAACCTTTCATCAAACGTCTTCTTTGTTCTAAAACGTTGTCTCTGTTCCTTAAGGAGCTTAAATTTTGATTTGAGCCACTAAATACTTTTATATTTAAGAAGCTAAGAATTCACATATGAATGGGCATGTTGTTTTGCACCGTTTAAAACTATTTAGGCTTTTATTTTTTTAAAGACAAACCTTTTTTTATATGGTTTTAAAGAGCTAACACTTTTTCTTGGTCCTGTACTAGTCCTGGTTTACTGATTGCTCTAGTTATATGGTAAGTCTTTTAATTGGGTAAAGTGATCCCTCTTTACCCAGTTCAGTCTTCCTATTTAAAACTGATTTGGCATTCTTATTATTTTGAATTTCCATATAAAGTTTTATGTAAGTTTTTACTAGAAAAATTGAATTTTGAAAGAAATGGAGTTAAATTGGCAGAATTATATGTTTAGAGTTAGCATGTTTGCTGTCTTGAGTCTTCCAGTTTATGAATGTATTATGTCTGTATATTTATTTGCTATCTCTTGATTTATTTCATTATTGTTTAATAAGTCTCAATAATAGATCCTATACAGTTTTTATAAGGTTTATATATAGCTGTGGGTTTTTTGTTTGGTTATTTTTAGTAATTATAGATTGCATTGATTTAAAAATTTTCAACTTCCATATAGTCTTTAGTATATATATATTTTTCATATCCTACAATCTTGCTATTTCTTTTGATAGAATGCTTGGGATTTTCTACATAGAAATATCATCTGCAAGTAGAGAAGGTTTATTTCTTTCTTCTCATCTCTATACCTGTCATTTCCTTTTCTTGTCTCATTAGACTAGCTAGGACTTCCAATATGATTTTGAATACTAGTAGTGAGAAAACATGTCCTTGGCTGGTTCCTGATATCCGGGGAAAACATTCAGATTTTCATCATAAACTATGGTGTTAGTTGTAAGGTTTTCTTCATAGAGCTTTCTTTATCAAGTTTAGAAGGTTCCCCATCTCCCTAATTGGCTGAGAATTTTTTGTTGCTATCAGTGAGCATTGAATTTGTCAAATGTTTTTTTTTAATCAACTGATAGAATCTTGTGTTTTTTTCTTCTGTAGCTTGTTGTTATATATTACGTTTATTTGAGTTTTGAATGCTGAGCCAGGCTCGTATCCTTGGAATAAGTCCTACTTGGTCATGGAGTACAGTTAATTTTATATATGTTATTGTATTTAATATGCTGGTATTTTGTTGAGGAAGTTTTCCTCTCATTTTGTGAGTGACAGTGGTACATATTGAGTAGTTTTATTTCTTTCTTTCTTTTTCTTTCTTTTTCCATTGTCATTGTCTGAGTTTGGTGTCTAGGTGACTCTGGCCTCTTAACGTGCGTTAAAAGGTGTTCTGTTATTCAGAAGACAGCGTATAGTAGAGAATCGGTGTGATGTGTTCTTTTAATCATTGGTAGTATTCTCCAGGGAACCATTTAATCTTTAAGAGTTTCCTTTTGAATGCTTCTTAATTATTAATCTTATTTAATATGTATAGAAGTATTCAGTTTCTGTTTCATATTGGATACCTTTTCGTAGTTTATCTTTTTCTAGAAATTGTCCCATTTCATCTAAATGTTCTTATTTGTGTAAAGTGTTCCTTTATTACCATTCTGATGGCAGCAGAATCTGTATTTATAACCCATATTTTATTCCTGATGTTGGAAATGTGTTCTCTTTTTGTCAGTCTTCTCAGGCATTTATCAGTGTTCTAAGTCATTTACCAAAAAACAGCACTTTATATCATTTTTTCCTCTGTCTTTTCCTAATTTCACTGATTTTTTCCCCCCTGAGCCTGATTACATCATTTCTTCTATTTGCTTTGGTACTATTTTCCTCTGCAGTTTCTTGCGGCAGGTGCTGAGGTTATTGATTGAGAATATTTTTTCACTTTATTAATATAAGCATTAAATTCTATAAGTTTTCCTCAGTACTGTTATAGTTTATTATGTTCTAATTACATTTCATTCAGGTCTAAATATTTCTTTATTCAAGACTCATCGATTATTTAGAAGTATGCTGTTAAATTGTGCAGTGTTTGGAGTATTTTGTGCTTTCTTCTTGTTTTTGATTTCATTTGTTTTATATTTGATTTGGTTATTTAAATTTGTTGTGGTTTGTTTTATGATCCAAGATATAGTCTATCTTGAATGTTCAATAAGGCTGCTGGAAAAGAATGTGTATCCTACTGTCACTGGTGGAGTTTGTATAGTTTGTTCCCGATCCTGTTCATTAATGATGTTTTTCTGATTTTGTCTGCTGACTTCCTGCCTCGAATTTCCATCAGTCGCTGAAAAGGGAGTGTTGTCCTGCAGTTTAATTCTGGAGTTGTCTCTTCCTCCTTTAAGCTCTACCTGTTCTCACTTCTTGCATTTCAAGGCTCTGTTACTCGGTACAGACGCATTTAGGATCGCTATGCTGTCTTGCTGTATTGACCCTTTTATGATTATTCTTTGTTTTCTGTTTGCTCCTGTGAAATGTTTTTGCTTTGAAGGATACTTTATCTGATACTAATATAGTCACTATTGAGATTTTTGGTTAATGTTTGCATGGTTTATATTTTTCCATAACAATTATATTTTCAACCTTATCTATATTGTTACATTTCAAGTAATATGTGAATATTGTGAAGAGCATATACTTGCCTCGTTTTTTAATGTCCATTTTACTGATTTCTTTTTAAAAATTGGTATGTTTAGGTCATTTAAATTTAAAATAATTATTGATATTTTCAGGGCTTACAATTACATTTTATGATGTTTTTGTTACCTGGCTTTTGTTGCCCTGTTTGGTTTTGGGAGGTACTTTTTGTTTGTTTTGCCTTCTTTTGAGTTACTTTAATGTTAGGAATTCCACTTGATGTATCTGTGATGTTTTTGAGAGTATGTCTTGTTTTTTAGTGGTTACTTTAGGTATTATACATACATAACTTATCAGAGTGTATAGTATCAACATTTTAGCACTTTGACGTATAGAAACTTATTTCCATTGGGTACGTTATTCCCCATTCTTTAATATAACTGTCTATAAAGTATTGCCTTTTTGTATGCTGAGCACCATATTGGATTTTTTTTTTTGCTTCAGCTGTCAAACCACTTTTGCAAAACTCATAGGAAGCACAGTCTGTTTACTTTTACTCATGACATTGTGCTTTTCTTCCTTCTTAAAATCCCAGGTTTCTTCCATTAACAGTTTTCTTTTTAAATTTTTTACCCCAGGAACACCTGGAGCCTGTCTTTTGTGGTAGGTTTTCTGGTAACAAAAACCTACCTCCCTGGTGGCTCAGACAGTAAAGCGTCTGTCTACAATGCAGCGAGACCCGGGTTCGATCCCTGGGTTGGGAAGATCCCCTGGAGAAGGAAATGGCAATCCACTCCAGGACTCTTGCCTGGAAAATCCCACGGACAGAAGAGCCTAGTAGGCTACAGTCCGTGGGGCCGCAAAGAGTCGGACACGACTGAGCGACTTCCCTTCACTTTCTGGTAACAGATGTTTTTGTTCTCCTTCCTCTCAGAATGTCTTCATTTCTCCTTCATTCCCAAAGGGCGTTGTTGTGGGCTATGGGACTCAGGGCCAGCAGAGCTTTTCTTTTAGCACCTGAAGGGCAAGTCGTTTCCTTCGTCTTCCATGGTTTCAGATGAGAAATCTGCTGCCATTTGACTCACTATTTCTGTATCTGTGCTGTATCCATTTTGTCAAGAACTTTCAGTGTATTTTCTTTGTATATAGAGTTCAGAAGTTTGATCATGATGCAGCCTGCCATAACATTTGGGGGGCTTATCCTGCCTGGTGTTTGCTTAACTTTTAAAATTTTGTAGTATATGCCAGTTTGAAAAATTGGGAAATTTTTAGTTACGCTTCAAATAGTTTTTTCAGCCCCTCTCTTTCAGGGGCTCCAGTAACATGAATGGGGTGCTCTTGTTCTTGTTCCATAGGACCCTCAGATTTGAACCTTTTGTTTCCCCAGGGTGTTTTTCTCTGTTGCTTATATTAATTAATTTCCATTGCGCTCTCTTTGAGCTCACTGATTCCTTCCCTCTCATGTAAAATCTACTACTGAGCTCACCCAGTGAATTTTCATTTTGGTTTTTCAGTTTTTCAGTTGTTTGATTTTCTGTTTTGTTCTTGTATACATCTTCTATTTCTTTGCCTAGTTTATGATGCCAAAGAAGGACTCAGAACATGGCCAAACTTGTAGTCCAAAGTCACTGGTCTCTGGTAGTTTATCTTAATTATTAGAAATCCTAAATTACCTGGAGGAATGGAAGACCTGCAGTCTCCTTTGTTGTTATCCTTAAATAGCTCTCAAGAAAAGAAAGCCGGGCGGCCTTCAGCTTGTTCAGCGTTCTGTTCCCCAGAGAAGACCTGTGGGCAGGATTTCATTGCTCAGTAAGACCTGTGACAACCTGAAGAGTGTGGGCTACCCCTCTTCCACAGTCACTCCTCCTCTCTGTGGCTGAATGCGTTCCCCCAGTTTGCCAGCAGGTGTAGGGCCTCTGGCTTGTCTTTTATGCCTCTGTTTGTGGTCCTTATCTTCTCCCTCTTAACTCCCTTCTGTGTCCATAATCTGTACCTGTGCTCTTCACCCCTGGGCACTTTATGGAGAAGGCAGTGTCACCCCACTCCAGCACTCTCGCCTGGAAAACCCTATGGATGGAGGAGCCTGGTAGGTTGCGGTCCATGGGGTCGCTAAGAGTCCGACAGCTGAGCAACCTCACGTTCACGCATTAGAGAAGGAAATGGCAACCCACTCCAGTGTTCTTGCCTGGAGAATCCCAGGGACNACCCTATGGATGGAGGAGCCTGGTAGGTTGCGGTCCATGGGGTCGCTAAGAGTCCGACAGCTGAGCAACCTCACGTTCACGCATTAGAGAAGGAAATGGCAACCCACTCCAGTGTTCTTGCCTGGAGAATCCCAGGGACGGGGGAGCCTGGTGGGCTGCTGGCTGTGGGGTCGCACTGAGTCGGTCACGACTGAAGCGACTCAGCAGCAGCAGCAGCAGCAGTAGCAGCAGGCACTTTATGCCTCTCTAGTCCACCGAGCCGTGCCCTCCTCTTCTCTCTCACAGACTGTTCAGTCCACTACCTGTCCTCACCCCCTCGTGTCCCTTTCACGCCAGTGACAACTAAAGGATGATTTCTGTCACGGTCACCTGGCTTAAGCAGGTCTTAGAGTTCCCTTTTGCCCTCTTCCCCCTGCCTCCCAGCCCCCTCTGGACTGCTGCCCACCTCTCTGACTTAAGTGTCCTTCCTTGGTTTCTCAGTTCTTGCCCTTCTTCAGAGAATCTGTCTTCAGCCCCTGTTTAGTATTAAACAGTGTGCTTCCCGGGTTCCATCCAAGGCCACTGTTTTCTCACTTGCGATGTGTTCCATGAGTGAGTTAATTCCCGTTGAAGGCATTTTACACTCAGTGAGCTACAGAGCTCCCCCAAATCTGTGTCTCCAGGGTGAACGTGTCTCATCTGTTACCCATTGTTCATAACTCCACGCCTTCTGTGTGTTCATACGCACGGAGTTTATGCATGTGTCACTTGGCCAGAGTCATCACCGTGGGGATGCACCCGTAAAACCTGTAAGAGCAAGCACACATGGTATTACTGTGCACCCGCCACTGTCTTGAATGTCTAAACATGTCAACTCTGAACCTTTCTAGCAAGTTGATGTGGAGGGTAATATTACCCTCGTTTTACAATGAAAACTGAGGAATAGAAAGGTTAAGGAATTTGCCCAAAGTTGTACCGTTGTTACAAAGTATGAGGTTAGGGATTGGAGGCCATTTAGGCTAGCTACAGAGTCCATGCCCATATCGCTTCCCCAGATTCCGTCATACAGCGTGACTCCTTGTTTTCCTTATCACTACTCATTTTTACTCAATGGACCAAGTAATATGTGTTGATCTCTGACCCCCGTTTCTCATTCTGCAGTACATCTTGGCCACCCTTTCAGTTTGAGTGTGAAACCGTATTCAGTCATCAGTGCTGACATCATCTCATAACTTTGTCAAAGATATAGATAATCTCTTGAGTTTGAAGTAGCAGAGAGATCGAAGAAGGCTAAGGCGGATTTGGTTCTGGACACTGTGTGTGAGGTACCTGAGAAACATCTCAGTGAATCCCGCTGTCTTATGTCTGGTTGCAGAGAGATCGAAGAAGGCTAAGGCTGATTTGGTTCTGGACACTGTGTGTGAGGTACCTGAGAAGCATCTCAGTGAATCCCGCTGTCTTGTGTCTGGTTGCAGAGAGAT
>SJYX01008063.1:23444-42649 GCA_006410675.1 Oreotragus oreotragus | reverse complement strand
CGACCCCATGGACCGCAGCCCACCAGGCTCCTCTGTCCATGGGATTTTCCAGGCGAGAGCACTGGGGTGGGCTGCCGTCGCCTTCTCTGATGTAATGACATAAAACCATTAACACCGTATCATACAGAGCATTTTTCACTGCCCTGAAGACCCTTCATGCTCTCCTGCTCTGCCTGTTTCTCCCTCCCTTCCCCCACCCCCCTGGCAACTAATCTTTGTTTATTTGGCTGAGCCAGGTCCTGGTTGCCGCTGACTCTTTAACTAAGGCACAGGAGACTCTTAGTTGCAGCATGTGGGATCTTAGCTCTCTGACCAGGGACTGAACCCAGGTCCCCAACGCTGGGAGTGCGAATCACTGGACGACCAGGGCAGTCCTGAGACTAATCTTACTACTGTCCTCATGATTTCCCTTGTTCCAGAATGTCACGCAGTTGGAATCATGTAGTACGTAGCTTCTTCAGACTGGTTTCTTTACTCAGTAATGTGCATTTAATTTTCCTCCACACGTCTTTCTATGATGATAGCTTATTTCTTTTTTGCTATGAATAATATGCCATTGTCTGGATATATCAGTTTATTTACCCACTTACCTATTGAAGGACATCTTGGTTGCATCCAAGTTTTTCAATTACGAATTAAGCTGCTGTAAACATCTGGTCCAAATGACAATGGTGTTGAGGTTGAGAAATCCTTGTTTATACGAATAGGTAACATCTACTCTCAGTATCCTCAGATTATGAATTTGTCTCCTTTTTTGTTTCTGTTTAAAAAATGAACGAATGAGAATGTAGGGTTTTACTCCTTTATATAGTTTTTTAGCAAAAAAAAAAATTATTTTTAATTATCTTGCATGACTTTTGCCCACTATGAGAGAATTTTCTAAAACACATACACTAGGGATCTTATACATTTTTGTTTTAAGAAGAGGAACATGTCAATGTTTAATTTTGAAACTACAAATTGTATAGAAACTGTATTCTTAAAAAATATCTTTTCCCTCTTACTTGTTTCTGTAATCCTTGGACCCGATATACGATTTCTAGTCCTTCAAGAGAGCGAAGCTACCTAAAAAGGGAGCAGTAAGGAAACACAAGCATTAGAAAAACTGGAAAAGAGGGCAGAAGGCAGTTATCACTTGTGATAAAAAAATATCCATTGAGCAGAAGTGGTACAAACGACTCCAAAATCTGTGAAAGTAGGAAAATGTTCACTGGTAGCAACTCAGAAAAGATGGATAAATCAGTAACTTGTAAGGAAAAATGAAGCTACAAAAAAGCCTTTGAACCACACTTTTGAGATATTAATTTTTTTTTTTAATAAATAAACTGGGACGGAATTCCCTGGTGGTCCAATGGTTAGGATGATGCACTTTCACTGTCATGGACCCAAGTTCAATCCCTTGTTAGGAAATTCCCTGTCATGTTATACTTTCTTTTTAAAATGCAGAGAAGAATGAAAGATGAAACCAAGATGTCTTCACAAAGAAAGACAAATACTGTGCAGTATCACTTATACGTGGAACCTAAAACATTCAGTACATTAGTGAATGTGATGAAAAAGAAGCCGACTCACAGACACAGCGCGGACATGAGTGACTGACAGTGGGGAGAGGGGAGCAAGGGGGGGCAAGACGAAGAGGGACAGACTGGTAGGTGTGAAATAAGCGACAGGGAAGTGCTGTGCGATGCGGAGAAGGCAGCCGACACTTCACACTAACTGTAACGGAGGGCAGCCTTTAAAACCCTCACTCACCATGTGGCCTCCCGGGCAGCACTATGCCAACTCAGGAGCCTTGAGGGACTCGGCTTCCATCTCTGCATGGGGAAGATCCCCCGGAGGAGGGCACGGCGACCCCCTCCAGAATTCTTGCCTGGAGAATCCCATGGACAGAGGAGCCTGGCGGGCCGCAGTCCACGGGGCTGCAAAGAGTCGGACACGACTGAAGCAACTTAGCACATACATGTTATACACCTGTAACTTACGTAATACTTCAATTTTAAAAAATGGAAATAAGAACTTCCCTGGTGGTTCCGTGGTTAGGACTCCATGTTTCCACTGCAGGGGGCGCAGGTTGGATCCTGGGTTGGGGAACTAAGGTCCCACAAGCCACCTGGGTCAGCAAAAAAAGAAAGAAAGAAGTGTTTTTCTTTATCTTTTCAGTTTAGGACGAAAGATTGCACTTGAATGGGATTTTAAAATTTTCCATTGGAAATACACTGGCCTGTTTTACTAGAAAAGTTTTGCTGTTTAGTCGCTAAGTCATGTTCGGCTCTTTGTGACCCCGTGGACTGCAGCACACCAGCCTTCCCTGTCCTTCCCTGTCTCCTGGATCTTGCTCAAACTCAAGTCCATTGAATCAGTGATGCCATCCAACCACCTCATCCTCTGTCATCCCCTTCTTCTCCTGCCTTTCACAACGTTAATCATGAGGTCTTATGGAAATTGTAGCTGAAGATGTTTGATAGGATTAGAATAGCTGGGGCTTCCTGTTTCTGACCAGATATCTTTGTTTCCTGACTAGATTAGGATCTTAAGATGAGAGGGGTGGGGCTGATTACATTTATTTGATGGTTCATTTAGCTTTTAAATACACACATTTTTTTTCATTTCCAGTCCACCCAAGGAGAAGACACAGCACAGGCGCTGGGAATCAGCCTAGAGAGTTGATACCAGATTTCGCTGGAGGTAGGCTGTTCTTTCCCCTCCTTGAAAGTCAAGCAGTTTACGTTTGTATGTAGGAGACCTGAGTTTTCGTGTGAGAAGGGGGTGCTCCCAGGGCGGCCCCAGTACTTTCAATGGCCTGACTGCTCACCACCACGGCCCGAGGTTCGGTTTTCCGTGCTCAGCTTGCTTGTCTGTTCTCTAGCGGAGCCCCACGGTCCTGGCACGGGCTCACTGCAAAAGCGCAGCTGAACTGTTCCTTGTTCCCCTCAGTTTAGCTCTGATTTATCTGCCGGTGTCGCATCTGTACCCACCGCCTGCATCTTGCTGAGTCGCTCAGTCGTGTCTGACTCTGCGGCCCCGTGGACTGGAGCCCGCCAGGCTCCTCTGTCCCTGGGATTCTCTAGGCAAGAACGCCGCAGTGGGTTGTCATTTCCTCCTCCAGGGGCTCCTCCCAGCCCAGGGATCGAACCTGTGTCTCCTGCCTTGGCAGGCGGATTCCTTACCGCTCAGCCGCCAGCGAGCCCCCAAGATTGTTCCTTGATAATTTTGTTTTTAAATTTCTGGGGGGTAGAGGGTCTTTTGTCTCCTTTTTTGTTGTCTGGCTGCACCTTGCACACCATGTGGAATCTTAGCTTCTTGACCAGACTGAATCCTCACCCCCTGCACTGGAGTATGGAGTCTTAACCCCTGAACTGCCAGAGAAGTCCTTGATGTTTTTTTAAGATAATTTTTTTTTTTTTTTTTTGNGAAGATGCCCTGCAGAAGGGAAAGGCTACCCACTCCGGTATTCTGGCCTGGAGAATTCCATGGACTGTATAGCCCATGGGGTCACAAAGAATCAGGCAATTGAGTAACTTTCACTTTCACTTTTCACCATTTCCCCAAACCAAGGAAAGCCGCTAAACCGGGGTGTGTCACAATCCAGTTTCCCCGCCCTGTGAAAAGCAGATTGGAAGGCATCCGTTTAGGAGCAGTGAAAGAGTACCGATGTCATTTAGTCTCAAGTCATGTCCGGTCATTGGGACCCCATGGACTGCAGCAGGCCAGGCCTCCCTGTTCTTCACTGTCCCCCGGAATTTGCTCAGTCACATATCCATTGACTCAGTTATGTCATCCAACCGTCTCATCCTCCGTCATCGCCTCGTCCTCCTGGAGTTAGGATGCTAGTGCCTTGTTCTAGATAAAGGAACAGACTTATCTGAGTCAGTTCTAGTGAGGTGGGTGAGCCTAGAACCTGTTATACAGAGTGAAGTTAGTCAGAAAAAGAAGAACAAATTTTGTATATAAACACACATACATGAAATCTAGAAAGACGGTGCTGATGAACCTGTTTGCAGAGCAGAAATAGAGACACAAACACAGAGGACAGACTGTGGACTCGGCAGGGAGAAGAGAGGGTGGGATGAACTGAGAGAGCAGCATTGAAATGTGTGCCCATTTTATCATATGTAAAACAGACGGTCAGTGGGAACTTGCTATGCCCTGTGACAGCCTAGAGGGGTGGGAAGGGGGGCTTCTGGAGGGAGGCTGTCTCTTATACACATCTCANGACAGACTGTGGACTCGGCAGGGAGAAGAGAGGGTGGGATGAACTGAGAGAGCAGCATTGAAATGTGTGCCCATTTTATCATATGTAAAACAGACGGTCGGTGGGAACTTGCTCTGCCCTGTGACAGCCTAGAGGGGTGGGAAGGGGGGCTTCTGGAGGGAGGGGGCACCTGTGGCTGTATGCCCATCGCTGGTACATGTTGCCGTTTGGCAGAAACTGACAAGACTGTAAAGCAATTGTCCTCCAATTGAAAAAAGTTAAGAATGGTTAAAAAAAAAGAAGATCATAGATACTTTTCTGGTGGCCCAGTGGTTAAGACTCCGAGCTTCCACTGCAGAGGGCAAAGATTTGATCTCTTACTGGTGAACTAAGACCCTATACGCCTTGTGGCACAGCCAAGAAAACTGCGGAGTTTAGCATGTAATAAATCATTATTATCTTTTTTAAAAAAAGATATTGTGGATCAGTGAACAGTAGGGAAAATGGAGACCACCAAATAGAGCTGAGAGAGGTTTAGAAAGTAAAATCGATGGAACTGGATAGGGTTTTTAGAAATGTAACCCTGAGGCTATGGCTCATTGGCAAGATATCTCAGGTACAATTAATTTTCTCCCAAACACAGCAATCATAGAGAGGCTTGAACCCATCTATTAATATAGGAGCCCTGGTCAGGCCCTGGGTTCGGAAGATCCTGTGGGGAAGGAAATGGCAAGCCATTCCAGCATTTTCTTTTTCAGTCTATTTTTTTACTGAGGGGTAGTTGGTTTACAACGCTCCAGCATCCTAGCCTCGGAACAGAGGAGCCTGGCAGGCTCCAGTCCATGGGGCCGTGGAGAGTTGGACACAGCTTAGTAAGTGAGGACACATAACCCTCGGTGAATAAGATGCACGCTTCCGTCTTGGCTCAGTGGAAATGAATTCCTATCCACCAGGCCTCTGGGTCTGGGGGTACTTTTCTGCAGGTCAGGAACTTGCTGCAGGGAGGCGTGACCTCTGAGGATGCCGCCATGGACTTCACCCGGGAGGAGTGGCAGCAGCTGAGTCCTGAGCAGAGGGACCTGTACAGGGATGTGACCCTGGAGAGCTACAGGAACCTGGCCTCCATGGGGGAGCATGGGTCCATGGGGAGCGTCACTCAGAACCTGGAGCCTGAACCTTGTGGCACTCATCCTGAGTAGCTTACCAGTTTTCGCTGTTAGATGCTATTTGCTTTGGATATGTTCATGGCAGGACAGAGATTAGGGCATGTGAGGTGCACGTGGGCTAAATTTAAGGAACCCTCCATCTCAGGTTGTGTAAGTACCCTGAGGATGAGAGCCTCTTTCAGTTTTGTGGGTGGGGGCCTCTCTCCCCACCCCAGTTCTGGCCCTGATTTTTGGGAAAACATCATCCTCCAGAAAAAAAAGCATTTTAAAATTGTATTTGGATTGACAGCCCCCAGGCACTCCTAGCTGTATCTTCCTCATCTGTTCCCTCCACCAAAGGTTGACACACAACACTCACACCAACACATACACACACAGACACACACCCTCAGACACATAGCACTCACACAAACACAGAAACACACACACAAGCACAGACATTCCAACACCGGCGGACACCCTCACACACAGTACTCAGCACACAAACACTCCAACACATAGGAACACCGTCAGATACACGGAGCTCACACAAACACTCTCATGGAAACACACACACACCACGCTCCCCCAAAAACTCAGACACTCAGCTTCAAACTGTATTTTCCGTGAACAGGGGGAGAGGACCCCGCCAAACCAGAAGTGATCTTGCGGTTGGAAAACGGTGAGGAGCCGTGGCTGGTAGAAACGCAGGTGCTGGGGAGCTGCGGTCCCGCAGGTGCATAACCAGGAAAGGGAGGGCTGAAGTCACGTGGGTGGAAATCATCCTTCTTATTTTGGCCGCACCGCGCCCCTTGTGGGATCAGGGATTGAACCCGTTCTCTCTGCACCGATTCCTAACCATAGGACGGCCAGGGAATTCCCCCCACCACACCTGACCTTTTAGAAAAATCACCAAGTCCCTTAGCCTGAGTGGACCAAAGTCACAGAAGCTACTATTTTTTTTGTAACGAGAGACTCTCCAGGTATTTTTCTCCACACAGCCATGTTCCTTAATTTTAACCTGAATTTTCCTCTTCGGGGAAACTCTGTTTCTCCTCTCTTTGCTCCCTGTGCACTCAGCTGCGAAGCCCCCTGCACTCAAGCGTTTTCTTTAACACAAGGGCATTCTCTTATAAGGGCATGATCACAGTACAGGGGTTGACACGGTACGCAGCACTGAAAGTAATGCCAGNCTTAATTTTAACCTGAATTTTCCTCTTCGGGGAAACTCTGTTTCTCCTCTCTTTGCTCCCTGTGCACTCAACTGTGAAGCCCCCTGCACTCAAGCGTTTTCTTTAACACAAGGGCATTCTCTTATAAGGGCATGATCACAGTACAGGGGTTGACACGGTACGCAGCACTGAAAGTAATGCCAGTATTTGTCTATAAACATCATTCACATTTTATGAATTTTCCCAATAATTTGCTTCATAGCAAAAGAATCGAAAAAGTCGGATCCAAAATTCAGCTGCTTAAATTATATGGGAAAAGAATCTAGATAAGAAATCTGTATATATATACAGATGGACCTCCCTGGTGGCTCAGATGGTAAAGAATCTGCCTGCAATACAGAAGACCCAGGTTTGGTCCCTGGGTTGGGAAGACTTGCTTGACGAGGAAACGGCTGCCCACTCCAGTATTCTTGCCTGGAGTAGAGGAGCCTCGTTCGTGGGCTATAGTCCATGGGGTTGCAGAGTTGGACACAACTGAGCAGCTAACACTTTAACTTTCATATGTACAGATTGTGTGTGTGTATATACACACACGTATATGTGTATCTTCTTTTGTATATATATTCAGATATATTTTGAATATGTTCAGAATATTCAGACATATTCAGAATCTGAAAAAGAATCACTTTGGTGTACCCCTGAAATTAACGCAACACCGAAAATCAACTGTACTTCAACTTAAAACATTAATTAATAAAAGCAAACCACAAAAAANTCTTTTGTATATATATTCAGATATATTTTGAATATGTTCAGAATATTCAGACATATTCAGAATCTGAAAAAGAATCACTTTGGTGTACCCCTGAAATTAACGCAACACCGAAAATCAACTGTACTTCAACTTAAAACATTAATTAATAAAAGCAAACCACAAAAAAGAAAAAACAAGATACAGGACTCTTCCCCGGTGGTCCAGTGGTCAAGACTTTGACCTCCACTATGGGGCAGGCGGTTTATACCTGCTCAGGGAACTAAGACCCCATATGTTGCCGGGCAACGGAGCCCACACGCCACCACTGGGAAAGCCCGGGCCCTGCAGCGAAGGCCAAATGCAGCTCAAAGTAAAAGAGAGAACCTGATGCAACTATATGCTCACAGCAGTTCATAAATACTGGAGTATCTAAGTTTATTTTAAAGCTTCCTGGTAGCTCAGCTGGTAAACAATCTGCCAGCAATGCAGGAGACCCTGGTTTAATCCCTGGGGGGGAAGCTCCCCTGGAGAAGGGTATGGGAACCCACTCCGGTATTCTTGCCTGGAGGATCCCATGGACAGAGGAGCCTGGCAGGCTGCAGTCCACGGGGTCGCAAAGAGCGAGATACGGCTGAGGACTAAGCACGCACACGTTTATTTAGGAGGAAGCTAACCAGAATGCACACATTGCACGTAACTCTGAGTATAAACCTGTCGTGGATCGTAAGCTCTGTTTATCTGAAACTGAAGATACAGTTGCTAAGGGGTGTGCAGGCGGCTGCCCCTGACGACTCTGCTTGTGCCCGGTAGAGCCTGCACCGGGGGATCCTTAAGAAACCTTTGACTGTGGCACCTGGGCTTGCCTGATAGCTTAGTGGTCAAGAATCCGTCCGCCAGTGCGGGAGGCATGGGTTCGATCCCTGGTGCGGGAAGATCCCCCGTGCCGAGGAGCAGCTGCGCGCCACACCTCCCTCCCTCCAACCAAGCACCACAGCTCCTGTCTGCGCTCGCGGCCCGGAAGCCGCAGCTACGGGGGTCCCCGAGCCCTAGAGCCCCAGGTCCACACTGAGAAGCTTGCTCACAGTAGAGAGCAGCCCCCGCTCCCTGCAAGCAGAGAAAACGCCCCTGCGGCAAGGAAGGCCCGGCACAGCCAAAGATCAATCAATCCATCAAATTATCATTCTTCAATTATTAAAAGAAAGGAAACTTTGATTACTGTACCTGCAAGTCGCTTCCACTCGTGTGATGAGAAAGATAAGCCGATAGTGAGATGTCTTGTCCTTGATCCTTTTTTTCACGTTCCTAGATATTAGTGCAACACTAAGCCTCCTCTGTTGTCCGACTCTCCTTGCACGTGAGGCTCCTTTGTTCAGGGGGTTATTCAGGCAAGAATATTGGAGTGGGTTGGCATGCCCTCCTCCAGGGGATCTTCTGACCCAGGGGTCAAAAATGCATCTCCTGCGAGACTGCACTGTAGGCAGATTCTTTACCGCTAGTGACCGGGAAAGGCCCCATAGTTATTTACTTGAAGGCAAAGGATTACTAGCAGAATCACGGGATCAAGGAGGTGTAAACTGTGAGAGGTCGAGGGAATTCTATGGGTTTATGCCACCCCGCGGGGTCGCCCGACCGGACCGTCCAGGGACACGCGAGGGCTTTTCTGAAGGGTCCCGGCAGTGCTCCCTGTACTGGAGGGCTGGGCAGCTCCGGACAGTCTGTTTTTCATGGCTTTTTTCTGTTTTTCCTCAGCTCTTCCTTCCTGAGACCGTCATGGCTCAAAAGGAACAGGAAATGAAAAATGCACAGGTGAGTGGTTTTTTTTTTTTAATCCAAATCATCTCAAACAAGCGAACATGTCATCTCTTTTCCCGTTGCTCAGAATTAACCTCTGCTAACCTCCTTGGCAGCTTTTCCGTTGCTCCTCCATCCCCTCTCCCTCCCTCCTTTGATAGGCTCCACAGTTATCTGGGGCAGCATCCTGTGTTTTCACACCCTGAATTCCCTGGGGTCTCACCAACTTCCCTTAATCGCTGTGACATCCTTTGCTTACTGATCTGGGAGACAATATCTTATTTCTCACACCTCTAAAGGAGAGGTGCCCTATCCCCCTAGTAGATCAGTTGGTAAAGAATCCGCCCGTAATGCAGGAACTTCCTGGGTCAGGAAGTTCCCCTGGAGAAGGGAAAGGCCACCCACTCCAGTATTCTTGGGCTTCCCTGCTGGCTCAGCTGGTAAAGAATCCGCCCGCAATGCGGGAGACCTGGGTTCGATCCTTGGGTTGGGAAGATGCCCTGCAGAAGGGAAAGGCTACCCACTCCGGTATTCTGGCCTGGAGAATTCCATGGACTGTATAGCCCATGGGGTCACAAAGAATCAGGCAATTGAGTAACTTTCACTTTCACTTTTCACCATTTCCCCAAACCAAGGAAAGCCGCTAAACCGGGGTGTGTCACAATCCAGTTTCCCCGCCCTGTGAAAAGCAGATTGGAAGGCATCCGTTTAGGAGCAGTGAAAGAGTACCGATGTCATTTAGTCTCAAGTCATGTCCGGTCATTGGGACCCCATGGACTGCAGCAGGCCAGGCCTCCCTGTTCTTCACTGTCCCCCGGAATTTGCTCAGTCACATATCCATTGACTCAGTTATGTCATCCAACCGTCTCATCCTCCGTCATCGCCTCGTCCTCCTGGAGTTAGGATGCTAGTGCCTTGTTCTAGATAAAGGAACAGACTTATCTGAGTCAGTTCTAGTGAGGTGGGTGAGCCTAGAACCTGTTATACAGAGTGAAGTTAGTCAGAAAAAGAAGAACAAATTTTGTATATAAACACACATACATGAAATCTAGAAAGACGGTGCTGATGAACCTGTTTGCAGAGCAGAAATAGAGACACAAACACAGAGGACAGACTGTGGACTCGGCAGGGAGAAGAGAGGGTGGGATGAACTGAGAGAGCAGCATTGAAATGTGTGCCCATTTTATCATATGTAAAACAGACGGTCAGTGGGAACTTGCTATGCCCTGTGACAGCCTAGAGGGGTGGGAAGGGGGGCTTCTGGAGGGAGGGGGCACCTGTGGCTGTATGCCCATCGCTGGTACATGTTGCCGTTTGGCAGAAACTGACAAGACTGTAAAGCAATTGTCCTCCAATTGAAAAAAGTTAAGAATGGTTAAAAAAAAAGAAGATCATAGATACTTTTCTGGTGGCCCAGTGGTTAAGACTCCGAGCTTCCACTGCAGAGGGCAAAGATTTGATCTCTTACTGGTGAACTAAGACCCTATACTCCTTGTGGCACAGCCAAGAAAACTGCGGAGTTTAGCATGTAATAAATCATTATTATCTTTTTTAAAAAAAGATATTGTGGATCAGTGAACAGTAGGGAAAATGGAGACCACCAAATAGAGCTGAGAGAGGTTTAGAAAGTAAAATCGATGGAACTGGATAGGGTTTTTAGAAATGTAACCCTGAGGCTATGGCTCATTGGCAAGATATCTCAGGTACAATTAATTTTCTCCCAAACACAGCAATCATAGAGAGGCTTGAACCCATCTATTAATATAGGAGCCCTGGTCAGGCCCTGGGTTCGGAAGATCCTGTGGGGAAGGAAATGGCAAGCCATTCCAGCATTTTCTTTTTCAGTCTATTTTTTTACTGAGGGGTAGTTGGTTTACAACGCTCCAGCATCCTAGCCTCGGAACAGAGGAGCCTGGCAGGCTCCAGTCCATGGGGCCGTGGAGAGTTGGACACAGCTTAGTAAGTGAGGACACATAACCCTCGGTGAATAAGATGCACGCTTCCGTCTTGGCTCAGTGGAAATGAATTCCTATCCACCAGGCCTCTGGGTCTGGGGGTACTTTTCTGCAGGTCAGGAACTTGCTGCAGGGAGGCGTGACCTCTGAGGATGCCGCCATGGACTTCACCCGGGAGGAGTGGCAGCAGCTGAGTCCTGAGCAGAGGGACCTGTACAGGGATGTGACCCTGGAGAGCTACAGGAACCTGGCCTCCATGGGGGAGCATGGGTCCATGGGGAGCGTCACTCAGAACCTGGAGCCTGAACCTTGTGGCACTCATCCTGAGTAGCTTACCAGTTTTCGCTGTTAGATGCTATTTGCTTTGGATATGTTCATGGCAGGACAGAGATTAGGGCATGTGAGGTGCACGTGGGCTAAATTTAAGGAACCCTCCATCTCAGGTTGTGTAAGTACCCTGAGGATGAGAGCCTCTTTCAGTTTTGTGGGTGGGGGCCTCTCTCCCCACCCCAGTTCTGGCCCTGATTTTTGGGAAAACATCATCCTCCAGAAAAAAAAGCATTTTAAAATTGTATTTGGATTGACAGCCCCCAGGCACTCCTAGCTGTATCTTCCTCATCTGTTCCCTCCACCAAAGGTTGACACACAACACTCACACCAACACATACACACACAGACACACACCCTCAGACACATAGCACTCACACAAACACAGAAACACACACACAAGCACAGACATTCCAACACCGGCGGACACCCTCACACACAGTACTCAGCACACAAACACTCCAACACATAGGAACACCGTCAGATACACGGAGCTCACACAAACACTCTCATGGAAACACACACACACCACGCTCCCCCAAAAACTCAGACACTCAGCTTCAAACTGTATTTTCCGTGAACAGGGGGAGAGGACCCCGCCAAACCAGAAGTGATCTTGCGGTTGGAAAACGGTGAGGAGCCGTGGCTGGTAGAAACGCAGGTGCTGGGGAGCTGCGGTCCCGCAGGTGCATAACCAGGAAAGGGAGGGCTGAAGTCACGTGGGTGGAAATCATCCTTCTTATTTTGGCCGCACCGCGCCCCTTGTGGGATCAGGGATTGAACCCGTTCTCTCTGCACCGATTCCTAACCATAGGACGGCCAGGGAATTCCCCCCACCACACCTGACCTTTTAGAAAAATCACCAAGTCCCTTAGCCTGAGTGGACCAAAGTCACAGAAGCTACTATTTTTTTTGTAACGAGAGACTCTCCAGGTATTTTTCTCCACACAGCCATGTTCCTTAATTTTAACCTGAATTTTCCTCTTCGGGGAAACTCTGTTTCTCCTCTCTTTGCTCCCTGTGCACTCAACTGTGAAGCCCCCTGCACTCAAGCGTTTTCTTTAACACAAGGGCATTCTCTTATAAGGGCATGATCACAGTACAGGGGTTGACACGGTACGCAGCACTGAAAGTAATGCCAGTATTTGTCTATAAACATCATTCACATTTTATGAATTTTCCCAATAATTTGCTTCATAGCAAAAGAATCGAAAAAGTCGGATCCAAAATTCAGCTGCTTAAATTATATGGGAAAAGAATCTAGATAAGAAATCTGTATATATATACAGATGGACCTCCCTGGTGGCTCAGATGGTAAAGAATCTGCCTGCAATACAGAAGACCCAGGTTTGGTCCCTGGGTTGGGAAGACTTGCTTGACGAGGAAACGGCTGCCCACTCCAGTATTCTTGCCTGGAGTAGAGGAGCCTCGTTCGTGGGCTATAGTCCATGGGGTTGCAGAGTTGGACACAACTGAGCAGCTAACACTTTAACTTTCATATGTACAGATTGTGTGTGTGTATATACACACACGTATATGTGTATCTTCTTTTGTATATATATTCAGATATATTTTGAATATGTTCAGAATATTCAGACATATTCAGAATCTGAAAAAGAATCACTTTGGTGTACCCCTGAAATTAACGCAACACCGAAAATCAACTGTACTTCAACTTAAAACATTAATTAATAAAAGCAAACCACAAAAAAAAAAAAAACAAGATACAGGACTCTTCCCCGGTGGTCCAGTGGTCAAGACTTTGACCTCCCATATGGGGCAGGTGGTTTTATACCTGCTCAGGGAACTAAGACCCCATATGTTGCCGGGCAACGGAGCCCACACTCCACCACTGGGAAAGCCCGGGCCCTGCAGCGAAGGCCAAATGCAGCTCAAAGTAAAAAAGAGAACCTGATGCAACTATATGCTCACAGCAATTCATAAATACTGGAGTATCTAAGTTTATTTTAAAGCTACCTGGTAGCTCAGCTGGTAAACAATCTGCCAGCAATGCAGGAGACCCTGGTTTGATCCCTGGTGGGGAAGCTCCCCTGGAGAAGGGTATGGGAACCCACTCCGGTATCTTGCCTGGAGGATCCCATGGACAGAGGAGCCTGGCGGGCTGCAGTCCACGGGGTCGCAAAGAGCGAGACACGGCTGAGGACTAAGCACGCACACGTTTATTTAGGAGGAAGCTAACCAGAACGCACACATTGCAGGTAACTCTGAGTATAAACCTGTCGTGGATCGTAAGCTCTGTTTATCTGAAACTGAAGATACAGTTGCTACACAACACATTACCTTCAGGAGGCGGTCGGCGGGTATTCAGCCGTGGTCAGTTGTCATAGGAAGGCCTGCTTTTGATCATTCTTGATCGATATCACCTGAGGTTATATCGACTCCTTTAGTGTTCCTCCATAAAGTTTCAGTTAAGTTAGTTTCCCACAGACTTTACACCTGAAACCAGAATGACCTCTTCAATAGAGAATTTACAGTATCTCATTTCAGTCGTGCGAGTGGGGAGATTCACACAGAGCATTTCTTCGTATTCTTAAAAATATGCGTGTACTTATTTATTGACGCTTGGCCGTGCTGGGTCTTCATAGCTGCGCAGGCTTCCCTGTAGCTGCAGCCAGCAGGAGCTGCTCCCCAGTTGCGGAGCTCGGGCCTCTCACTGCGCTGGCTGCTCCTGTGCAGCGCAGGCGGGCGTCAGTAGCTGTGCACACCCTCGGGCTTAGTGGCCCTGTTGCATGTGGTGTCTTCCCGGACCAGGAAGCAAACATGAGCTCCCTGCGCTGGCAGGAGGACTCTTAGCCACGGTACCACCAGGGCAGTCCGTTGCTTTGTATTCTGTTTTAGAAAAAGACTGGGCCCCTGAAGAGCAGAGTTGGAGATTCCAGGACACAGAGCAGAACCTCAAGACAGAAGTCGCATCCGTCAACCAGGAGACATTGAGTGAACGCAAAGACCTTGAATGTGATGAGCCTAAAGACATCTTCCTGCCAGGCACAGACGGTGTTCCTTCAAGGGTCAGGCTCCTTGAAGGTGACTCATGTGGAAAACATTTGAAACATAGTTTAGATAAGAAAAGCTATGTAAAAACTACTATGTATAATTTATACAACAGAAGAATCGGCAATGATTCATCTAAACTTAAAGAAAACCAATTTTTGTGGAATGCCCATCGAGAGTCACTCAGTTGAAAACCATACCTTCAGAGTCCCCTAAGGACACAAGCCATTGAGGAATCCTTTGGACACAATACACATAGACGGGCATTCAGCAAGAAGGGTAGGACTGATGGACATCAGAACACTGATACAGGAGGAAAATCCTATGAATGTGATGAATGTGGGAAAGTCTGCAAGCAAAAGCCCAGCCTTGTCCAGCACCAGCATACTCATGCTGAAAAGAAACCCTTTGAATGTCACACATGTGGGAAAGGCTTTTCCTGGAAATCCTCCTGCATTAATCATGAGAAAATTCACAACGAAGAGAAAGCCTATGGATGTGATAAATGTGGGAAGTCGTTTAAACAGGGCTCAACCCTCCTCCAACATAAAAAAATTCACATGGACAAAAACCCTACAGCTGTAACGAGTGTGCAAAAGCATTCGTCTCCAAGCCAGATCTTGTCAAACACCGGAGAACACACACAGGCGAGAAGCCTTATAAATGCAGCGTGTGTGGAAAGGCTTTTGCCCAGAAATCCAATGCCACTGACCATGAGAAGATCCTACGCCTGTAAGCTCTGTGGCAATACCTTCATCCAGCAGAAAAATCTCATTCAACACAGAAAAATCCATACTGGAGAAAAGCGCTATGAATGTGACAGATGTGGGAAAGCTTTCTTTCAGAAGTCAAATCTTCACAGCCATCAGAGGATTCATAGCGGAGAGAAAACCTACCAATGTCAGGAATGCAGAAAATTCTTTACCTGGAAGTTAGGCCTCCACCTGCATCAGAAAATCCACGCTGGATAAAAACCTGAACGTGGAAAAGTCTTCTGGACATGGCGTATCTTATCAAACACCAGAGAAGAATTCACGACAGATACACACCTCCTGCACATTGAAATAAGGGAATGCTCCCCTCAGAGGCTAGCCTAGAACAGTCCTCCAGGAGTTCCCACTGAACGATCGGTAAGAACTCTCTATCGGAGGGCAGCCTGGGGGTGCTGTGTGCCCTTTGAAGATGGATTTTGTTTGTTGTTCAGCAATATTAAGTACCCTTTGTATACCAGGGATACTTTTAAACATTGACAATGTAGCAATAAACCAAATTGCCAAAAATGCTCATGGAGTTTTGTTCTAGTGAATACAATCTGTGGTATCCGTTTTTAAATTTTACTTTATTATTATTATTTTTTTTTTTTTTTGGCCATTCGAGTTTTATTCACGACAGCTTCTTCAAACACTCACATCCTGTCTGGGAACAGAAATGTACAGCATGAGCTTAAATAACTTTCATACACTATGTACAGTCATTGGCCAGCGTACAAAACGCACATGCACCTGTGAGACGGCCCAGCGGAGGAGCCGAGCCACACTCAGCCCTGCGCGCCGGCAGGGGATGGCTGGAAGAGAGCTGGTGGCGGGGCAGGGTCTTCCCTGACCCTCGGCTCCCTGCAGGGCCCTCGGGACAGGTGTTCAGAGGCTGGGCCAGGGAGCCGCGCGGCCGGAGTGCCCGCTGAGCCCCGGGGGTGGTGAGGGAGGAGAGCAAAGATGCTTCCGAAGCCAGAGCTTTCCCGCGGGCTCTGATCCTGAGATCAGGAGAGGAGGGCTCCCGGCCGAGCCCTGGCCCCTGAGCCCGCCCCGGGGCCAGGCCCCGCTGCGCAGGGGTGCGGGGGGCCTGGGGGCAAAGGGGCCGAGGAGCTGGCTTTGGGCCACTTTGGTGGGAAGGAGCTCTAGGCTCCGGCACTGTGGGCGAGGCGAGGCTCAAAGGCCAGGGGGTGTGCCGCACCCGGCCCAGCCCAATTCAGGGGGCACCGGCAGCCTGGGCGCCCCCCGCGCCGCCCCACGAAGGGCAGGAGAGGCCAGGGATCCCCGGCTTCACAGCGGCCGCCGGGGCGCCTCCCGCGCTGGGCGGCACAAGGAGGCCCCTCCAGCGCTTTGTGCTTTCAGTCCCCCGGGCTGGCAGCAGGGCCAGACCCCCCCATAGGCAGCCCTTCCCAAACGGTGGCTCCCTGACGGCCTCAGAGGCTGGGGCGAGCCGGCCTCAGCTTTATTGTTATTATCTTTAATACATCTCTTTATTCTTTTTTAGAGATTTTTTAAAAGATGCGTTTATTTGTTTTGGCTGGGGTGGGTCTTCGCTGCCGCGCTGGGCTTTCCCCAGTTGCAGGAGCAGGGCTGCTGAGGGCAGTAACCTCCCTGTTTCCCAGCACAGGCTCCAGGCCGCAGGCTCAGTTGCCCCGACGCCTGTAGGGCCTTCCCAGACCTGGGATCGAACTGGGGCCCCTTGCATTGCGAGGCGGATTCTTAACCACTGGACCAGCAGGGAGGCCCTAAAGATTTTTCAGCGAGGACCGTTTTTTAAAATCTGTATTGAATTTGTTGTAATATTGTTTCTATTTTATGTTTTACTTTTTTGGCCAATAGGCATGGGGGAATCTTAGCTCCCCAACTGGGGATCGAACCCACACACCCTGTATTGGAAGGTGAAGTCTTTTTAAATTAAAATTTAATTTTTAGTTTTATTTATTTCGGCTGCCCTATGGGGCACGTGGGATCTTAGTCCCCCCTCCAGGGCTCGAACTCATGCCCCCTATACTGGGAGTGTGAAGTCTTAATCACTGGACTTCCAGGGATGTCCCATGTATTTTTTTTTTTTTTAAATATAAATACTATCCCTAATTGGGGACAATATACATAAAATGGAACAATGTAGTTGCATCACTAAATGCCCTGGGTGGATTCTATTAGTACTAGTGTTTATTTATTTGGGGCTTTTCATTTGGGAACATGATCTGTTGAGTCAGTGAATTTAGCAACCCAGGAGAAATATACTGAAAGGACCTGGTAAGTCTTCAAAGTTGGGAAAGAGAGAGGGACAAATGGATGTTTCACACCACAAAAATCTCTGCCCTCCTCCCCACCTCACTTTGTTTTCCAAGAGAAAGGGGAGATAATTCATCGCTCTTGGTGAGCAGGAGGAAAAACCCCAGAATGGTTGACTCCACTGTTGTGAGCACCTAGTTTCCTGTGTCGACTACAGATCGGTTCTCGCCGAGGGCATTTGCCATCTGCCTCTGCGGAGACTGAATTCTGTGCTCGAACGGAGTTCAGGGTAGGGAGAGAGGCACTTTGTGTGCCAGAGAAATTGATGGCACCGGTCTTTAGATAGTTGGATATTTCCGGGAACTGATTTCATGATCCCAGTCCTCGCATCTCTGTATCTAGAAAATCACTAAATCCCTGCATGGAGACATCAGCTCCTCATGAGTGGCAGAAAGCGTTTTGTAAAGTAAGTGCTTGATTGCGTTGAACTCGCCCTTCAACCAAATCTCACAAGCTGACCTTCCCCCACTGCCTCTTTGGAGCAGTCTCTCAGAGCTATCTGAGACGCTGTCTCCCAGGCCATAGTCCTCATTTTGCTTCCAATAAATCTTAACTCATAGCTCTTACCTTGTGCATCTTTTTTAGTTGATACCTGGAACCAGTCTGTCCATGCGTTGCATGTATTTTTTTTCAGCATTTGTTTGTTTGGGGCTTAGTTGCGGCATCTGGGATCTAGCTCCCTGTCCAGGGGTCAACCCCGGGCCCCCTGCATTGGGAGTGCGGAGCTGTGGCCTCCAAACCATCAGGGAAGTCCGTGCATTTTCACTGCCCACTGCCATGCAGTATCTTACTCCAAGTCTCACACGTGTCTGCTTAGCAAAAGCAAGGGAGCCTGGAAAAGAACATTTGTAGCTGACCAGACTTTGCAACGCAGGAAAGTAAGCTAGAAGAGGGTTAAAATGGGTGTTGCATTCACTCTCTGCCATCTCACCCATGGAGATGGAGGTCTTCAGAAAGTTGAATTCCACAGGACAGCAGAAACAGCTTCCTGCTTCACATAATACAACCATCCCTCATTTAAAGGGGAACACACGCACCGTCTCTCCCTTGGGGAAGTAAGTCTTCTGAGTCATTCTGAAAGGTTGTTGAATTACGATGCCAGGATTCTTGGCCTCTGGAGAAGAATTCAATCCAGGGCCAGAGACGAGGCTTGATCGCTCAGAGCTTTTGTGTCATAAAGTTTTATTAAAGTATAAAGGAGATAGAGAAAGCTTCTGACATAGGCATCAGAAGGGGGCAGAAAGAGTACCCGTCTGCTAGTATTCAGCTGGATGTTATATAGTCACCAGCAGTCTGTTAATGAAAGAAAGGAATGTTTCAAAACTTAGAATGGCACCAGGCCCCACACCCATAAGAGTATTTTGGGATAACCTTGGCTCCAAATGGTTGATCTTGGGCCATAAAATGATTAACTTGAATCTTGAAGAAGGGCAGATCACCATACAAATAGTTTCATTTACATAGATTAGAGGAACAATATCGGAGTGTAACATACTGGTTTATCAAGTAGGTTGAGCCCAAAAGGCGGAACCGACTTGAAGACAGAGTTTGGGGTAAATGCATAGTACATTAGCATAGCTTAAGATAAACATTTCCATAAGAAAAAGGCATTGGTTAACTTGAGGTGAAACCAGGTATCATTATGGCAACACAGAATCTTAAGAGAAACCTCCTTTAAATTTGTATAGAGAAGGGAAAAAATATCGCTAGTTTGTTTTCTCCTGCCACTTAAGAAAGAGAAAATGTCTGACACTTGCAGGCTATTTCCCCCGTTTGGAGACCCCTGGCCTTCCTGCCTGTTACCCTCTCA
>SJYX01008063.1:0-23171 GCA_006410675.1 Oreotragus oreotragus | reverse complement strand
CAGCCCACCAGGCTCCCCCGTCCCTGGGATTCTCCAGGCAAGAACACTGGAGTGGGTTGCCATTTCCTTCTCCAATGCATGAAAGAGAAAAGTGAAAGTGAAGTCGCTCAGTCTGTCCGACTGTTAGCGACCCCATGGACTGCAGCCCACCAGGCTCCTCCGTCCATTGGATTTTCCAGGCAAGAGTACTGGGGTGGGGTGCCATTGCCTTCCCCGGGATTAGACAATAAATTGAGAAAATATTATGGATGGTGACTGGAGTGCTCTTGGGGCAGGAGATAGCCCCAGGCTAGGCATTTACAACTGGCCTCCTGCTCACACCTCTTGGGACCTTGCATTCATCAGCAGCCCCCTGTTTACATTTCCTGAAGCAAGAGACCAGCCGGCTCCGGACATTCATGACCCACTCCGGTCTCTGTTTCGAGATCTACACCTTGGTATACAAACCAGCAACGGGAATAGGGTAAATCACCAGACATTGGGCATTTTTATGGCAGGAACAGACTTGGACTAAACACTGTAAAAAGATTAGATCACTCACCTCCCATCCTTGGGGCAAGGGAGACAGTGTTGCTCACTTGCTGAGTTGTATCTGACTCTTTGCAACCCCGTGGCCTGCAGCACACCAGGCTAGTCTGTCCTTCCTGAGTTTGCTCAAATTCGTGTCCACTGAGTTGGTGATGCTGCCTGACCCTCTCATCCTCTGCCACTCCTTCTCCTTGTGCCTTCAGTCTTTCCCAGCATGAGGGTTTTTTCGAATGAGTTGGCTCATCAGGTGGCCAAAGTATTGGAGCTGCAGCTTCAGCATCAGCCCTTCCAATGATTTTCTTTAGGACTGAGTGGTTTGATCTCCTTGTTGCCCAAGGGACTCTCAGGAGTCTCTTCTCCAGCACCACACATGTGCAAAAGCCTTCATGGGGTCAAAAACTCAGAGGATAATTCCAGGCCATAACGAGCCTTTGGCCACCTGGGAGGAAGAACCAAGTCTGGAAAAGACCCTGATGCTGGGAAAGACTGAGGGCAGGAGGAGAAGGGGACAACCGAGGGTGAGGTGGCTGGATGGCATCGCCGACTCGGTGGACGTGGATTTGAGCAAGCTCTGGGAGATGGTGATGGAGAGCGAGGCCTGGCGTGCTGCAGCCCGTGAGGTTGCCAAGACTCAGGACCTAGTGACTGAACACACACAACATTGAATAATGGGCCTTGCTCCTCCCAGAGGCCTTCACTTTGAGATCCGTCTCAGCCGAAGGGTGCATGTGCACCCCAGGGGAGGGTCCTGGGGGCGGCCGAGTGTGGAAAAAGAGTCAGATCATCGGGTAAAGGAAAGCAAAGACCCAGAAGACCTGTCCTATCTAAATGACTTAACTGCCTCCTGCTGCCCTCCTCTCCGGAACACCACATCCTTTCTCTCCGGGTTGCATCTCTGCCTTGGTTCTGCCCTAACTGCACACAATGTTTCTCTGTGTGCTCTCCCACCAGTCGCTGTGCTACGTCTCTGATAATAAACTTTGTACCTGCACCCACAGTTCTTGCCTTGGGGACGTCCCTGGTGGTCCAGCTTCCTCAGCAGGGGGCACAAGTTCGATCCCTGGTTGGGGAACTAATATCCCACCTGCCATGAGGTGTCCCCATAAAAAACAAACAAACCTACAAATAACACTGAAAAGAGTGTGGAGAAAAGGAAACCCTCCGACACCGTTTGTGGGAATGTGAACTGGTGCAGCCACTATACAAAACAGTAAGGAGAGTCTTCAAAAAATTAAACATAGAGCTGCCATATGATCCAGCAATCCCATTCCCGGGCATATAGTCAGACAGAACTATAATCTGAAAAGATACATGCACCCCAGTGTTCACAACAGCCAGGACGTGGAAGCAAGCCAGACGTCCATCACCAGATACCCGGGGAAAGATGCGGTACGTATATACACTACGGATATTCAGTGCAGTCTCGACGGACTCTTTGTGACCCCAGCAAAGAGTGGACTGCAGCACGCCAGGCTCCCCTGTCCATCGCCAACTCCCGGAGTTTACTCAGCCATAAAAAAGAGCGAAATAATGCCGTTTGCAGAGCTCCAGACAGACCTAGGGATTACCGCACGAAGTGAAATGAATCAGAGGAAGAAAATAGCATTTACCACTCATTGTGTAATCTAAAAGACGACGTGAACGGACATGTCTGTGAGACAAAAGCAGATTCACAGACACAGGGAGCAGACTTGTGGCTGCCACGGGGAATGGGGTGGGGAGGGGTGGCCTGGGAGTTTCAGATGAGTGGATGCAAACAGCGGTATATAGGATGGATAAACAACAGAGTCCTACTGCAGAGCACAGGGAAGCGCTATCCAATACCCTGGGATAAACCATAATGGAGAAGAATATGAGAAGGACTGCAGGTATGTATAACTGAATCACTTCGCTCTAGAGCAGAAATGAACCCAACGTCGTAAATCAACAAATAAAATAAATAAGAGATGATTGCTTACCACGACTTTCTTTTTTGGATATTGAGCTTTCTTTACACTTGACAGTGCCCTGGGGGAGAAGAAAAGAAATGCACCAGAAGGCAAAGATAACTGGAGGCAAAGGAACAGAGGATGTGGATGTGGAGGGGAGATCTGGGAGGGAAGCTGGGAGACCTTGTGAAGTCATGGGTGAGGACACGGGAGAGGAAATTATGTTATACAGGAAGGGGTTAACCGGAAATCAAGCATCCAGGGAATCACCGGATGTTGCAGGTCTCTGGTACCCACGAAGCCCAGGAGTCACTGCTGCCAAGGTTGGTTTATGTAAATCAGCGTGTGTGACTCCACCTTTGGGTTCACCAGTCAGTGCTGCTATCATGGTGTGAAGGAGACTGTGACCTTGGAATTGATGGCCTTCCTTCTCGTGGCATCTGTAAATGCAATGGGTTTTAGAGTTACTGCTTTTATTTTTTCATTTTAATTCATCTGTAGTTGTTATGACTTTGTTCGAGCTGGTTTTAGAAAAGGCAGAGGAACCAGAGATCAAATTGCCAACATCCGCTGGATCTTCGAAAAAGCAAGAGAGTTCCAGAAAAACATCTATTTCTGCTTCACTATCTACCTAACATAGCTTAAGACAAACATTCCCATAAGAAAAATGCATTGGTTAACTCAAGGTTTGAGAATAGTTAACTTCAGGTGAAACCAGGTGTCGTCATGGCAACACAGTATTTTAAGAGAAACCTCCTTTTGAANATCAAATTGCCAACATCCGCTGGATCTTCGAAAAAGCAAGAGAGTTCCAGAAAAACATCTATTTCTGCTTCACTATCTACCTAACATAGCTTAAGACAAACATTCCCATAAGAAAAATGCATTGGTTAACTCAAGGTTTGAGAATAGTTAACTTCAGGTGAAACCAGGTGTCGTCATGGCAACACAGTATTTTAAGAGAAACCTCCTTTTGAATTTATATAGAGAAAAAAAATGTCGCTAGTTTGTTTCCTCCTGCCGCTTAAGAGAGAGAAAAGTGTCTGACACTTGCAGCCTATTTCCTCTGGAGACCCCCGGCCTTCCTGCCTGTCACCCTCCCAGTGCCTGGGCAGGCTTACAGCTCTGATTGCTTCCCCTGCCCTTCAGTGACGCCCCAGCAGGTCAAGCACACGTGTGAGAAGCAGAGAGAGCAAAGCAGGTGAGGTAACACACAGACAAGCACATTATTTTGGACATTAAACTGTGTGTAAACAAATTTATGTTTCATAGTTACTGTCACCCTCCCAGTGCCTGGGCAGGCTTACAGCTCTGATTGCTTCCCCTGCCCTTCAGTGACGCCCCAGCAGGTCAAGCACACGTGTGAGAAGCAGAGAGAGCAAAGCAGGTGAGGTAACACACAGACAAGCACATTATTTTGGACATTAAACTGTGTGTAAACAAATTTATGTTTCATAGTTGTGTACGTAGGATTGGAAGAGAACACAAAAATACTAACAGTGGAATTACTGACATGTTTCTTTTTTTTTTAATTCCTTTATTTTTAATTCTTTTTTTTAAAATTAAAAAAAAATGTGTTTCTTTTTTATACAGTACTTTCTGTCTTTCCCCCATAAATGCTAAAAATAACACTTTGAAAAGCCCTGTGCACAGTTCTGCTTGCTTCCTCCCACCTCCTCTTTCCTGCACCTACCTGTGTAAACTTGCCCTGTATGTTATACGTCACCAGGATTTTTTTTTCCTTTTTTTTTTTTGCTCTTAGTCCCCCAACTAGGGATTGAACCTGGGCCCTCGGCAGGTAAAGCCCCAGGTCCTAACCACTGGAACCCTAGGGAATTTCCCACCAGGATTACTTATTTTTTCCTCACCAGGACTTTATCTCTTTGTACTCACAAAATCCTCTCCGCTTTCACACCCTTATTCCTATGACCTACTGACTCTCAGTACCGTAAGACTGGTTCAGCCTTGGCTACTAGGTTATGTTATTCATGTATGAGTATTTATAGTCTTATTCATATTAATAACTTCAGCAACATTTTAAGATGCTTTTGAATTTTCAAAATCAACCTCCTATAATTTTTTAATATACTCAATTTCCCATTAATTATTTCCCTGCACTTCCTGGAAGAATGTAAAAATACAGTTGATTGTATTGTAAAATAGCACATTTTACCAGTAATCAGTCGCAAAACTTTGTGAAGCCCAGTCAGTGGTACAAGTATTGGTTGGGGTTTTATTTTAACACATTCACCATGGGAAGGTATGCATGCGTGTGAGGAACTTGAAAACACACAATTAAAATCCTTTACATAAAACAAAAAAAAAATCCTTTACATAAAAGAAACAACTCACATTCACACTAGTGAAACCTACGAAGATCCCCTTCACAACAAAGCAGCGGAACACCAGGTCTCCATCCATTACAACTTCCTGGAAGAATGTAAAAATACAGTTGATTGTATTGTAAAATAGCACATTTTACCAGTAATCAGTCACAAAACTTTGTGAAGCCCAGTCAGTGGTACATGTATTGGTTGGGGTTTTATTTTAACACATTCACCATGGGAAGGTATGCATGTGTGTGAGGAACTTGAAAACACACAATTAAAATCCTTTACATAAAACAAACAAAAATCCTTTACATAAAAGAAAAAACTCACATACACACTAGTGAAACCTACGAAGATCCCCTTCACAACAAAGCAGCGGAACACCAGGTCTCCATCCATTACTGAGTTGCGCCCCCGGTTTCTGATTCGGTTGGTCTGAAAGGGGATCCCGGTCGGTTCATTTCTGACCAGCCTCCGGCTACCGCTGCCACTGCAGGACCAGCATTTTGAAGACCACCCCCTTAACGTGAAAAGAGGCTTCCCAATCTTCCAGGCCAGGACGGCCCATCCCAGCTTGAGCTTCGGGCTCTGCTGCAGACTTAGCACGGTCATTTCCCACAAGAAGAGTTTCTGTTTGATCCACTCTCAAGCTCCTTGTCTTCTCATCTCTGGGTAGAGCTCAGAATCTTCCTTCCACGGAGGAAGAGGGACTGGGTGAAGCAGGCAAGCAGATTTGTGCAAGAGTCATCTCTCTCTTTCCTTTTTTTTTAAAGGTAAACCTCTTTCTTTTTAAAGTCTTTGTTTATTTTTACTGTTCGGTTGCTCTGGGTCTCTCGCTGCGGTGAGCAGGGACTCCTCTCTAGCCGCAGTGAGCAGGCTTCTCCAGCTGTGGAGCGTGGCCACTAGAGGCTGGGGCGTTGGCAGCTGCGGCCCCCAGGCTCTAGAACAGAGTAGCCGTGGCCCACGGGCGTAGTTGCTTTGCTGCATGTGGGATCTTCCGGGCTAGGAATCAAACTGGTGTCCCCTGCATTGGCAGGCAGATTCTTATCCAGGGAGACACCAGTGAAGTCCAGAGCCATCTTTTTCTTAGGCCTCTCGAGGGATCTCCCCTATCTCCACTCTAAGTGAGAATTCCTTGCCTTTCTCAACAGCGCCTGAAAGATCTCATCGTGCACATAGAAGAGGATATACCCAGTGTGAAGCCTAGCCTCCTGCATCACAGACTCTTGGATTTCTGACACTAGTAGACCATGGTACGTGAACCAGGCCTGCTTCTGAAAGTCGTAAACATCGCTGATGTGATGGCCTGAATCTGGAGGGCTCCCGAGATGGCTGATGACACGGATGAGCCGGTGGGGATTTCCTTTCACCCCTCGGCTTCAGTTTCTGTGGCCCCCCTGTCTAAAATTCCAGGGTTCTCATCAGAACCCAAAGCACCGAGGGAGCCCCTGAGATCTTTCTGATGATCCTGGAGTCCTCTCCTGTGTATTCCCGGGCACCCAGCTCCCTGCGCCTGGAGGTGATTCCCTTCAGGGAAGTTCCATGACGATTCTTTTCCTAATGCACTTCTTCAGTTTTCCAGCCACGCCTTGAGATCCTTCTGGAATCCTGTTTTCATGAGCCTAATAAAAGTCTTCAGTGGACTCCGTGACACCGCCCACATCTGCTCTACTGAATGTGTTGCCTTCTCAGATCTCTTAAGGTCTGATCTTCAGGCGCCTCTTGGAGCTGAGCCTCTCTGAGACTTGGTGTGGGCTGCTGGTAAGTTCACTTGCATCTTCACAGATCATAAGATATGTGTGTTCTTGACCCCTCCCTGAGTCAGCTGCTGGCAGCTCCTTTTCTGCCATTTCTGAAGCTGTTTTATTCCATTTAGGACCATTTTCCAGGTCTCTCTGCTGCCGTTCTCGGCTTGACCCTTCAACGATCTTCTGGAACATTAGTGGTTCAGCATTCTTTGCCGAGGAATCTCTGGATTCTGAGATCAACTTCTCTGAAGGTGACGATGGGGCGAGGATCTCAGAAAACATCTCTGGAGAGACTTCTAGCATTTTGGAGTCCCCGGGAGGTGTGTTACCGGCAGTAGGAAAAGGTAACTTGGTGCTCTCACTGCAATGAGAAGATGAGTTTAAAAATTTGGGAATAGCAACTGGCTGGTTGTCCTTCGCTAGCAACCAAGCATCATTAAAGCTATAGCATTTCAGATGGATGATGAGCACCCTGCGAGGCTTACTGATGTCTCGTGGGTGCATTCGGTACAGCTACTCTCAGGGTCTTCTGCCCTAAAGAGAAGATCAAAAGAGTTCTGAATAGGGGACGGCTGTAGTTTCAGTTCCTGGGGAAGGTTGATAGAAAGATAATGACTTGGCTCTGTCTGGAGAACGACCTGTCCACGTGCTTTACAGATAATGGAGCACTGCAATTCAAACTCAAAGTTAGCCACAATGGGACAAACAAATGTCTGGCAGGCAGCATTATCCGCGTACATCTGCAAAGATGAATTTCCATCCCCGTTTTCCTCTCAGTCTTCAAAGTGGTGGTTAATTTTCCCATGCCTTCTTTCAGCTGCTCTAAACAGTACCCTAAAAACTCGTAAGCCTCATGCTGCATGTTGCCGGAGGAAGCCTCTGCGATGGCTGAAACAGCATTTTTAATATTGACAAGTTACTCTTTCTTGCCCTCCAGGTTACAAGTATCTTTTAAAGCAAGTAGCTGGGTCAAGCACGCAATAAAAGCAACAAAGGGAATTTTCTCCTACTATATGCCCTTCATGAGTAAGTCATCAGCAAATGAGGGAATCATGAACAGTGACTGTGAAATCGCGTTCATGTAACAGGTGCTCCCCAGGTTGGGGAACCCTTGCCAGAACTCTGGGTGAGTGTCAAGGTCGTCCCATCTCAGGTCGTCATGGCTACATATTTGTTCTGATGGAAACTCCAAACCTGTTTTGCAAGAGAGAGCCTGGATTGAAACAACAGTCCGAGCTAGACTGGCATTTTCAGTAGAGAGGGTCTTGCATGTAGATCCACATGTTGAATTTCTAAGTTTTTCTTGACCTTCTGAATGCAACAGTTCATCCTTGTTACTTTCTGTATACTCAAAGGAATTGGTCTTCAATTTCTGTTTAGTTCAGGGTTACTTTCTTTCAGGGACCCTTCATTCATCTCTCGACCAGGTGATAGCATTTTTCCCCTCTTCCTTGATTTTCTAAGAGTCCTGTTCTGGCAAGTGTTGCTGACTTGAACAAAGTCATCTTTGGAGGGGAGAGAGTTTCATTTGCTTTTTCTGTATTAAAGGGTGCATTACAGGGCTTGTCACAGACTTGGTGAGATGGAATTTTGTCCGTTTCCTCCTGTGTGTTCCTCCCGCCAAAAACACCCCAATCACGATTGTGTTTCATGGGTGACTGGGATTTGTTCTGACAGACCGCGTCCAGGAAGGCCTTCAACCGTTCAGCATCCCTGTAGGATAATTTGTCAGTCAACAAGCAGCTCTTGTTTTGCAGAGTTAAATGCAGACAGCTTTGTCTCTTTCCACGGTGTGTAAGGACCACACTTGTAATATTGTTGCTGAGCTGAAAAACCCGGATAAATCCTTCAGAGCTGAAGATGACTGCCAGGCTAACGTCCTTCTCTCCTTCCACTGTTTCCACAAGAGCTTCTCTCTCTTGCTCCGAATGTGAACAAAGCCGTGTATCTTTAGAGGATTCATCCTCTTCTTTGCAAGGAAAATTTATGTAACCTGAAGAAAAAAAGTACACACATACACTTTAATCTAGAATATATTATCAGTCGTGGAAAACCCTATGTACTATCCATTCCGTGTTCTCCTTAGGCTTAGCTAAAAGACACTTTAGGGGACTGCTTCCATGCTAAAGCTATGGCAGCCCTTGGGCTTTCCTGAAGGCTCAGTGGTAAAGAACCTGCCTGCAGCGCAGGAGCTGAAGGAGACGTGGGTTCGATCCCTGGGTCGGGAATATCCCCCGGAGGGCATGGCGACCCACTCCAGTATTCTTGCCTGGGAAATCCCAAGAACAGAGGAGCCACAACAAGTTGGAGATGACTGAGCGTGTTAGCATGGAAGCATGGCGATTCTCCAGAAGAGACTCAGAATACAACTTTGGATTTTCCTGCTGGTGCAGTGGATAAGAATCGGACACAGGTTTGAGCCCCCATCTTGGAAGATCTCACGTGCTGTGGAGCAACTGAGTCTGTGCTCTAGAAGCCACCACAGTGAGAAGCCCAGACACGGCAGTGAAGACCCAGCGCAGGCGCAAATAAGCAAATAAAAAATGTAACAAGGAAAAAGAACGTTAACAAAATAAAAGCTCTTTCGGGGGGCTGTTAGGAGGTGGCAGGTGACGAAGGATGGCTTAAAAGGTGGATAACTACTGTTACCCAGTCATGCTGCTGAATTTAGGTAAGCCAAGGGGGATTTCTATATCTGGTTCTGAGTTTTCTTCCCTGTGGCATTTACTTTTATTTATCAAATCATGATCGTGCAGAATGAAGTCAACTAACCAATTAAACCTGAGCTCTGTAGCCAGGGAGACGAGGAGGCTCAGGATCGGGTCTCTAATCTTGTCGCTAGAGCAGTTATTTGCAGATCCAAACAACTCACCGTTTGTAAGAGGCGGTTCTGTACTTTTACTGGAACGAACGTCTAGCCTCTTCGTTCAGCGACTTCACAGGCCCGTCCCTGGCTTCTCTCTCGACATTTCATTCTCACCTTGACGATGTCTTTGTGCTAAGCGCCACTGATTATTGGGTGCATCGGTTGCCAGCATTCTCCCATTGGGGCTTTTTCCTGGGGGAGGGCCCTACGCTTCTTGCCTCCCATGTCCCCAGCCTGCCTTTAGGCTGTGGACAAATTTTAGGCAAAGAATAAGTTTAATCAGAAAAGTGGGAAAATGCAGAAGCAAAGGAAAACAGTCAAAGGAGATCAGAGAGTAATAGTTTAGTCGATAAGCAGAGTCAAGGACCTTTAGCTCCTTCTCAGGGGCTGTAGATAATACTCTGAGCCATAGCCTGTGAGCTGCCTTGTAGATACTGAAACCCCCAGCAGACGATGACCAAACTGTAGCCACGACATAAGCTGCCACAGTTCTGAGAACTGGCCTCAGAGAGGTGGGAGCAAAGCATGGAGCTGGGGATGAACGGCACCACAAGCAATGGAGGCACCGCGGTTAGACCGCTGACGACCAACTTCGAGGTGGCCATCAGAGCTGACTGCGCCGTTTCTGCATAGTCTGGCTCTTCCTGCTGTCTCTCCGTCTGCCTGTAAATGCTCTTGGCCCCTGCTTGTCAGTGGGGGTGGGGTGGGGGCAGGCAGGGGGAGTTCACCCCCCCCACCACCAGCTGTCAGCATCTAAAATAAAGCAGACTTTCCTTTCCATCAACCTGGCCTCTCTAGTGGCCTTTGAGTTTTGAGCAGCCGGAACCCACTTTCAGTTACAGATACAGTGATATGATATTTAACCAGTTCAGTTCAGTTCAGTCGCTCAGTCGTGTCCGACTCTTTGCGACCCCATGAATCGCAGCACGCCAGGCCTCCCTGTCCATCACCAACCCCCGGAGTTTACTCAGACTCACGCCCATCGAGTCCGTGATGCCATCCAACCATCTCATCCTCTGTCGTCCCCTTCTCCTCCTGCCCCCAATCCCTCCCAGCATCAGAGTCTTTTCCAATGAGTCAACTGTTCTCATCAGGTGGCCAAAGTATTGGAGTTTCAGCTTCAGCATCAGTCCTTCCAATGGACACCCCGGACTGATCTCCTTCAGAATGGACTGGTTGGATCTCCTTGCAGTCCAAGGGACTCTCAAGACTCTTCTCCAACACCACAGTTCAAAAGCATCAATTCTTCGGTGCTCAGCTTTCTTCACAGTCCACCTCTCACATCCATACATGACCACAGGAAAAACCATAGCCTTGACTAGACGGACTTTTGTTGGCAAAGTAATATCTCTGCTTTTGAATATGCTGTCTAGGGTGGTCATAACTTTCCTTTCAAGGAGTAAGCATCTTTTAATTTCATGGCTGCAGTCACCATCTGCAGTGATTTTTGGAGCCCCCCAAAATAAAGTCTGCCACTGTTTCCACTGTTTCCCTATCTATTTCCCAGGAAGTACTGCCTGATTTTTCACTGTGTCAAGGGCTGGTCAATCCTAAAACAATTATCATTACCTTGCAACTGGGGATAAATCAGCATTCATTGTAATAGGAGGGCCAGATTGCAGAAGCCTTGTTACAAGGAAAATTGGGACAATTTTATTAGGAAGAATGGCTTCTCTGAGAGCTCAGTTGGTGAAGAATCTGCCTACAATGCAGGAGACCCCGGTTCACTTCCTGGGTGGGGAAGATCCCCTGGAGAAGGGACAGGCTCCCCACGCCAGTGTTCTTGGGGTTCCCTTGTGGCTCACCTGGTACAGAATCCGCCTGCAATGTGGGAGACTTGGGCTCAGTCCCTGAGTTGGGAAGATGCCCTAGAGAAGGGAAAGGCTACCCACTCCAGTGCTCTGGCCTGGAGAATTCCATGGACTGTATAGTCCATGGGGTCGCAAAGAGTCGACGTGACTGAGTGATAAATGCCACATTAGGAAGAATTGGTTGGGAGAAGAATAAATGCTGGGAATGCAACCGCCCATGTCAACTATACACAGAGGAGGGGAATGGGGAAGGTGATGAGCTGGTGGACCAGATAATTAGCAAAATTCAGAGAGAGAGAGAGAGAGGGACGAAAGGGAGAGAGCCATACATCTCAAAACAGAAACACAGAAGGCTTCCCTGGTGGTTCAGTGCTAAAGAATCTACCTGGCAATACAGGGGACCCCGGTTCGATCCCCAGTCGGGGAAGATTCCACGTACTGTGGCGCGGCGACGTCCGTGTGTCACCCCTGCCGAGCCCGAGCTCTAGGGCCTGCGTGTTGCAACTTCCGAGCCCACATGCCCAGAGAAGCACCAAGAGAACCACCTCGGTGAGAAGCCCCTGCACTGCAGTGGAGAAGGGAAGATGCAACTAGAGAAAGCCAGGGCAGCGACTAAGCCCCAGCCCAGGCCAGACAAGTGGATCAAAATGTATGTACAGAGGAAGGGAACGGAGTAAGACAGCCAACTCTTGTAGCAGATGATTCCAAAATTCAGAGAGAGAGAAAAGAGAGAGGCAGAAGAGACATACATCTCAAAACAGAGAGCTTTCAGAAACAACAAAAAAAGGCTCATAATTTCCCTTCTTTTCCCACACACTTGCTCATCTCTTTTCAGGCCGTCAGGAATGGTGACTCCCCTCTGATATTTCAATTTTAGAAAAGAAGCGTCAGAACCCCAATGAAACCCACATAAAAAGTGCCCCTTGCCCAGCCTCGGTTCATCCCCAAAAGACATGAGTCAGTCTGGAGAGCTGTCCTCGGTCACATCTGGGCAATGATTACTTAGGGTTGTTATGAGGAAAAGATAACATGTTTTAAACTCATCTCCCTCCACAATCCTGTAAATTAATCCACTCTCAAGCACACCCCTCCTCAATCACCCAGATTATGTTAGTACATCCACAAGCCTAACACTGAGGAGCTGACTTGGAACTCTGCCACAACCAAGCCTAACAGCTGATCTTGCTTGAGAAGCCCTGTGCTTCCTGCCTCTAGTCTAACTTAAAGGGCTGTTCCGAGGTCTCACAGCCTAGAACTTTAAGTGTCTGGGTTTTTGTTTGTTTGCTATAATGAGAAGGTTAGATAGCATCAGCGATTTCATGGACATGAGTGTGAGCAAACTCTGGGGGACAGAGGGCAGGAGCCTGGGCCGTGAAGGGTCGGACACGACTTAGTGATTGTGAAACAACAGCATAGACTGTATTAAACTACCAGGGTGTCATCTGGGGAAATCTGGGGTTCTGTTCCTGCAGGAAGCAGAATTCCGTGACTTTTATTCAGGTTTCTTGTAGATCAGTCTGTTTGGTTCAAATTCCTCAATACAGTTTAATTTTGCAAGTGAGCATGCAATATTCAGTTTTATCGGTGTTTAACCAGTAGGGGACTTCCCTGGTGAACCAGTAGTTAAGAATCCTCCTGGAGATGCAGGGGACCCGGGTTCGATCCCTGATCCAGGAAGTTCCCACGGGTCGCAGAGCGGCTAAGCCCACACAGCGCAACTACTGGGTCTGGGCCCTGGGGCCCGCGCTCCCTGCGGGAGACGCCCCCACGGCGAGCGGCCTTTGGACCAGGACTGGAGCGCGGCCTCCAGGCGCCCGCACGGCCGGGAAGACCCGGCGCAGCCCCTGAATGGGAAAAATCACCGGTAGGGAGCCTGAGCCCCCAAAACCTTAGCTTAAGGGGCTTTTCGGGGTCACCCAGCTAAGACAACAGGGACGCGTCCCTGGAAATGACGGCGGGCCCTGCGCGACCCCTTCCTTCACGGGCGGCGCCAAGAGCTGAGCCCAGCAGGCCGCAGGGGAGAGGGAAGCTCCTCCATCCCGAGGAGGACGCCTCCAGCTCCCGGAGCGGCCCTAGCGCCAGGCCTGCAGGGTGAAGAGAGGCCCCGGGCGCGCCTGCCGCCCCCCCGCCACGTGTCCTGCCCTTGGTCACTTTGCTGCCAGGCCATGACCTCAGTGCCCCCTTCAGAGGAACCTACCTTCACTGGACCTCAAATTCCCCGAAAGGAGGAGTCGTCGGGATTGGGGTTCACCAGCTGTCCCCGAGGAGAGGTCAGGTGGCAGGTAGCTGTCATCATTCCAGCTTTGGATGAGCACTCCCTTCTGAAAATGCCAGTATCCAAGGCCACAGAGAATGGAGAAATCCCTCCCAAACCGGCGGGTTGAATCAGGCTTTCTTCGTCTCCGACTCGGCTTCCTCCTGGCTCTGTGCAGAGTCTGCCTGCCAGTGCAGGAGAGGCAGGAGACGCGGGTTCAATCCCTGGGTCGGGAAGGTCCTCTTGGAGAAGGAAATGGCAATCCACCCCAGGACTCTTGCCTGGAGAATTCTGTGAACAGAGGAGCCTGGCGGGCTACAGTCCACGAGGGAGGTCGCACAGAGTTGGACAGGACAGCAACTGCACTCTCACTTTCACCAATTTCCATCACCTTGACAGTATTTGAGTATGCATCTAGGTCTCCTTCATAGTCAGTTGGAAAAGAATCCACCTGCGATGCAGGAGACCTCTGTTCGATTCTTGGGTTGGGAAGATCCCCTGTAGAAGGGATAGGCTACCCACTCCAGTATTCTTGGGCTTCTCTTGTGGCTCAGCTGGTGAAGAATCTGCCTGCAATGTGGGAGACCTGGGTTCGATCCCTGGGTTGGGAAGATCGTGGATTAGGAGAAGGGAAAGGCTACCTACTCCAGTATTCTGGCCTGGAGAATTCCATGGACTGGGGTTGCAAAGAGTCAGATACGACTGAGCAACTTTCACTTTTTCCATCACTGATGTATTACAATCATTTAATTTTTGTCAGTAGGTTAGCAGAAACGTATCTTATTTGTAGTACAAGTATTTTTGATTATATATGTTTTCTCTTTGGCTTATGTATCTCTTAAGTTAAAAGTGAATTAACTTTTCCCCCAATAATTTATAAAAATTCTTTACAAATGAAGGCTATCAGTTATTCTTACGGACACAATGCAGTTTTCACCATTTGACATTTGTAACTTAAGCTTATAATTTATAGATAGTTGATAGAGTTTTCATTGATACTGTGATGTAGTCTTACAAGATATTTTTAAACTTGCTTCTGTCAGTTTACAAGAAAGGTACTGATATACAAGATATATTTTTGAGTGAAAAACAAAATAATACATGCAAAATCTACTTTCCATAAATCTCACATGTACATATATTTTTATTAGGAAGTAAGATGTAAGAATAGATGTCAGTCTAATGATAATGCCGACAATCACCACACAGTGTGGTCAGCATTTTTCTCCTGGCTTTAATGTAGTTCCCACTGTTTTCTCTGATTAGTACTTACTACTTGTGCATTCTTTGTAGAAACTCTGCTTTGCGATGATTTTCACTTTTGGATTGCGGCAGGTTCAGTTTTTGAGTTTTTATTTTAAAATAATCGTATTTGTCATCCTGTGAAAAAGTGGACCTGCACATCCTTTCCTAGCATCTCTCCCACACAGACGCGTAATACACACCCCTTCTGAAGTTCTTTCCGTGTTTCTTGCCCGTTTCCTTCTGCCTGTGTGTGCGCTCTGTCAAAGAGGCTGTCTTGCTCGCAGCAGTAGACAGTCAATAAGGATTTGAGGAACGGGTGAATGTGGTCATGCAGACACACACACACACAGATACACGCTCCAGGTTTTAATACAGTTTGTGTCTATACATACTTTCTCAGTGTAACTTGTATAATAAATGTGAATAGGTCCAAAAAGACCATTTTACAGTTCCTGTGTTCCAGGGTGTATTATTTTTGACCAATTTTATATATCAATTTCCCACAATCACCAACCCATTATATGCTATCATAAGTAACACGATTTTTTAAAAACAATTTTTTCTAAAACCAAAAATTATTTTAAGTGAGAAAAGTTGCATTGTTTCACAGTTTTGCAATCTATTTGTTGTCTGAGTTAATAGAAGACAGCTGAGATCTTGTACCTGATTCTGCATTCGAGCTGTTGTGATATCACGTACTACATAGCTGCTAGAAAATGCCATTGGGCAATTATGAGAGAATGAGTGTTGAAAAGGCATAAAATATCTTAGTGTTACTATTTAAATAATTTTGGTCTTACAGATGTGAATTCTGTCAGAGAAGAGAGTGGATAGCAACTCTGGTTTAAATGCTTATTCTGTTTTTTTTTTTTTTAATGCTTATTCTGACTAGAGATTTTTAAGTTGTATACGATAAATGTTATTTATAAAAATTAAACTTAAGGGACGTCCCTGGTGGTCGCTTCCCAGTGGTTAAGACTCTGTGCTGCCACTGCAGAGGGTGCAAGTTCAATCCCTGGTCAGGGACAAAGATCCCAAATGCCCTAACCCTAGAAAAATGTTTAAAAATACAATTAAGATGAATAGACATTATATAGATACATTGCATATAACGCCATCACCTTTACTGAGCTGATGCTGACACTGAAGCTCCAATACTTTGGCCACCTGATGCGAAGAGCTGACTCACTGGCCGACTCCCCGATGCTGGGAAAGACTGAAGGCAAGGAGAGAAGGGGATGGCAGAGGATGAGAAGGCTGGATGGCATCGCTGATTTGATGGACGTGAGTCTGAGCAATCTCTGGGAGTTAGTGATGGACAGGTCAGCCTGGAGTGTCGTAGTCCACGGGGTTGCCAAGAGTCATGACTTAGCAGCTGAACAACAGCAGAAACTAACACGACCCCAATAAAATTAATTTTAAAAGAGCCCTTCTGCTTAGACACCTCCTTCCCTTCATCATCATATCTTGCAAATTCATTAGTTCCTTTCCCTGCTTAACCACTGACTTCAGTCTCACAGCTCCCTGCATCTACCGAAAAGTCCACTTGAAAGTCACGGTTTTCTTTCTCCTGGCTAAGTTCTTCTTGACTTTATCAAACCCAAAGCTCACTTTTTATAACAGGTATTTTATTCTATACGTCTCCGTGAACCAAACCGAGATGAGACTCCTAGCTGATGCTGCCTTTCTAGGGAATTCCCCTCAGGGCAGGTCGGGGCCCAAGCTTAATTCCTAGTCAGGAAACTAGTGTCATGGCCAAACCCCTCCCCCAAAACCGACCCCTCCCAACCCTGCCTTTCTAGATGCATGCTATTAAAACATCAACATAATGTTTTAACAATAATATGATGGAAAAACAACAGGAAAGTCACTTATAATAAAACATAATAACATGTATTTCTAAGTGTCCTGGCATGATTTTGCTTGAAGTCAAACACAAGCTCCAATACTTCGGCCACCTGATACAAAGAGCCAATTCATTGGAAAAGACTGAGGGCAGGAGAAGGGGACGACAGAGGAGGGGATGGGTGGACGGCACCACCGACTCAACGGACATGAATCCGAACAAGCTCGGGAGATAGTGGAGAACAGAAACCTGTCTTGCCCATGGGGTCGCAAAGGGTGGGACAGGGCTTAGCAACTGAACAACCACAAAAAACACAAACAGTCAGGTTATCTGCACCCCTGTTGACTCACCTTAACACAACAACCGACTCGGTACGTACTGACAACTCAGGCGGCCGGAATGGCACTGCCTGGGGTACTGTGGTTTTTGAAATGATGTTCCCCGCTTGGCAAAGTCTCAACTAAAACAACATTCCCCTACATTCCGGTCGTCACGTTGCTTAGGAGTTTCAGCATAAATTACAACAGGCAACAAGGAACAGTGCCTCGTGTTCCTACGTAAAACTGCTGTTCAGGCTCAGTTAATCATCAACAAGATTTTCACCCGTCCCGTTTACCTACGTGAATGTCCAGCAGAACTTCCAAAGCTGGAGTGTCCTTCCTTCCTTTTCTCTTCACCCGCACCTTTATCCGCTCGCTCTCGCTCTCGCTCTCTCCACAGCGTTTTTCCCTCTCGTTTCCTTTTTCGGGTCGCGCTTTGCACTTGGTGGGATCTTGGTTCCCCGACCAGGGGCTACACCCATCCTTGTGCTGGGAGAGCAGAGTCTCGACCACTGACCCGCTGGAGAATCTCCCTTTTGTAGTTCTTTTGAGAACTCTGTTTATATTCATTGTCAGGTCTCCCATTGGAGTATTTAGGGTTCTTTTCTGGAAAAAGAAATAAGAGAGAGAGAGAAGTCTTTAAGAAGCAATGACAAACATCAATATTCACATGAACTGAGAGCAAGACAGTTACTCAGTTGTCTTTGATTCTGTGTGACCCCAGAGACTGTTGCAGCCCACGGGATTCTCCAGGCAAGAATACTGGAGTGGGCGTCCTTCCCTTCTCCAGGGGATCTATCCTGACCCGGGGACCTGCATTGCAGGCAGATTCTCTACCGTCTGAGATCTTGGTTCCCCGACCAGGGGCTACACCCATCCTTGTGCTGGGAGAGCAGAGTCTCGACCACTGACCCGCTGGAGAATCTCCCTTTTGTAGTTCTTTTGAGAACTCTGTTTATATTCATTGTCAAGTCTCCCATTGGAGTATTTAGGGTTCTTTTCTGGAAAAAGAAATAAGAGAGAGAGAGAAGTCTTTGAGAAGCAATGAAAAACATCAACAGTCACATGAACTGAGAGCAAGACAGTTACTCAGTTGTCTTTGATTCTGTGTGACCCCAGAGACTGTTGCTGCCCACGGGATTCTCCAGGCAAGAATACTGGAGTGGGCGTCCTTCCCTTCTCCAGGGGATCTATCCTGACCCGGGGACCTGCATTGCAGGCAGATTCTCTACCGTCTGAGGCACCAGGGAAGAGTTGGGAGGCCAGCAGGAAGCGTACGCGTTATCCTGGGTGGGGCAGACACCAGCGGGAAGTCGTTACACAGCACGGGCAGCTCAACCTGGTGCTCCCTGATGACCTCGGGGGGCGGGATAAGAGCAAGGGGACGTATGCCCTCGTGGTCCCGCAGACAAATACAGCACTGTAAAGCGACTATCCTCCGATTAAAAATAAATGCTGTGGACTCAACTGTGTCATTTCCCACTCCTCCTAAATGTTGAAACTCCAGGTGCCAGCGTGACTGTATTTGGAGCTGAGGCCTTGATGGAGGGAATTAAATCAGCCCACGGGATTCTCCAGGCAAGAATACTGGAGTGGGCGTCCTTCCCTTCTCCAGGGGATCTATCCTGACCCGGGGACCTGCATTGCAGGCAGATTCTCTACCGTCTGAGGCACCAGGGAAGAGTTGGGAGGCCAGCAGGAAGCGTACGCGTTATCCTGGGTGGGGCAGACACCAGCGGGAAGTCGTTACACAGCACGGGCAGCTCAACCTGGTGCTCCCTGATGACCTCGGGGGGCGGGATAAGAGCAAGGGGACGTATGCCCTCGTGGTCCCGCAGACAAATACAACACTGAAAAGCGACTATCCTCCGATTAAAAATAAATGCTGTGGACTCAACTGTGTCATTTCCCACTCCTCCTAAATGTTGAAACTCCAGGTGCCAGCGTGACTGTATTTGGAGCTGAGGCCTTGATGGAGGGAATTAAATCTAAAGCAGGTGACAAGGGTGGGGCTCTGATAGGATTAGTGTTCTAACTAGAGACTCCTCCCCTCCACTTTTTCCTCTCTCTATTTTTCTCTCTCTTGCTATCATCTTATATTTTTCGCAGCTGCTGCAGGTTTCTGTTGAAATTGATGTAGTTTTTAAAATTGGTTTTAAAGGCAACTAGAGATGGTCATATCAAGTACGTCAGAAAGAGGGCAAACACCGTGTAAGATCACTTACATGTGGAACCTAAAATAGGACACAAACGCGCCCGTCGCCGAGCGGGATCACGGACACAGAAGCGGACTTGTGGTTGCAGAGGGGGCGGGGCTGGGGAAGAAATGAGAGGGGATTCGGGGTCAGCGGGTGTAAGCTTTCACATCCAGAATGGATTAACAAGACCCTGCTGTAAAGCGCAGATTCTGTTCAAAATCCTGTGCTTAAACCATAGCGGAAAACAATATTTAAAAAAAGAATGTATATACCTGTATGTCTCAATCACTTTGCAGAAATTAACACCACGCTCTAACAAATCTACTAAGAATAAAATAAGAAAATGAATGAAGTGTGCCTATTTCAAGAAACACTGTTAGAGTCAGACAGTACTGAACACGGTGACGGGGACGCCGGAGCGCCCCACTCGCGGGGCTTCTCAGTGTGACCAGCCTACAGCAGAGACCTGCAGGGAGGCGCGGTCCTGCGGCGGGCGAGCCCAGAGGCTTCGCTTCTGCTCTTCTCGCGCCGCCTCGTGGTGAAATAGCGAGCGGCCGTCTTGCTGGAGGCGCCGCAAGCGGCTTTATTTCTTGTCGGCGAGCACCTTCTAGTGGTAATATGCAGCAACGGCCACAGAAATTCGCGGCCATAATCACGCGCATAAAGACAACATAAGAAATTAAAACAAATCATCCGGGGAGCCATTTGTGTGCTCAGAAATAGTCAGTGTTCTCTCACAAACTGCACGTATATTCAAGGCGTGGCAATACGCAAACGTCCCATTCGCTTTTTTCCCCCAGTCGTCCCACTCTTGACTAGCTACATGTTTTCAATGATTTAAATACTTGCGTGGACAATGAAGTTTCCCTGGTGGCTCGGCTGGTAAAGAATCAGCCTGCGATGCGAGAGACTCCTGGTTCGATTCCTGAGTCAGGAAGCTCCCCTGGAGAGGGGCTAGGCTACCCACCCCAGTATTCTTGAGCTTCCCCGGTGGCTTGGATGGTTAAAAAAAAAAATCGCCTGCAATGTGGGAGACCTGGGTTCGATCCTTTGGAGGCATGCATGGCAATGCATTCCAGTAATCTTNTGGTAAAAAAAAAAAAAATCGCCTGCAATGTGGGAAACCTGGGTTCCATCCTTTGGAGGCATGCATGGCAATGCATTCCAGTGATCTTGTCTGGAACATGTCACGGACAGAGGAGGCGTGGGGTCAGAAAGAGTCGGACAGGACTGGGTGACACGCACTAGACAATCAATGAAAGGAAATCTGGGTGGTTTAGAGCAGGAACTTCTCAAGGTAATGCTCCTAGACCTGCTAAACCGAGATCTGATCCGGGGGCTCAGCCCTGCGTTTCCAGCGGGCTCCGCTGAGAGCCCTGTTCCTCAGCCAGGGGCGGTTCTGCCTCGTAGTGGACACCTGGGGGATGCCTGCAGACATTTCGGGCTTTCACAAGGGGCAGGAGATGGGGCGGGGGGGAGGCCACAGTGCTCCTGGGACTGAGAATGAGCCCAGATTAGCACCAGACTCCAAAGGCCAGTGGTGCCAGGGTGAGAAGAAGCACGCAGGTACAGCTTCCTGCACGCCCCCCCCGCCGCCTCAGCCTCCTCTCTGCCAACATCACACATCCGCCTGAGAGCCCTCGTGCTGACCCTGATGGGCAAGGAAGCCATTCCAAACCCTGGCGCCTGCTCGAGCATTAAGCCGCCCCCGTGGGCCCTGGCTAGCTGCTCGAGCCCGGCTGCCCTGTGCTTTGCGGCCGCTCAGGAGTCCTGCCTGCGGGCGTTTTCCTTTTCAACCTTTGCCTGATGCTAGGCGTGTCTCAGATTTATCATCTAAGAGAAGCAGGGTCACACCGCACCGCAGTTGAGGGAACACAGGTAAATGATGGGGAGGACGTCAAGAGAAGACGGAAGAAATGTTCACATATTGAGGGGTGGGGAGCCATTCTGGCTTATCCGTGATTCCATTTACCACCAGCCGGTTCTCAAAACGCTAGCTACGAACCGCTGCCAGCTGCAGCCTCACGGGCTCAAGGTCTCCCCTCGTAACTAAGCAACCATTTCAGACCCCAACCAATCCTCGCTCTACAAGCACATGTTCCGACCAGATTCAATGGCAATTCTTGACAAACAATTTACCTGTGGCTTTTGCCTTTAGGACGCTCTTCCATTTTGTAATCCAGTGGAAATAAAACTCTTTTCTATTCCTACCATAGATTTTTTTTGAGGCGGGGGGATTCACAGCATGCGGGCATGTAGGATCTTTGTTCCCTGATCAGGGATTGAACCCGTGTGTCTCTACAGTGGAAGCTTAGAGTCTTAACCACTGGACCAGCAGAAAGTGTGTGTGTGTGTGTTTAATTGTTTATTGATGGTTTCCACTGACAGTGGTAACATCTACACCTGTGCACACTCAGCATCAACCCTTACATTGACTCTGCATTGGGTGTTCATGGAGGGCTTCTTAGAGGAGGTGACATTTGAGCTGTGGCTTGAGTGATGAAAGGGAGTTAGGGTACACTCCCCTCCCCCAGCAGGGACTGCAGAAGATGCCTCTGTTTCCCTTACTTGTCGAAGGCCAATAATGGTGGTATCTACCTGCTAGAAATCAAAAGTGGGCAAGATAATTTACAATTGTGAAAAGTATCCTGAAGGATGGACTTGTGGTCCCCAAGCTTTTGGCACCAGGGACCAGTTTTGTGGAAGACGATTTTTCCATGGATGGGGAGGCAGGGAGATGGCTTCAGGATGATTCAAGCCCACTGCATCTATTGTGCGCTTTATTTCCAATCCAAATGCTGCCACTGATCTGACAGGAGGTACTGTTCTGAGGCCCGGAGGTTGGAGACTCCTGGGACAGACAATTTGGTGAGGGAGAGTGCACGCCTAGCAAGGTTACTCGGCATGGGGCGTTCAAGGAGGGCTTCTCGGAGGAGGTGACATTTGAGCTGCAGCTTGAATGATGAAAGGGAGCAAGGTGAATTCCCTGGCAGTTCAGTGGTTAAGACTGGAGCTTCCACAGCAGGGGGCACGGGTTTGCTCCCTGGTCTGGAAACTAAGACCTCACATGCCAGGTGGCATGGCCGATTGAAAAAAGGAGAAAAGGCGGGGAGGTGGGCAGTCAGGTTTGTGAGAACCTGCGGCAAGAATCGGCGTCGTGAAAGAGCGACCCCAGCCCTCCTTCAGGGAGTAAACTCTGGTGGGTCTCGCGCTCTCTGGGAGGCCCCGATCTCCTGGCCAATGGCTGGATTGGGGGGCAACCCAGATCTGGCCGACGGGACGGGAGGCTGTCTGCTGAGACGTCACCCCTCACTCCTGAGACGGCTTCCTCCACCTTCGGGTGGTCCTGGAGCGGGAGGGTTCCCGAAGCCGCAGCTGCCCGCGTGGGGGCCGAGGTCCCCGGGGCGCCCGCGGCTCCCGGAAAGGCGCGCGCTTTCCTCTGGCCTCTGCTGCCTCGGTCCGGCTGGAAGAGGAGGCGGAGAGGGAGGCGGAGACGGAGACCGACGGCGGGAGCAGCTCTGCTCTTTTCCCTGGTTTCCGTCCTGTTTCCCCCTCAAAACTAGGGGAGTGTGGAGAGGAGCAAGTGAGTCAGAGGCAGGAGGGGAAACCCGGAGAAAAGGAAAGGGCGGAGCAGGGCAGCTGGCAATGCAGCGCCATGAAGCGTTCTGCGCGCCCTCCCCACCACACGCACGCGCACGCACACGCACGCGCACGCACACACACAAACTCACGCACGCACACGCATACTCACATACATGCACACACACGCACACACATGCACACACACAATCACACACTCACACTGTCACACGCACACACGCACGCGCACGCACACACACGCACGCACACAAACTCACGCACACACACGCACACTCACACAGATGCACACACAATCACACACACTGTCACACGCACACATGCACTCACACACGCACGCACTCACACGCACACACAAAATCACACACACGCACACTCACACACACGCATACACACAGTGTCACACAGTCATACACATTCTCACATACACTCACAGTCACACACACACACCCATACACACTGTTGCACACATTCTCACATACACTCAGTCACACACACAC